>CM022948.1:51189313-51440129 GCA_012931725.1 Litsea cubeba
ACCACGAATAAAAGATATGGGCTGAAAATACCCTATTCATGGGAAGCCCAAGCCGAACCAAAAAAGCAGCAGCCTGCAGTTCGGTACACAAGTAGGAGTAAAGAGCTGGCACCAAAGCAAGCTGCTCTCCAAACGCCATCTGACAAGCCGAAAAAATACAATGCGGCCTGATGTGCGTTCCATCTCCTCCAGCAAAAACAGCCTCACCAAGCCAATAAGTGAGGTAAACAGCGAGATCTCTCCGCAGTGCAATGTCAGGACATATGGCGTTTGTACTCGCACAGAAATCTCTCAACTCTTCTTGCATGGCCAAGATCTTCTTTGAACTTGGATCTGAGCTCCGGCTTCTTGGGTCACGCTATCAGAAGGCTCCCTGCTATCAAAAAAGTTGGGGAATGAAGAGCTAAAACTCTTCCAACTGCTGGATCTAACTTTCAAACCCTCCTTCTCCTTCAAAAAATCATAGAAGGCGACAAGCTGAAAGTATAGAAGCCTGAACTCCTCAGACTGCCCCTCGAGGACGCTGTCAATCGGCATAAACTCCTCATAGAGTTTGCCGAGGATGGGCAATCCAGTAATGGCGCTCAGCTCCTTCAAAGAAAAACCAATCTCACCATTCGTCACAACGAAGGTATTGGTTTGAGGGAGGAACGACTCCAGCATAGCCATGAAGGCCTCGTCGGAAAAGATCACGGTCTCCATAAAGGCGCGGACCGCATCAAAAATCCCGGCTTCCTTCAAAACGGCGCCACCAATCAGCAGGACGCGATCAGTCCACGACTTCCACTCGGAGTCAGCATTGAAACGACCTCGAAGTCGAAAAGGCTTGATCCAATTGCTGCCGTCACCGCTGAAAATACCAAGGCCCACCGGTCTCAAATCGACCGACGGATAATCAGAGCCCTGGTAGCTGCTGGATGGCATCAACAGGTCCATATCAACAGGCGACCTCTCCGTATATCCAGGAGAACCGCCAACAAAAACCCCGGTCTTGATTACATTTGTCCTTCTCACCCAGCTTGGAGGATCTTCCCTCTTAGGGCACGTGGGGGCAAGGCTCAGAATCGAGACGGTGCGATCAAACGTCGACCGGGTAGCAACAGTCATCTTCTCACCATCTGCTGTGAAAGAAAACTGAAACATCTCCTCTGGTATGTCATGTCATCAGGGACTGCATCACCAAGAAGAAGGTAGGCTTGGGCAAAAACGCTCTGATCTATCCATCACCCAATGGACGACTGCTCACCATGATCTTATAGAATTCCTCTCCCTTGAGAGTGATCAGTCGCTGCCCTCATCTCATCTCTGTTGTAGGAGTCGCACTCTTCCAGATTTCTCTCAACATACTGGACATTCTCAAAAGCCTGCTGAACGGCCGAATTAGAAGATCTAGAAGATCGCAAGGTACGCTTGTAGCAGGCTCTTTACCCTTGTTCGCTCTGGAGGAAACACCTGAAAAGGATGGAGAGAAAAAAGATCAAACATCAAATGACAGAATCTCGCTAAAAAAAATCTGGCGAAATTTTGACATGATGACGGGGCAATTCCGAAGAAAAGGAACTATCCTGAAGAAATAGAAAGCTTGAAGATGGGCTCAACTATCGCTGCGAGCTCCGAAACTCCAAACTTTGAAAACCTAACAGTCTCCGCAAAATCAGGAAGGGCTCAACATCACTGAGAGCTCCAAATTCCCAAATTTGCGAAAAACTTTCAGGTATGCTATCACATCATGCTACACATTTAAATTTACAAATTAAAGGCATGCATGAACATCTAGGTTTGCAAAAAAAAAAAAAATGCATTATCATGATGAGCAAAAAAGAAAAAAAAAGAAACTTTCTCAAAAAAAAAGAGAGGGGGAAAGAAAACAAAAAAAAAGAAAGAAAAAGAAACTTTCTCTAAAAAAAAAAAGAGGGGAAAGAAAACAAAAAAAGAAAGAAAAGAAACTCTCTCAAAAAAAAAAGGGGGGGGGAGGAAAAAAAAGAACAAAAAAAAAAAAAGAGGGGCTGGCCCACAGGCCACGTGGCCGTACGGCCAGATCCGTACGGATCTGTCCGTACGGCCCACACAAAAAAAAATGAAAAAAAAAAAAAAAGCAAAAAAAAACCCGTGTGAAAAAAAAGGGGGAGGCAAACACGTGGAAAAGAAAAAAAAAAAGAAGAAAAGAAAAGAAAGATATAAAAAAAAAGAAAGAACTTTATTTTTCCTACAATGGAGTTTTCTTGAAAAAAAAGGAGAACTTACTTGAAGCCATTGATGGAGAAGAAGAAGAAAAGTCTTGAAGATCTTGAAGAAGAAGAACTCTTGTCTTGAAGCCCTCTTGAGATTATTGCAAAAGAAAGTAATAAGAGCAAGAGATCCAACCTTCTCCTTGCTTTTATAGAGGAGAGCAAACCAAAGAAGGAAAGAAGAAAGAGGTAAGTGTTACTAATTAGTAACCTTACCAAAAGAAAGAGATTAGAAAGATTCTTTCCCAAAAGAAAGATATCTTGAAGGATTTTCTCCCAAAAAGAAATCTATGACGGATTCTTTCCCAAAAGAAAGATATCTTGAGATATTCTATCCCAAAAATAAAGGGATCATGAGAGATTCTCTCCAAGTAAAGATATTCTTGGATATTCTCTATCCAAATGAGATATTTTTGGATATTCTTTACAAAAATGACACCATATGAGATCTAAGCCATTTCAAAAGCTTAAGGTCCCATGGGTTAGCCCATATGAGCCAGGTTTGACCACCTAGGCACAAAAAAAAAAAAAGAAATAAATTTTGGGCTTTTAGTCAAGAGAAATCCCTCTTACCAAGAGCATACAAAAATGGTTCCATGCCTCTTTTGAGTTGATTGGACCATACAAAAGAAAATTCCAAGCCCCATGAGCTTCCAAAAATCAAACCATCCAGCCTCATCTACCAAATTGAGCCAAAATCTTGAAATTGACATTCCACAAAAATCAAACCAAATCCTGGTCCCCTAACTTGCCACATACAGCCTGTTAGGTCACAAGACCAAAAACCAAAAACCAAAACCTGATCCCCTAACTTGCCACATACAGCCTGTTAGGTCACAAGATCAAACCAAAATTGATCCCCCAACATTCCACATACAGCTTGTTGGGTCACACGATCAAAACCAAACCCGACCCCCTAACCTGCCACATATAGCCTGTTAGGTCACAAGGTCAAAACCCAAATCCACATCCTTGATGTCATCTTCAAAACTTTGCCTCGAGATGGTACGTGATCCCTTTCACTACCATAAAATTCCCCTGGAAGCTCAAAAGGCTACAAATACCAAAAAGAAAGACTGCTCAAAGACTTTTGGTCAAGTCACAGGCTCTCCTTCGAAAATCTATTCGAGGCACATCGACTACAAAAGTTAAGCAACTCGTCGCTGTACCTCGAGGGGGCATTTGTTGACACCAAAAATGTCACTTTGCCTCTTCAAGATCCAAAGAGCTACATGAAGTCGCAACCTGCCATAAATAGGCAATGCTGCTTCCAAAAATCAAATCTTGTCAGAATCAAACAAAAACTGCAAGATTCTTCCAGACAGCCAAAGAGGAGTACACAAGAAGTTTCAAGCCATTTCAAAATCATTTGGCCCACTTCGCTTCTCCGACAGCCAAATCAGGCCTCTCGGCGGCAAAGCTCTCCAGGACCATGGTTTCCAAGACAGAGCCTATGGATCATCTTAAAATGACTCCAATAGGTTCTCTGTCAAATTTCAAGTCAATCGGACATCGATTGACCGCACATCAAACCGCGACATCTTCATCGCGACAAAAAGCAAGTCTACAGGTGATAGGACCCCAAACGGCTTCAAAACTCAAACAAAAGCCTATGGTTAGTCTTATTTATTGCTCAGGAGGCTTCACACCAAATTTCAGGTCATTCCGACATCGTTTGGCCCAGTTTCAGCTTCTGACGGAAAATCGGCAGCTCTGCGCGACAAAGTCTTCGGCTTTCTCAGGAAATTGGAAACTTTGCAAAATAAAATGCAAGGATTCTCATCAGGTTTCCTACAAAGAAATTAGGCCAATAAATGGTCAAAATGTCAAGGAAAAGTACAGAAGAAAAAAGAATCGAAAAACAGCAAAAACGGACGCAAAACGGGACACGAAAGGGGGAAAAACCCCCCAGGGTCGCAGGCCCCTGCGACCCTGGCCCGGCGACCTTGGAACCCGGGGTCGCCGGGAAAAGCCCCGGAAACCCCGGTTTTCGCCGTTTTTTCGCGATTCGAGGAGCCCAGCCTCTGGTACTTTCCAAAATTCATGCTTTTGAGACCAAGTCCTCTGACATCCGTCCAAAACACGGGTCAATCATCAAGAGTATCGAAAACAATATTGATCGCCACCCGGTCAACCAAGAAAGTGTGCTTTCTACCCGACCGATCGAGAAATCGACAGGACAGATGGCACCGACCCGCTGTTGGCAACAAACACCTGAAATTACATGATCATCTGATGTCGATCTACATGAAGATCCATCGATGATCATCAACAGAAGAATCCCAAAAGACGTGGCACGGCCCGCGACTCTTCAGCTGCTCGGCGACCACTTAATGCGATTAATTGACTAGCTTTATTACAGTCATTAATCCATTTCTTTGGACGGCCCAATCAGAAGCAAGCATTCGGGAGTTACAAGTCAAGAGATTCATGGCATTTAACCCATGAAACTCCTCCCATCATGGCGATTAAAGGCGATTAAATGCCCTCAATCTCCTCCGGCCAATCAGAAGCCAAGAAGAAGGAGTTACAAAATAAACAATTCAATTTTGTAACTCCTCCCATTATGCGGCTTAATGACAATAAAAGCCCATAAACCCACCTAAAAGGCTACCTAAAAGCCTATAAATAGGAGGGCTCTCCAAGAAGAAAGAATCAGAGAAAATACATCAACAAACAGACAGACAGACAGAAGCACAGAAATCCAGAGAAAGGAAAAAGAGAGAAAACTCTGCGGAAGTTCTACACCGGCCACCGCAACAAGGTGACAAAAGTCCCTTGGGGGGTACCCCCCCCCCAAGGTCCTTGCCTTCTCCTCCTGCCTCCAATGGCTTAGATATGGCTTTTCAGCCCGTCTACTCGGCTTTTTATTGGACATAGGACCTTCTTTTGGTCTTTGTCCTCTAAAAACCCGAGGTTATAGCCAAGCCAAGCGAATCAATAGCATCCTCTGTTCTCATCTGCATGGATGATGGCGAAGCCCACATATGGCTTGCGACCGTCAATCTAAACGGGTCCCCCACA
Source organism: Litsea cubeba (assembly GCA_012931725.1). Lineage (NCBI taxonomy): Eukaryota > Viridiplantae > Streptophyta > Magnoliopsida > Laurales > Lauraceae > Litsea > Litsea cubeba. Next base: position 51,194,566 of record CM022948.1, read on the forward strand.
ATCTCCTGAGAAGTTAGATCCTCCTTTTCTTGCTTTTCATTGTAGTTTGTATTTTTAGATCCTCCTTTTCTTGCTTTTCATTGTAGTTTGTATTTTTTTCAAAAGAGACAAAAATCACAATTCTTGTCTTTCATTGTTGATAAGGATTGTAAATCGGCTATAAACGCCAAAATCGGCTATAAACGCCAAAATCGGCTATAAATGCCAAAAAAATCGCCTTTCACGGCAAATCAAGAAAATGTCTCTTTTCTTAAATATATGTGCAATGGAAAACTTGAAAGAAGTTGATTTCCTTTTTACTTGCGAAGGTTGATCTCCGGATCACCACTTGCAATTCCAAGTAAAAAGTAGAAAATCTGGCACACCCACAAAAAAGAAATGTTGATGCACGCCCCCCTTGCCCCCCGGTTACGAAAGGGTCGGAACCAAACGGACTCCCACGTCCGCCGACCTCGGTAGGAACCCGGGCATCGGGAGCGCGGTCCATCAGATTTAAGTTTACTTAACTTTGTGCATACTTATGTGAAGCCCATGTGGGACCCACTAGAGCCACACGTCTAGTCATGGATTGTTTGGATAAATGCATTATTTTATTAGAATCCTATTGTGGTAGTAACTTTAAGTTAGTAGCTAGCCCAATGAAAACTAAAAATCAAACCTTCTAGAAAGGGGGCCCACTAGGAGTTGTAGTATAACTAAGAGATGAAGTAGCCCTTTATCAGTAGAACCCATAGTTAACAAGAAAACAAAACCCAAAGGAGCATAAAAAGGGGTTGCATGACCATCTCCTTTATTCCACAACTCAATGAGTCTCTCTCTCTCTCTTGCCCTCTTTCCTCCAACGACTCACTCTCCTCTCCCAAACACTAGACATCTACCCAAATCCCTATTTTCATCAAGTAGAAGAGAAAATTAGAAGGAAGAACATGAAAGCAAACGTAGAAGGTAGAAGGATTTGCTTAGGGATCAAGGTAAACAACTCACAACAAGGAGGAACTCTCTTGGCTTACCAAAGGCAAGTAAAACAATCCGAAATAGATAATGCATGCATGATTCGTTCGCTTTTTATTCCTTCAAACACCTAATCTACATGCCCTAGATAATTTCCACATAGAATACTTGCTCTAAGTTCAAATTTTGTTACCAAACACGCCCTAGATAATTTCCCGTGCGACTCGGCCAAGTTGGTTCCTGAGTCCAATTTTTTAAACCTTGATGTAGTCGTTAACTAGAAATCCTAAATTTTAACTCATGGGATATTTGATCTCGAGACTCAAAGATTATCTTGTCTGGCCTGGACCTAGAACCTGGATGTAATAGTAAACTTAAATGAATTTTAGGAAGACTCCCAGTCTGATAAATATGAAACTGAGATCTTGACCCTTTAATAAGTCAGACACCACTAAGCTGTTTTTGGCCTGGATATATTTACTACCTATAGTTTAGAGTTGTTTGAAAGTAAATGGTACCCCCTTGATGGCTCTTGTTCCCCATCAGGAAACCCCTTTCATGGCTCTTGTTTACCAAAAGGGATTTTTGGGTACCACTTACTATTTTTCGGAAGCTCTTGCTCCCTCTGAAAAGATCTGTTTAACATTCTTGCTATTTTTTTTGTGGCTCTTGTTCCCTCCGAAAAAAACTTGTTGTTTTCCAGCAACTCTTGTTCCTTCTAGAGAGCCTTGTTTATAATAACTTGGCCGATGTGGTGTGCCTTCTGAATTACAAGCCTGAATGAATGAATAATATAATTAACTTGTGATCTTGCATTAATAATTGCCCTAGAATCTGTAGAATTCTATCTTGGACTAATAATTATTGTAGGATTTCGATAATTGTATCTTGCACAATCTTGCCTTGTTGCATTATCTTAAAATTTGACCTCCTGCAATCTTTTACTTGTTATTATTCTATTTTGCATGATTGCATGTGGCGTTTACGTAGGTTTGTTTACTTGCTCGATTTTTCGAAATCTAACCTACTCCCCTAACACTTCTAGGTGAAGAAGTAAAACCGGATAATGAGGATGATGCAGACGAAGGGAAAACTCGGGAATATAAAGAATGGAGTGTGATTGATGTAGTCTAGAGATGCCAAGATAAACCCAAGAGAAACATTTAGGCTTGCTTTAGTTTCATTTAAATATTGAGTACGTATTAAGGTCTAAGATTTGGCCAAGATTTTATATAGTTTTGATTTAGTTCATTATTGGTTAGAAACTGAAGTTAATAATGAAATAGGTTATTATTAATTGTGCTCTATTATTAAATGTCATTTGTTTTGGTGATTGATAAATATTCCGCTCCCAAGTTCGACTTGACAGAATCTCACGAATGCGGAAAAATTTAGCTTACGACTCGAAAGGCGGACTTTTTCAGGAATCTGGGTTTTCGGGTCATGACAAGTTACCTCGGGGCTAGCCGTAAGGCTAAATGTAGTACCCTCGCGGCTAGCCGTAACTAACCTTCGGCTAACTTTGGACCTTGTGAACTTTGGACTATGTTTGGGACCCCTATACCTATCTAATGGCCTATAAATATAGGACTTTTGGTAAGCAGAGTTATGAGCTTCGCTTTTGCATACAAGTTTACTCGTATTAAGGTGTGAGAGGCCAAGTCAAGACGATGGTAATTGTGGGACATTAGGATACCTTTGGCCATTAGAACACCAAGATTTTGTGTAGACAACATTCAAAACCCAACTATGGATCATTGTGTTGAATGGCCTGGTATTCACTCCCGAAAGGCAACCAATGACCTAGAATTGGCTTTAAGGATCCGTAATTGACCCTTACTTAAGGTGGCAATTAATATTACTTTATACAGCCAGTTGACCACAAGCCCCCTTTTGTCTACTAGCCCTTGGAACCAGGACTTTGGTAGGACTTGTACCCTTGCCTTGACCCTTTGGCTTAGGATTTTGGTAAGACTTAGACCTTGTACTACTCCCTTACTAATTAAGTGTAAGAAACCCCTTTGCGTTGCTTGTTAGGATTCCTAGTCATGCGGAAGCAAGTGTAGGGCAATGCTAGTCAAGGGTATGATGACTTAGGGCTCAAGAGGTCAATTACCTTCCGAAGCACCAAGAGAATAGTTCCGGTATTTTGAGCTCTATGGGATCGCATGCTTGAATGGTACTACCCTCGCGTGAGGATAGCAAACAAAGACTTAGATATAGTATGTATAATGGCCATATTATGTAAGTTCTGGTTCAGTTATACACTTGCATACCCCTTAATCTGCATATATATCCTTCGTTTTTGGTACGGTTATTTGATCTATTCACTTTGCTATGTTTTGAGCTCGGTAGGTATCTTCAGATACTGAGACAACCAATATATCAAGATGCTAGGTTCAGTTTGATCTATTTGCTTTGCTTTGTTTTGAGCACGGTAGGTATCTACGGATACTGAGACAACCTATATATGCAGATACTGGGTGCAGTAGGTGCCTTTGGGTATTGAGTTTGCTTATTTGGATGGTAGGGTACTGGGCTTGGACCGGAGATGAGTATTCTGATGCTGATGGATGACTTTGGTATTGAGCTTGATTAGTTAGATGTAGATTTGATGGTAATGTTTTTATATTGTTCTATTTACTTTATTACAGCTTTATCATTTACTACGTCTTGCTTATATCATATTTGTTTAGTTTGTTATTGTGCACTGTAGGTATGGGTATCTTAGGACATTGGGTTTGTTTCCATTTTAATGAGTATCTTGGTTATGGAGTTTGAGGCCTTGTTATGGTCCTTTGAGAGACTTTGGGAATGGTGACCTTTTCCTTAGTGGATGTTTCACTTTACTTATTACTTTTGATGGAAGAATATGAGTGATTAGATCCTTATAAATATATATATGAGTTATTAGAGAGTTACATTCTGTCTTTATATGAAGAGCATTGAAGATCTGACCGAGATCAGGATCGACCCCAACGATCCTGAAAGATACTTTCTGCTCGGAAGCCAGCTCACCAAACCAGAAAGGGCCGAGCTCCTAAACTTCTTGTTACAGAACAAGGAAGTTTTCGTTTGGACCCCTTACGAAATGCCTGGTGTCGACCCTGAGGTCATGTGCCACAAATTGAATGTGGACCTGAAGTACAAACTTGTAGTCCAAAAGGCTCATAGAACGCAGATCCCACAAACCGAAGCCGTGATCGAAGAGGTCGAGAAGCTACTTGAGGCCAAGGCAATCAGAGAAGTCCACTACCCGGACTGGTTAGCCAATACAGTGGTGGTCAAAAAGAAGAATGTGAAGTGGAGAGTCTGCGTCGACTTCATCGACCTCAACAAGGCATGTCCCAAGGACAGCTTTCCATTCCCAAAGATCGACCAGATGATCGACGCCATTGCCGGACATGATAGGATGAGTTTCCTCGATGCTTACCGAGGTTACCATCAAATCCTGATGCATGGGCCGGATGAAAAAAAAACCACGTTCATAACACCTAGAGGCATCTACTGCTACAGAGTGATGCCCTTTGGGTTAAAAATCGTGGGGCAACTTACTAGAGGCTGGTAACCAAAATGCTCCAAACCCAGCTCAACAAAACAATAGAGGTCTACATTGACGACATGGTGGTCAACTCTAAAAGGTCACGGGACCACTTGGAAGACCTAAGTCAAACGTTTGACGTCCTCAAGAGGTTCCAACTCAAAGAAAATGCCTCCAAGTGTGCTTTTGGTGTCGGCTCCGGCAAATTCCTGGGAAGTCTAGTCACAAGGAGAGGGATTGAAACAAATCCAGACCAGATCTCAGCGATCTGAGGAATACAGAGTCCAACGACGGCAAAACAAGTTCAGAGGCTCACCGGCATGGCTGCCGTGCTCAACCGCTTCATCAGCCGAGCTTCGGATAAATGCCGACCCATCTTTCAGCTTTTGAAGAAAAGTCTGAAATTCTAATGGACTCCGGAGTGCTACCAAGCTCTGTAAGAGCTCAAAGCATATCTAGCTTTACCACCCCTACTTTCGACCCCAAAGCAGGGAGAAGTACTCTACCTATACCTGGCGGTCTCGGATCATACAGTGAGCTCGGTACTCATCAAAGAGGAAGACAGACAATAGAAGCCTATTTACTACATGAGCAAGATCCTTCTTGAGTCAAGACCAAGCATTTGCCAATGGAGAAACTTGCATTAGCACTCGTTAGACTTCCAGACAGAACATCCTCTTAAGCCCCTTTTAAGAAAGGCAGACTTCTCTGGAAGAGTATCAAGATGGGACGTCGAACTAGGGTAGTATGACATCCAAGTACCAACCCAGAACAGCGATCAAGCCTAAATTTTCGCAGACTTCATTGTGGAGTACATCTCTCCTAGTTCGGCATTGAGACAGCTAGACACCGAACTGGGGGGCAAAGGGATTGAGGACGAAATCCCCGAGACATAAGAAGAGCGATCTTGGAAACAGTTCCTTGGTTCAGCTTGGAAAGTCTTCGTCGACGGATCCTCAACCTTCAAAAGGGCTAGCGCTGGCATAGTCCTCCAATCTCAAGAGGGCCTAGTCATCAACAGGCCCTAACACTTGATTTCAAGGCGTCTAACAATGAAGCTGAGTACGAAGCTCTAATAGCAGGGCTCAACAGCGCTAAAATCCTGGGGGCACAGCAGTTGGTGGTCTTCAGTGACTCCCAGTTGGTGACGAGCCAGCTGAATGGAGACTACCAAGCTCGGGACGAAAGGATGGCAGCCTACCTAGCTCATGCAAAAAAGCTCCTCTCTCAGTTTGAAAGAGTTGAAGTCAAGCAGGTCGGCAGAGATTCTAACTCTCATGCCGACGCCCTCGCCAACCTAGCATCCGTCGTTGAGGCTGGGAGAAAAAGGATTGTCGAGGTGGAATCATTGGAAAAGCCAAGCATAAAACTTCACCCACCTCGGCAAATTTTATGCATTGATCTCGGTCCGAGCTGGATGGACCCAATCATCTCTTATCTCAGAGATGATCAACTTCCTGAAGACAAAAATGAGGCTCACAAGATCAGGCTGAAAGCAACTCAGTTTTGGTTGTCTCCAGAAGGTAAGCTCTATAGGAAGTCCTATACTGGCCCCTACCTTCAGTGTGTTCACCCGAGCAAGGTCGAAGACTTCCTCTACAAAATTCACTAAAGAATCTGCGGAAGCCACATTGGAGGTCGGTCACTAGCATACGGAGCTATCAGCCAGGGCTACTGGTGGCCGTAAATGCAGAAGGATGCTCAGCTATATGCCAGAAAATGCGATAAGTGCCAGAAATTCTCACACTCCATCCATCAGCCAACACATGATCTGAACCCACTCTCCAGTCCATGGTCCTTCACCCAGTGGGGGTTGGACATTATGGGACCACTCCACCGAGCTCCGGGGAATAAGAGATGGCTAATAGTAGCCACCGATTACTTCACCAAATGGATAGAAGCAGAAACACTATCTTCCATCACCGAGCAGGACTCGAAAAACTTCGTATGGAAGAACATTATCATGAGGTTCGGCATCCCATGAGCTTTGGTCTCAGACAACGGGACCCAATTCGATTCCAACCTCTTTAAAAACTTATACCAGGAGCTCGGCATCAGAAACTACTACTCCACTCCGACTTATCCGCAAAGCAATGGTCAAGCCGAGATCTTAAACAAGGTGATGCTCGATGGACTCAAGAAGAGACTTGACCGAGCTAAGGGGAGATGGGTGGAAGAACTCCCGAGTGTTCTATGGGCATATAGAACCACTCTGAGATGCTCCACTTCGACAACACCCTTCTCCTTGGCCTTTGGAATGGAAGTCGTGATCCCACTCGAGGTCAGCCTCCCGACTTTGAGATCTGAGCCCTTTAATCAAGGCCAAAACAAAGTAAATCTGGCCCGAGAGCTGGACCTAGCCGAAGAGCGAAGAGATGCAGCCACTATCCGCCAAGCTGCCTATCAGCAACAATTGGCTAGGGGCTACAATCAAAGAGTCCGAGAAAGGAAGTTCTCAGTTAGAGAATTGGTCTTAAAGAAGACATTTCCAGCCGATAAAGATCTGAACCAAGGTAAGCTGGTACCGAACTGACACGGCCATTCAAGGTGATCTCGGCTGCTCGTCAATCAACGTACAGAATTGTGGACATGGATGGTAAACAGTTACCACGGCCGTGGAATGCGACGCACCTCAAGAAGTACTATTTCTGAGTCTCCCTGTCAAGCTGTATTCAAAATCAATGAAATTTATTCTTTCGGAAGGATTCCTCTTTGTTGCTTTTTGACTCTCGCTAAGTTGTAGAACTCGGCAAATACCTACCTAACTGCTATGGAGCATTAGGGAAAAAGAGAAAAGCCTTAAATAGTTAAGGCAAAGACCAAACATTTCCAAGCTACCTTCCTCATCCTAGTTTTAGTAAGAGTACCGGCTAGGCATGTCTCGGTCTCGGTCTCGGATTTATACATCCCGGCAATGGTGCCAGATTGTTATCGAACTCATCCTAGCTTCGGTAAGAGTACCGGCTAGGCATGTCTTAATCTCCATCTTATGCATCTCGGTAATAGTACAAGAATGCTTCTCGGCAATAGTGCCAAGAGTATCCTAGTTTCGGTTATGGAACCAAACTAAGCATACAAAAGGCCTGGTTAAGGAACCGAGGTCAAGCACATACAACTTTCGAAATAATGTTTGATTGCAAGCATGAAAGAAAGGAAAAACTCAATTGTATTTATGAAATCGATTGTATTCATGAGAATATTGATCATTACATCAAAATGGATACAAAAAGGATGAAATACATCAAATCAAAAACAACAAAAAAAGTCTTCAAGTAGCAAGCCCGGCAATAGCGCCAGCCTCAGCTTGACTAACTTCAGTCCCAGCAGGGGTCTATTCGGCCGCAGCAGTCTTGGGAGCCTCAGTTATAACAGGAACCTCGGATGTAGAAGGAGCAAAACTCGATTCAGGTGCCGAGCTTAGGTACTTGGCTGGGTTTCGATAATTCGGGTGGTTGTCAGGAACCCCCGCTTTCTTCAGCACAGCAAGCCATCCCAGTCCCCAAGCCTGGTCCCTTATGGCGTCGACTTGAGCCTCATACGATTTAGTTGCCACATCCACTCCATCATGGAATGCAGCATCAGACTCCGACTCGAGTTTGGCTTCGGCTTCTTTCTTTAGCACCTCGAGCTCGGCCGCCCTCTTCTCAGCAACCTCGGTCTCGGCCTTCGCCTTATCGAGCTCGGCCTTGAGGGCGCGAAGTGTTTCCTCCTACTCGTTCATTTTCTGGTTGCTCCCTTCAAAAGTTGTCTTATAGATCTCCCTCTCCTACTCCGCCCTCGTCATTCTTACTTTATTTTGCTGGGCCCTCTCCAACAAGACCTGAGACTTCTGCACAATCTATAGCAAAGACAAACATCAGAAGGTAATGGCCGAAATCAAATACATGGTAAAATTTGTGGAAACCCAGACTTTCGGAGAGCGCTGATTGCATCTGTGTCACCAGCAACATCACGTCGTCGGTCCCCCTATGCTTCGCCATATCACGCGGCAAGGCACAAGCATGGCCAAGCGCGGCGATCACCAGGGGATTCCTGGAGATGCGATCTTCCATTGACAACGGCCTCTCGGGCTCCAGTAGAATACTCGGTCTCCAGGGAGCGGGCCGGTCGATTGAGTCAATACTAGAGCACCGGAGCCCTCCTGAACTGGTCCCTGCTCCACCTGGTCGTCAGTCCTGACCCTTTTTCCTGGCCGAGTCTGCTCCTGAGTGGTCTCGGCAAAAGCAGTTGCGGGAAAGGTGATTTCGGCAGCGGCGGAAGTCGGACGGGCTGAGGAGGACCCGAGAGGAGGTGAAGAAGGTCTAGGAACTTGGCCTCCGAATGCCTAATCTCCTAGATCTTTCGGCTTTGGCTGAGGTCGGCACCTAGTCATGTCCTTTCTCTCCTCCGGACTACTGGATGAAGAGCTCAAAGAGTGGACTACTTGGTAAAACCTTCTTGGCCTTGGAGAAATCTCGACTCCCACCGTTTCGACAGCCACCAACTCAGGTCCGGAAGTAGAGGCCTTGGCACCAGATGCAGCCCGGCGCTTAGTGTCAACCACGGCCTGTGCGTGCTCTTCCTTTTCCACTTCGGCTACAAGAACCTGGCTTTGACCGCTCCTTTTCTTGATGAAAGAGAGGTACCTCGGCTCGTAGCCCAGAAGCGCGAAAGCAGCCCGACCTTGGTGGCCTTTGTAGCTGTACACCGCCTGAAACCAGTCGTTGTTCTTCACCCAACCGGCTCGGCAGGCTTCTCTTCTTTGTTGGATGTCTGCGCAGTAAACAGAAAATGTCAAGGACTTCGACAGAGAAAAAAATGAAAAGTAAAGAAAATTTCACAAAAAGAGGGAGGATCAGTGTTTACTCGGAGGAGTCCCGAAGCCGCGGGGAATCCTATTTGCCCCCTCCATCATGGTCTCGAAGTCTGAAAATTCCCAGTTGCCCGAGACGAACAGGTGGTCGTCCCCGGCGTACTTGTTGAAATCCTCCAAAGCATTAATTAAACCTCCCTGGCTCGCCTTGCCTTGGAGATAGAACATGGGATCATCGGTCGCGGGCTTACAAATGTCATAGACATGCTCGATGTCATGGACACTAAGGCTAATGTCGAGGATCCTATTGAGCTCGACAACGGCCATGATGATCTTGAAGCCATTTGGCATCAATTGGGATGGGGAAAGGTTCTAACTCCTAAGGCATGTCCTAAGAAGATGATGAATGGGAAACCGAACCCCACCTTCAATAATGATAACCAGAGGAAACGGCATCCAGCCATCATGGAAGATATGACCATCGAAGGGGCCATTTGGGTCATCTAACCTAGTCAGGACATCGTCGGGTATCCCGTACATGGCCCGAAATGAAGCCATTGCCACTGGGGTGTCCAACCAATGCCTATAGACGCCCATTTCTAAGTTTACAGAAATTAAGAAAACGAAGGGCAGAACTGAAAAAGGGGAAAAGGGGGAAGAAACCCTAGAAGAAAGCAGAAACGGACGGGACAGAGAACAAGGACTTACAGATACAGGACAAACCTAGACTGAAACCTAACTTCAGCGCATGACTTCTCTAATGCAAGCTCTCTCTTTTGCTCTGCAAACCCTCTCCCTTCTCTAAAACAAAAGTGAAGAAGAAGAAGAAAGAGGGGCACCCCCCATTTATAACGAAAAAGGGGTGCCTTCTCAAGGCGCCATTTCGAAATTTCAAAAACATTGCGTCAATGATTGTACACGTCTCTTCGGAATGACAGGCCGACTAATCAGGCGGTGACACGTAGTGTCGTAAACCCATTTTTCACGTCGATCAAGGTGCGGCATTTAATACCTCGGGCAGGCGAAACGACATCAAATAGAGATCAAACGTCAGCAACCGACACCGAGATTAAAGCCTAATACCCCGAAAGATTCTCCCATCATTCAACTTCCGACCTCAAAGAGTTGGAGAACTTTAAGAGGTCAGAAGCTAGGGGCAATTGTGTGGGAATATTCCCAAGATACTGAGATTACATTAGCTTTGGTAATAGTACCAGCTAACATGTCTCGATCTCGGCCATGCGCACCTCGGCAACAGTGCCAGAGCGCCAACCAAGATCAAGGATATTCCCGACCTCGATCATTCCTGACCTCGGCACCACGTCTTGGCCTTGGTCATGCATTTCGGCAACAGTGCCAGAGTGCTAGCCGAAATGGGCACTGACAGCTGCACTGCTATGGGTACTCAACCACGTCATAGGACGTGTGACAAGACAAGGGCATGCGCAAGTGGGGCTGAGAAGCCATCCTTGCCGCCTATGATCCCTGACAGAACGACATCCCGCGGCTACGTCCACATCAGGGTAAGGCCCTAGGCAGAGTTCGATGCGACCCTGCCAAGAAGTCAACAAGGTAAGGCACGATAGGACTGCCATTTAATGAAAGGTGGGTTGATGGGACTGTACCTCTCGAGTACCAGGATCAAATCATGGGACACATCATCCAAAGTCAACATCCTTCTCCTATAAATAGAGAAGCTCATTCCATAATAGGTACGGATGCATACAGATAATACCTCTTGCACTAAAACTCTTTTACTCTTCTTCTCCTTCCTTTGTTCAGTTACAGAACTAACTTAGGCATCGGAGAGCCTTGCACTAACTGCAACCAGGGTCTTTGACTGTTTTCCTCTCCTTCCCTTTCAGGTTTCAGGCATCCTATCTTCATCAAGGAGTATTAAACTCATCCTAATCCATCATCCCAAGTCCGTATTAATTTAGGCACTTACAGATAGCAATTACATGTCCTTTTTGCTTCCACAATGTGGAGACCTAACGTTTGAAATTGGACTCTACATCAATGAAGAAGGGAAACAAACCCTTGAGAAATAACATATAAACCAACAAAGAAAGCCACAAAAAAAATCAAAAACCAAAAGAAGCAGAAAATAAAGGAAATTACTCCAATGAAGAAAACCATAATCAAAACCCAATAGCAAGAGCACTAATTAAAATGGATTAACAATGAGAAATCACTCCAATTTCTTCTTTAACGATCTTCAAAACAAAAAGGGAAAGGGAATAAGGGATAGTGGTTGGGCTTTAGGGATTTAAGCATTGGGGTTTAGAAATTTAGGGATTATGAAAAGCTTCAGTTCGGTTATGGCCTGTGCATGAGAGAGAGAGGAACACCTACCCTGGACGCCTGTCAGAGAGAGGGAGGGAGTGCGATGCCGGTGGAGACACAATTGACCACAAGGGTTTTTGTTGAGAGTGAGAGAGGCACAGAGTGATGGTGGGATTTCTGAAAAGTAGGTTTTTGGTTTTTTGATGAGTGGGGGTGGGGCAATGGGTTATGAGTGTGTGAGGCAAGCTGACCTCGCCCAATAGTAGTCATGGGATTTGTCTTGATTTGATTGGGCCAGACGCCCCAGGTGCACAGTACGTGCGTCTGCCCCTGGGTAGAGACAACTTTAGAAAAGGCTATTGAGGAGATAAAAATAGAAAAAACCGTGTTTTAAATTAAAATTGCTTGGCTCTACAAGGTTTTAGACCATAATGCCACTGTAGGGCCTCAACTACGGCCGCTACGCTATTTTGAACCATATTTGTAGGTACGGGTATGACTTTAATTATAGTTTTAAGTTGTTCTAGCATATTATGTTATTTATACCTGTCTATGTGCTTGGCTTCGTAGGTCTAATACCATTCTTGGTGCTTGTAGGTGATAGGCCACCAACCGCTAGAGCGAAGGGTAAGGCGATCATTCAAAAGCCGCAGGTTTATTCAAAGGGATGTGTAGCTGATGCGTGCTAGGGACATTTGGCCGCTGCATATGAGAGCCTCTCATTTATTTTGCATAGCTTTGTTCTTTTGGATATCTATATTGGCCCTGGTTGGCCTAAAGATTGTATTAGATAAATTGAAAAGTACGATGTAATGTTAATTTTGAAGTTTAAATATAACTTTTGCCCTTGCTTTACTACTTATATGGAATTTTAAATTAACCATGTTGCTTGACTTATGGATTTATTGAGATACTCATTCACATCCCGAGATTCGAGGCCCCAGATCCTGGGGCGTGACATTGTGCCCCACCAAATTAACCATGCCACATTATTAGAATAATTTGACTACAAGATAGGAGCTTTAGGATTTAACTATATACTAGAAATAAGGTCCATCAGAAACTGCCAGCTATCTAAACAGAGACTATACAGTAGATATTCAGAAAATAGAAGCATTGCTTCCTATCCATTTATTGACATTAAATGGACACTCCAATTGAACTAGTTTTTTGCAGATGGATATATCTGGAAGCTCTCTTTTATATGGTGGACTATAATAGTACTTCAGCCCACCATCAAGTTGACAACCGTAAAACACTTGTTATTTTTTTCTTAATATTTTATTCACATATTTTATAAATAATCAATCTGACAGTGGGCCCAACTCCCATTCACTACTAAAAAAAATGGCTTGTTGTGTCGGTTTTTAAGTGACACAACAAGTCTGATGTGTCGGATTTTTTAGATTGGCAAAGCGACACAAGTAGTGGTGACACAACAGATTTTAGTAAAACCGACACAACAGATATAGCACTTGTGTCGGTTTTTAAGTATAAACCGACACAACAGGTATACTACTTGCGTCAGTTTTTAGCATTTCATATTTGGGAATTTGCTTTGGGAAAGCACAAACCGACACAACAGATATAGCACTTGTGTCGGTTTGTAAGTATAAACTGACACAACAGGTATACTACTTGTGTCGGTTTTTAGCATTTCATATCTGGAAATTTGCTTTGGAAAAGCACAAACCGACACAAGAAATAGAACTGTTGTGTCGGTTCTTCTTTAAACTGTACAAAATTGGATCCCCTCTTGTGTCACTTTAGTAGATCACCTGTTTCGAAAAAATAATGTACATATATATATATGAACAACAATTGACCTGTATAAAAGCATTGCCATCCACAACAATCTCAAAAACAATTTCATTTCATTACTAAATAATTCCATTATCCAACTATCCAAAATATAACCTCAAACATTTACAAAACCCACAAAAAAAAAAAAAACCTAATTAGCCTGCTAGTCTAACACCATGCGAGAAAATGATTTCACGTTTAGCTTTTATCCATTCATCTACAAAAGCCACAAAATGATTTCCCGTCATAGCCGCGTTCTATTAAGTTCAATCTACAAAAAAAGAAAAAACAAAACAAAACAAATAGTTAGGATTCAATATATCGTAAAACGATAAAATTCATTATATAGTACAAAATGCAAATACGCTACATGTTCACATGGCATAACCTCAAATATGTGTTTTTTTAGCCAGGGTAAGCAAAAAAACAATTAAAACCAACAAAATCTAAAAACACGTCTTCCATTGATGAGTACAGGTGATCTAAAGCTCATATTCCTTCACCTTCAACCCACTTTTTCCAATAGCTGCATAGCCTTGTTACCTCTAACAATAACATAACATGCAATCTTCTCATTTCTCCTAATACCAAAAGATTGAGCAATATACCTAGCTTTCGAAAAAACTGAAGATTAACAACTAAATTGTTCCAACGTACACCTTAGCGGCTACTTGGACTCCTTAATAAGCAAGCTAGCTAGCTACTCCATGGGTAGCTCAAAAAATAAATTAGAAAACAGTTCTAATTAATATAAGCCAATAGAGCTCAGATAATACCTTACACAAATAGCCAGTTGGACAAACCCAGGCCAATCAGTTTAGGCATCTCCATTGCATCATCTTTCTTATACAGTCATACTCACTACAAGCATATACATGGAAGGTGGAGTGTTGCATCAGGATTGTCCCCCTAAAAGGACCAGGGTCCAAGCCCACACCAGTTGGACAAACCAAGACAAAGTTTGCCCAAGTTTTCTCTGCTAAAAATCAGTTGACCATTTTTGGTCCCTTGCTCATTTAAGGATTACCAGTCCGATGACTGAAACCATCTAATCATTGTGGTTTTATGGACCACCTAACATCGTATCACTCTCTAAAGACATTTTCACTGTATTAATTCCTATCTTGAAATGAAAGATCAAAAACTAGTGGGTGGGGGCCTTTTTCCTATTGACAACAGATATATAGATAGATTGAGATACAAAAATTCCTTTAATCAATACTTGGTCATATAGATCAAGCAGTAATTTCCATTCGACTGCAAATAAAACAAGATACCTTGCTAATTTGGTAGGATATGGGGAAGAACACCAAAAGAAGCAAACGAATGATCACAACTATTTTAGCTCCAACTTTCAGTCCATAGCGAGAGCAAATAGCTTGAGGAATGATCTAAGAATAGCTTGTGAAAAGCAGGGGACAAGTAAAAAGGGAAGAGACCCACCTCCCCATACAAGACATTGGGCTCAGGGTGAGCTTTTATGACGTAGTCAGTGCCCCATTTGACAGCTTCCATTGTATGACCAAGCTCACCACTTGCTGCCATTTGCTTTCCAATAGAAGCATACAAAACAAAAACTGCCAAAAAAATCCAGAAATACCGTAGGTGGGTCATAAAATCTATGGCCAAAGTTGAGAATACATCATGTGATTTACTCATATCTCACAAGGTAAATAAGGCAGTTGGTTAGATGACACCAATGTGAGTTTGGTTTTAAGAAGCAAAGAAATTGACAAATACTTCATAAAGTTACCATAGATAATGATATAAACGGTGAATACTACAAAATGAAAAAATATGTTGGATTAACATTAAGATGATGTTAATTTAAATTGGAGATTTCCTCTTCATGCATGGTGCAACTTGCTCTTTTTTCTCCTTCAATACACTTGTTTTAACTTGTGACTCCTAGAGCCCCAAGGTGTGACTTCTACACCTATTTTAGCAATCAAAGCCGTAACTGTGACTGGGGGTTTCAAGAACCAAACTGCATCAATTTGATATCACAAGTGAATTCTGCTCAGATCTTCTCCTTTCACTTGCTAGCAACGTACACCTGGTAGCAACTAGTGTTATCATTGTTATTGGATCTTCTTCTCCTCTCCTCCTTTTTTGTTTTTATTTCAAGTTCCTCCTACAAAAGCAGCCCTAACAGCCAGCTGGAATCACTTTCTTAACACCTGTGCATTCATTGGTGTATGTAGAGAAGGTGGTGATATATAGTAATTAATTGATTAGTCATAACTCTGGACGTGGGCAGCATTGCTATCAAGTAATGGAAAGAAAATTAGCATAATGAAGACAGGTTGCGGAAAGCAAGTTTGGTTGTGATAGTAGGATGATCAGGTTAATACAAAACTATTTAGCTTGCAAGTGTTACAAAATTTGACATTTGAAGCAATTGTAGACAAAAATAGGAGGAACAGGATATCACAAACAAGATCTAATCTGTGTGAGCAAAATAGAGAAAAGTCACCAGACTGTTATGAAATTATCGAGAGCCACGTCAATTGAAGGGCCAGTGACACTTTAGCAGAAACTTGTGCCTATATGTGGAAGAGGAAACCTGTGATAAAAAAACTGAACCACACAAGGGTGAAATGTTGGTTAGCCCTGAATACAAGACACAAAACCAACAAGAAAGCTATCAAACTAGCATGACATAGCCCTAAGGTTGGGCAAAGAAGACAACAATAAGACGAAGTAATAAAGTTGAGATGCTTATGCTAAGTTGAATATGCAAAGTAAAAGGAATTGATAAATTTATGAAATAAGCATACAAGAGGAAACCTAGGATCACTACAATGGAAGAGAAAATCAAGTAAAGGTGTTTAAATGGAAACATCCCCTGTATGAAAAATCAAAGCATTGCAGGCACATGGAACTAAGAGAAAGGGAAGACCAGAAAAAGCTTATGCATTTAGGTTGTGAAGCGACAAAGAACTAGGGATGAAGATGGAAAGTAGAACATATTTAATCAAATATGATAAATAATTACAACCAGGAAAGTATGTCTTATGCTGGAATCCGGTTGCTAGGGGCTTGGGAATAAAGACTGGAAGATGCTCACATGCATACTTTAGCTGAGGTGATGAGATTCAAGGAGAGATTTGTACCATGTTCTTACCTTGGTTTTCCTTTATGCCTAGATCAGCTACCAAGAAGCTGTGGAATTCAGTTACTGAAAGCATGGAGAAGAAATAAAAATAGAGTTGCCCTAACTAAAGCAACTCTATCGAATTTGTTGGTTTCATTCGTGCCTCTTTTCAAGTGCCCAATAGCAGTCATTAGGCGTCTCAAAAGACTGCCAATGAGACTTCTCATGGTGGGACATGGAAGAGAGGAAAGTACCACTTACTGGACTGGAATACTGTACATCAGCCCATAGCTAATGGATGCTTGGGCATCAACCCCTTGGGCATATGAATCACCCTCCGGTGGAAAATGGTTGTGCAGATGGGTGAGTTAGAAGGTTTGTGAAAGTGACCTTTATTTCTATAATTGGAATACCAAGGGAAGGTTGTGATGTTCAGGACATGGCAGAGCATATTTCGGGCATGTGGCACGGGCTAAGAATCCATTCACGACAAATTTATGGGGAACAAGGAATACTCACTATCAGGTGGGAATGGCATGCAAGTTCTGTTCTGGCCTAAATTGCATTTTCTTTCAATAATTTGATAAAATTTGAGAATCCAGAACTTCCCTGAATTTCATTTTTAACAACTAAACTTTAAAAAAAATAATAATAAAGATACAATCTGAACTGCAGTTCCCAAAATAAGAAACATGATGCTTGATTGTAGACAAACAAGCAGTTTCCTCAAGACCAGGCCAAGCTCTAGAATCTATTTCCAAGAACCTGCAAAATCAATCACAAGCACATAAAAATTACAAGATCTATAGATTAAGATAGATCTTTGTAATCTATCTCTAATTCGTTTTCTTTTGAATCAAGGAAGTGAAGAAAAAAACTAAACCTGAAGACGGATCGAAGGAGGCCGCAGCTAGGGTGAGTCCATGGCTGGAAGGACTTGTCTTCGTGGTCGTCATAGTCGTCGTCACCATGGAAAGAAGAAGAACCCAAGGGATGGGTCTGGTGAATATGGGCCTGGCGAAGGGAGAGGGAGAGTGAAGAAGAAGAGAGACGGAGGGGGAGAGAGGGCTAAAATTCGATTTTAGGGTTGGGGTGCGGGAATGAAATGCTGGGCGGGTCTTTTGGTTTTTTTTTTCGTTTTTCCATTTCATGTTTCTGATGGCTTTGGGCCGTCGGTTGTCTTAATGATCCGTAGAAAAATGAATGGCGATCGATAACCGTCAGTAAATCAAGCCCTGAGGTGTCGGGCTTTGCTGTTTTTGACGTAGTGCCGGTGGCGGTTCCGGTGCAGGCGGGCTCCGGCGGGACGGCACAATGCAGAGCGCGGGAGGGGGAAGGGGGAAAGCAGAGTTCGGGATGGGAAAAGAGGGAAGAAAAAAGTGAAAAAAAGTGGATTTTTATTTATTTTTTCACCATAACAAAGGGTGGGAAAGAATAATACCGCCGTGCGAACATTTTTTTAAAAAATAAATATTAAATCTTATTGCCCAAAGCAAAATATGTACTTGAAGCCGCGGTCAAAACATGATCGTGGCAAAAGGAACAACTTAAAGCAACGGCCAGGTTAAAGTGGTTGCAATAAGGACACGTTTTGTCACGGACAGACACGGGTGAGGCAAAATGAGATTTGTTGCCACTAACTCTATTGGTTGTGGCAACAAGTAAGAAATAGCTACAAAAACACTGGCCGCGGGCAAAAAGTTCGATGCAAAAAGTTATTTTTTTGGTAGTGGCGGGATCGGAAGGGGAGTATGGGAAGTTGGGTGGTCCTACCGCTGAAGTGGAAGAAGAAAAAGACAATCCCTTTTAGGGTTTTAATCAATCTCAGGCGGCAGTTCAACTGCAAATCAAAGAAACAAAGAGCAGGGAGAAAAACAATACCTGAGACGAGAACTACAGACACAAAGAGGAAGCGCAGTGAGACGGAGAGGGTAGAGCAAAGCGCGAGAGAGGGATAGGGGAATAGAAACGCCGAGCGGGAACTAAAGTAGAAAAGGGACGGGATGTAGTTGTTGTGTCGGTCTGATGAAGTATATAAAACATTACACTCAAATTTTAACCCAACCGACACAACAGCTTGTGTTGCAGTGTCGGGTTTAGTAGAACTGACACAATTGAACACTCTGTTGTGTCTCTTTCCAATGAAGTGACACAACAAACCTGATCCTAATACAAACAGAACTCAAACCGACACAAAAAGTTTATTGTGTCGGTTTTTCACATACCCGACACACCAAAAACCGACACAACAAGCCATTTTTTTAGTAGTGATTGGAGTAAAATTTGTTGAGGGCCCATTCAAGAGGTGGGCATTTATTTTGAATGATTTAGATCTTTCATAAGTGGGCTCGTTTAGAGGGATACAAGTGAAAAAGAAAGAAAGAAAGAAAAAAAAGAGAGCAGGTACTCAGTAATTTTCTTAATATTTTATTCACATGTTTCTTAAGTGATTAGTCCCATAGTGGGCCTAACTCCTATTAAAGTAAAAATTGTTGAGGACTCCTTCAAGAGAGGCCAGTTATTTTAAGTGGCTTAATATTCCATTAGAGCCCTAGTGGGGCCCTTTTTTTAGTGGTTTTGATTTTTCATAAGAGCCTATTAGAGTTTCAATAAAAGAAAGAGGGCCATTAAATGGGTAAGTAAGAAAAAAAGAGCTCGGACTTATTAAAAATTCATGGGCTTCTCAATGTGCCCACATGATAAAAATCTACACTACAAACAAATGAACCCACTTATATGGGTCGTCGCCAAGTTTCACTCTAATATGAGATGGGCCTACTGTTAGATTGTTCATATATTCATTACAGAGTAAGTAATAAAAAAAAGGGATAAATACAGATTACCTACCTATACTTTTCATCTATTTCAGACGACCCCCATGTAGTCTTGTATTTTGTACTAAACCTACCTGTATTTTAAATGACAATGCAAATACAGACGTCGTGACGGAAAAGAATGAATGACGAAATTACCGCTCTGTATATAACTCATGTCTTACCCGTTTCCATCATTTTCGCACTTTCTGGACTGCGGTTAGGGTTCCTCGAAGAAGTGGAGATTTTGGGAGAAGAACACCACAGTGGTTAGGGTTATTCAATCACTACCTGCAAGAAGCGATCAACCCAGAGATTTTGGTCTTGAAAATCCATCAAGAGGTGGATCGATTTCAGCCTGCGGTTAGGGTTGTTCAAAGAACTCCGTAATTTTGGGAGAAACCGTAGCGGTTAGGGTCAAAGAACTCCTTCAAGAAGCGATCAACCCCCCTATTTCAGACTTTGCTCTTTCTCTCCAAGTGATTGAAGGTGCATCTAATATTCGACTTTTTAGCGGATATCTTCTGTTGGGTTTTCTCTATCGAACACAATCTGTGAGTCTGAGAACTAAAGTTGCGATTTTTCTTATCATCGGCGTTTGATTTTTTACTTTTATTTCCAACTTTAGCAGTTTGGGTCTGTTGATTTTAAGTGTTATTGTTATCTTTTAATGCTTCTAAATTCATTTAGTTTCATGTTTGATAATTGGCTGTATTTTGTTTCTGTTGGGTTTTCAGTTTCCATCATTTGTAAGTTTGATCTGATGATCATCAAACCGTAGTTATGGGTTTTGGGTATCATACTACATAAATTTATTTTTGTTAATGATGGTGAATTTAGAGTAAAACCCAGAAATTGTAACATGCATTTATCATCTCTTGTGAATTTATTCTCTGCATGTGGCATCTTTTGCTCCTTAAAGATGTTTTGTCTACTTTCTGAAGGAACTGGAAATCTAATATGTGAGTCTCGGATGTCCTAACCATGGTTCATTCCTATGTAGACCTCATGATTTTTATTGTTTTAAGATTTGGGCCTTTACAGGGGCATTATTTTCAGAGAAAATGAATTTGGGCCTTTACAGGGACATTATTTTCAGAGAAAATGATTGTTGTCATATTGTTAAGCTATGCTTGGCTCAATATAACTGGGTTAGAAATTGGCCCAGATTGGAAGTTTTAGCCAGCCATCCATTATTGTCCTTCAGGGTTCACCTTTAGTCTGCAAGCTATCTTCAAAGTGTACAGTTTATCCATTTTAGTTTATGCTTGTAATGTGATCTTTCTATGATGGGGCAATAAATCTCCATTCTGTCTTATTTTGTTAGTGATAGTGATGTTGTGATGTTATGTGTGATAGTGATGTTGTGTGAAAAATGGTCCCCTCTTGTGCTATCTATTTCAATTGGTTTTTTGTTTTTTTATAAATGTCGGCGGAAGAATATCCCCACCTGTCTGCATTGTGTCGGGTGCTTTTGGCTTTCATACATGGAGGGGACCACAGTGACCCTCTTTTTCGTCAAACACCCAATTTTCTTTCCTATTTTGTTTGGATTTGCCTCCTGTCAAAAATGTCATTTACATGCAGATGTCGTTTGAAGAAGTGACAGTACAATTCCACCATGGTGGTTATTTCACACAGCCACCAAATATTGTATACAGTGGGGGTCAAGTAGATGAAATCACTGACTTTGATATTGATAAAGTATCATTTTTTGAGCTTAGGAATTATGTGATGGAACTAGGGTGCCCAGATAATAGTATGATGTATTTTAAGGTGCCGGACTTGTTTTGCTGATGGTCTGAGGAGGATTGAGTCAGACAAGGATGTATTTCTCCTATTACAACATTATAAAGGCGGTGAGGTGTTGACTGTTTATGTAGAGAGGGGACATGAACCTTTGATGGTACTCTCACCTAAGGGGAAGGTCTTGATGCAGAATGTTGACAACAAAGGGTCAAGTAGTAAAAAAACCCACTGTGAGGAGGACTATGCTGCTGATGTTGAGGATGTGTCTGCTTTTGATGAAGGCAGTGATGATGGCAGTGATGAAGGCAGTGATGATGACCAAGATGATGATGACAGTGAGGTTGAGCCTTCGGAGTTGTATGAGGATGTTGAGAAGGATGATGATGAGGATATTCAGAGGGCCTCCTGAGAAAGAATCATAACCTCATGAAGCTGAGTATATGCAAAGAGAAGAAACCCAAAACCATCAAGTACCAGTTGATGAGAACTGGTTTACAGATGTTGAGGAAGGGGATGAGCTTCAGTCTTTGAGTAGCTCATCTGATGAGAACAACAAACTGAAATGGCCTGACTCTAATGAGTTGACTGATATGGGGAATCCTCAGCTCAAATTGGGTATGATATTTGCAAGTCCACAAGTATTCAGACAAGCACTTGTTGAGTGGGCTGTAAGGCAAGGGTATGACATTAAATATCTGAAAAAATGAGAACAATAGAATCACAGCTGTCTGTAAATATGATTGTGGATTTAGGATTCATGCGTCACCCATGCAGGGTGAGAGGACATTTCAAATTAAGACATTCAAGCCCAAACATGCATGTGGTATGAAATTCAAAAGCCACTTGGTCACTTCAAGTTATATAGCTAATAAATACCAGTAGAGAATAAGTGATGATCCGAAATGGTCAATCCCCACAATGCAGAAAGAGATGAGAAAAGATTTGAAAGTTGATTTGTCTAGGGCTAAGCTATACAGAGTAAAAGGGAAGGCAGCAGATAACATATCTGGAAATATTAGATTGCAGTACACTAGATTGAGGGACTATTGTGTCACTGTCCAGAAGCACAATCCAAATACAAGTTTATTAGTAGTGACACAAAGACCTCATATGGATAGAATTCCATATTTCCATCGATTGTATGTCTGTTATGAGGCACAAAAGGTCGGGTTCGTGAATGGATGTAGACCCATAATTGGTCTAGATGGGTGCTTCCTCAAAGGTATTTATGGTGGACAAGTGCTGGCTGCAATAGGTAGAGATGGGAATGAGAATATGTATCCAATTGCAATGGCTGTTGTAGAGGCTGAAAATATGGACTCATGGACTTGGTTTTTGAAATCATTAATTGATGACATTGGAGATGGGGGTGATAAGTGAGCAAGGACCGCTGCATCGGCGCCCGGGTGCAGTGTTAAATATGCAAGGGTCCTCACACTTTGTTGGATGAGTGTGGGGAGTAAGGAAGCTAGTCCAAAATAGAAGGCTGAGATTGGGTACTTTGAACATTAGGAGCCTAACTGGGAAACTTATGGAAGTGGTGGATACAATGGAAAGGAGACGAATCGCAATTGCTTGCTTGCAAGAGACAGGGTGGGTGGGACACAAAGCTAAAGAGATTGAGAGGACTGGGTATAAGTTATGGTATACGGGACTTAATAGATCGAGGAATGGGGTCGGTATAGTGGTAAACAAGGACTTAAAGGAAGATGTAGTTAATGTAAAGTGCTATGGAGATAGGATTATTGCAATTAAGTTAGTGTTAGAAGAAGAGATAGTGAATGTAATTAGTGCTTATGCCCCCCAGGTGGGCCTAGGAGATGAACATAAGGAGAAGTTTTGGGAAGACTTAGAAGGAGTGCTACTAGAGATACCCCAAGGAGAGATGGTCTTCATAGGAGGAGATTTGAACGGTCATGTAGGACGCGACGTAGATGGATACATAGGAGTACACGGGGGACATGGGTACGGTAATAGAAATGAAGAAGGGAAGGATATCTTGGAGTTTTCAGTGGCTTATGATCTCATGGTAACTGACACCTTTTTTAGGAAGAGAGAGGAGCATTTGGTGACTCATAAGAGTGGCTCATCGAGGACACAAATTGACTTCTTCTTAACTAGGAAAAGTGATCGCTTAGCTTGTAAAGATTGCAAGGTTATACCGGGGGAGAGCTTGACTTCCCAACATAGGTTGTTGATCATAGATGTGCAGCTACAAAGGTGGACTAAAAAAATGAAGTTGTATAGATGCTTAAGGACTAAATGGTGGAACCTGAAAGGTGATAAGCAACTAGCTTTAAGGGAAAGAGTACTAGAGGAAGACGTTTGGGCGATAGATGAGAGTGCAAATAATATGTGGGATAAGGAAGCAGAGTGTATTAGGAGGGTAGGGAAAAAAGTCTTAGGAGAATCCAAAGGGGGTGCTCCGGTACAGAAAGAGGCATGGTGGTGGAGCGAAGCCGTCCAAGACAAGATAAGAGTTAAAAGATAGTGCTTTAAAACTTGACAAAAGGATCGAAATGAAGCGAACTTAGAGAGGTATAAAGAAGGAAAAAGAGAAACCAAAAAGGTAATTAGTGAGGCCAAGGCAAAGGCATTTGAGGAGCTATATAGGCGACTTGACACTAAGGAAGGCGAAAGAGAGATATTCAAGCTCGATAAAATCAGAGATCGGCGGACCAAGGACTTAAACCAAGTTAAATGCATTAAGGATGAGGATGAAAAGGTATTAGTAAAGGAAGAAGAGATAAAGGAGTGTTGGAAGAACTACTTCTACAAGTTATTTAACGAAAGCAGTAGTAGTGACATACAATTGTGGCAGCTTACCATTTCTAGAGAAGAAGCGAATCATATGTTCTATAGGAGAATTAGTAGGGAAGAAGTTAAAGAAGTGTTAAAAAGAATGAAGAATATAGGAAAGCGGTTGGTCCAGATGGTATCCCTATTGAGGTCTGGAGGTGCTTGAGGGAGGATAGCATTAGTTGGTTGACAAAGCTTTTTAATGTAGTGCTAAAGAGCAAGAAGATGCCTAATGCATGGAGGAAAAGTATTTATTATACCCATATACAAGAACAAAGGAGATATTCAGAACTGTGCGAACTACGGCGGGATTAAATTGATGAGCCATACGATGAAATTATGGGAGAGAGTTATTGAGAGAAGACTAAGAAGAACAACAAACATTTTAGAGAATCAATTTAGTTTCATGCCTAGGAGATCAACCATGGAGGTTATCTTTCTCCTGAGGAGGTTAATGGAACAGTATAGAGAAGGTCAGAGAGATTTACATATGGTGTTCATTGACTTGGAGAAGGCCTATGACCGGTTCCTACGGAGATTCTTTGGAGAGTTCTGGAAAAGAAAAGAGTGTGTGTCGTATATATTGAAGCAATAAAGGATATGTATGATAGAGTCCTGACATCTATAAGGACGACTGGCGGCGAAACTAAGGAGTTTCCTACCACGATTGGTCTACACCAGGGCTCAGCGTTAAGCCCATACTTGTTTGCGTTAGTTATGGATGAGATTATAAGACATATCCAGGATGAGGTGTATGCTATTTACAGATGACATTGTTTTAGTGGATGAGACGAGAGAAGGAGTGAATGCTAAACTAGAATTGTGGCAGAAAACATTAGAGACAAAAGGGTTTAGGCTAAGTCGATGCTAAACGGAATATATGGAATGCAAGTTTAGTCAAAATAGGACACCTGGTAGCATAGAAGTAAGTTTGAGCACACAAAAGATTGTAGAGAAAGAAAACTTTAGGTACCTTGGATCTATGGTGCAACAGGATGGAGGGATTGATACTGATGTAAGTCACAGGATTCAGGCCAGGTGGACCAAATGGAGGAGTGCTTCTGGGGTCTTGTGTGATCGGAAAGTCCCCCTCAAGGTTAAAGGAAAGTATTATAAGGTGGCGGTACGACCAGCGTTATTATATGGATCAGAGTATTGGGCAGTAAAGCATAATCATGTCAAGAAGATGGAAGTTGCGGAGATGAGAATGCTAAGATGGATGTGCGGGATCACAAGGAGAGATAGGATTAGGAATGATGAGATTAGGGGCAAAGTAGAAATAGCACCGATTGGAGATAAAATGAGAGAAAATCGACTGAGATGGTTCGGCCATGTTAGAAGGCGTCCAACGGAGGCACCTGTTAAAATGTGTGAAAGCATGGAGATTGCTAGGAGTAGGAGAGGGAGAGGGAGACCCAAGAAAAGTTGGAAAGAAACTATTAAACATGACCTTGCCTACATGGATCTAACGGAGGACATGGCCCTAAACAGATTTGATTGGCGTCGTCAAATCCATATAGCCGACCCCACCTAGTGGGAAAAGGCTTGGTTTGGTTTGGTTTGGATTGGAGATGGGGGTGACATGGGTTGGACTTTTTTGTCTGATAGACAGAAAGGGCTTGATGCAGCATTTGACATAGTTGTTCCTACTGCTGAAATTAGACACTACCTGAAGCATATGTATAGTAATTTCAAAAAACTTTTCAAAGATAAATTGTTGAAAGATGCTATGTGGGCTGCAGCATCATGTGGTTCACCAAGAGAGTTTGATAGTCACATGCAGAGGATATTAGAGATGGACCAGACTGCATATAATTGGTGATGGCTGCCAATCCAAACAGATGGGCCAGGTCTCATTTTTCCACAAGGGCTAAATGTGATGCATTAACAAACAACCTTTGTGAGTCTTTTAACAGTTACATACTTGAGGCAAGAGAGAAACCAATAGTTGGTTTGCTAGAGTGTGTAAGGAGGAAGCTGATGAATAGAACTCAAGTGAAGTTAAGAGGAATGACCAAATATGGTGGAACAGTCTGTTCGGGGATATTGGAGAAGGTGGAACAATGACTTGTGCTAGATGCTTGAAAACAGGCCATAATGCCAGATTTTGCAAGGGACCAGTGCATCCCAATTCAAGACTTTTTAGTTCTGCATCACAACCTCAGTCAGGTTCTTAGCCAGCTTCCCAACCTCAGCCAGCTTCTCAACCCATGTCAGCTTCTCTTACCATGACACCACACAAGGTACTGTGAGTGCATTTTTTTCACCCTTTTTTTTTTTTTTTGTCCTAACTAGAGTATATGCAAGCTTTCAGCTCATATGATTTTTTAACTTCTAACTAAATCTTGATTGGTCAGGGGAGAGTTAGGCAAGCTTCTTCTCAACCAAATCCATCACTAACAAATACCACTGCTAGAGGGCGGATTGTAGCAGGAAAATGGAGCAAGACTTGTTGATGACAACAACCACTATTATTCTAGATGATGTTGTGTCACTGATGACTGTTTAAAACAACTTTGGATGATCTTTTTTTCCATTTGGATGATGATGTTTTTAATTTTTTTAGTTACTGTTTGGATCATGTTGTTTATATTTTATTTTGTTACTTTGTGGATGATTATGTTTCCAGTTTTTTCTGGATAATTGAAGGATGATGATGTTCCCAGCAACTGATTGTTCATTGTATTCCTGTCCAGTTACTTTTTCTTTCTTTCTTTGTTAGTGTTTTGTTATTTGAAGGTTAATTGAAGTTCATCAAAAAAGTAGTCATTAAAAAACAAACACCACCAACCCATTTGATATTCAATTCCAACTGATACATATGTTTATTCATGGTAATTCCATGACATCTACAGTAGTCCAAGACATCAGTAGATAACAAATGAAAAACACAAATACAATTTCAGCCCATGTCCATAGCAACAAATGTAGGAAACATCTCTCCTTTCTACAGGTTGACTTCAGTTTCCTCTCCAACACATCAATCATATCCAATGGCTTCGACTCAAGCTCTATTTCTCCATCAACCCATTCAAAATATCCACATGCTGGCTGGATCTGATAACAAATTGAAAAAAAAAAAGGAATAAGAATACCATGGTTGACCAGACATGAAGAAGATCAAACAGAATGATCAAAGCATTACCCCATATAATGCACAACCAAGAAACCTCCTCCCATTGTTCCGCTGTGTTCGGGAAGTTCTCAAAGCAGCCCTATGCCCGCAGTGACAGAAACGACTTTCACCATCAAATGGAGAGGAAGTTCCACGAGAAAATTGGGCATATGAGGTTAAAGAATACGACATTTGAAGCTCCCCTCTTGATGGCTGACGAACGAGACCTACTTCTGCTTCTAATGTCTCTTGCCCTCTTCTAACTTTTTTTCTGAAGAGAAAGTCTTTGGCTATCTTCTTTTTTTTATAGGTGGGTTCAGGGGCAAAACGTCTTGTTTTAAAACCATTTGCAAGAGTAAGTTGCCACCAGTCTTCAATACAAGGCATTTATACATATACGTCATTAAAACTACCAGAATCCATCGCTTTTGTATGTTAATTACCAATACAGGTAGGTTTAGTACAAAAAATCAAACTTCGGGGGGAGGGGGGGCAGTCTAAAATAGATGAAAAGTACATATAGGTAATCTGTATTTATCCCTAAAAGAAGTCCAACCTCACTCCTTGGAAATTCATAGGCTCTATAGTGGGGCCCACATTATTTGAAGGTGGGGCCAACCTACCAATTAGATTGAAACTTGGCTGGGTGCCATAGAACAGGTGGTCACTTGTTTTTAGTGTAGATTTTTATTAATTATCTGATCAATCTAATAGTGGGCTCATCTCTTACTAGGCAGAAAGTTCTGAGGTCCCAAAAGAAGGGCTCCCTTGTTTTGAGCAGCATAGGTTTTTCATGAGGGCCCCACTGTAAAGCCCGTGACTTTCCAATTAGAGGTGGCAAACGGGTCGGATTGGGCTAAAGGGGTTATATGCTCCTAACCCGTATCCGACCCATTTAACAAATGGGTCAGAAACTCCTAACCTGCAGCCACTGCAGGTTAACCCGACCCGACCCACATTAAGTTATGCGGGTTACTGCGGGCTGGGTTGACCCGCATAACTTGCACCCAGACCTAAATTTATTAACAGTCCTCTAAGTAATTAACCATATCCAAAGTTGAAATTAGACCCAAACCGATAAGTTAATTTCTAAGATTGAGATAAGATCTAAAAGAACAATCCTTAACTTTATAAATCCTATTGGTTCAATTTAAAACCTATCATGATAGGCAATGTGGACAAGCTTTATTTGAGTTATTATAAATATAATGTTAATTTGTTTCGTATAGGATCTTAAATTAGACTTAAGCTCAACTGATGTTGGGTTGAAAATTTAGGCCTACGCCTGGGTCATGATGCCAAAATTCACCATTCTCTTTGGCTTGTGCCAGCGTAAGGAGAAAATAGTGTGGAAACTAGCATGACTCGGCTATTACTTGATTATTTTATTTTATTTATATCATATCCACTGTATTTTCTTTATATCCACAATCCTCCTAAAAGAGATGAACACATAAAAATAATCTCAAGTTGCACAAGGTCTACTTGAAAAAATAAAGAGAATAAATTAATTTATACAATGAGTATAGTATACATTTCTTAAAAAGTGACTATATAAATAGAATAACAAAATTGATGAAAATAAAATTGATGGACCGCGCTCCAATGCTCGGTTCCTACCGAGGTCGGCGGACGTGGGAGTCCGTTTGGTTCCGACCCTTTCGTAACCAGGGGGCAGGGGCGTGCATCAACATTTCTTTTTTTGTGTGGGTGTGCTAGATTTTCTATTTTTACTTGGAATTGCAAGTGGTGATCCGGAGATCAACCTTCGCAAGTAAAAAGGAAATCAACTTCTTTCAAGTTTTCCATTGCACATATATTTAAGAAAAGAGACATTTTTCTTGGTTTGCCGTGAAAGGCGATTTTTTTTGGCATTTATAGCCGATTTTTGGCGTTTATAGCCGATTTTGGCGTTTATAGCCGATTTACAATCCTTATCAATAATGAAAGACGAGTTGTGATTTTTGTCTCTTTTAAAAAAATACAAACTACAATGAAAAGTAAGAAAAGGAGGATCTAACTTCTCAGGAGATTGTGGGGGACTCGTTTAGATTGACGGTCGCAAGCCATATGTGGGCTTCGCCATCATCCATGCAGATGAGAACAGAGGATGCTATTGATTCGCCTGGCTTGGCTATAACCTCAGGTTTTTAGAGGACAAAGACCAAAAGAAGGTCCTATGTCCAATGAAAAGCCGAGTAGACGGGCTGAAAAGCCACATCTAAGCCATTGGCGGCAGAAGGAGAAGGCAAGGACCTTAGGGGGGGTACCCCCCAAGGGACTTTTGTCACCTTGTAGCGGTGGCCGGTGTATAACTTCCGCAGAGTTTTCTCTTTTTTTTCTTCTCTGAATTTCTGTGCTTCTGTCTGTGATTTTCGTTGTCTCTCTCTGTGTGTGTCTGTGTGTGTGTTTCTTCTTGGAGAGCTCTCCTATTTATAGGCTTTTTAGGTGGCCATTTAGGAGGGTTTATGAGCTTTGATTGTCATAAAGCTACATAAAGGGAGGAGTTACAGAATTGAATTCTTTATTTTGTAACTCCTTTTTCTTGGCTTCTGATTGGCCGGAGGAGATTGAGGGCATTTAATCGCCTTTAATCGCCATGATGGGAGGAGTTTCATGGGTTAAATGCCATGAATCTCTTGACTTGTAACTCCCGAATGCTTGCTTCTGATTCGGCCGTCCAAAGAAATGGATTAATGACTGTAATAAAGCTAGTCAATTAATCGCATTAAGTGGTCGCCGAGCAGCTGAAGAGTCGCGGGCCGTGCCACGTCTTTTGGGATTCTTCTGTGATGATCATCGATGGATCTTCATGTAGATCGACATCAGATGACCATGTAATTTCAGGTGTTTGTTGCCAACAGCGGGTCGGTGCCATCTATCCTGTCGATTTCTCGATCGGTCGGGTAGAAAGCACACTTTTTTTGGTTGACCGGGTGGCGATCAATATTGTTTTCGATACTCTTGATGATTGACCCGTGTTTTGGACGGATGTCAGAGGACTTGGTGTCTCAAAAGCATGAATTTTGGAAAGTACCAGAGGCTGGGCTCTTCGAATCGCGAAAAAACGGCGAAAACCGGGGTTTCCGGGGCCTTCCCGGCGACCCCGGGCTCCAAGGTCGCCGGCGACCCTGGGCCAGGGTCGCAGGGGCCTGCGACCCTGGGGGGGTTTTCCCCATTTGTGTCCCGTTTTGTGTCCGGTTTTGCTGTTTTTCGATTCTTTTTCCTTCTGTATTTTTCCTTGACATTTTGACCATTTATTGGCCTGATTTCTTTGTAGGAAACCTGATGAGAATCCTTGCATTTTATTTTGCAAAGTTTCCAATTTCCTGAGAAAGCCGAAGACTTTGCCGCGCAGAGCTGCCGATTTTCCGTCAGAAGCTGAAACTGGGTCAAAACGATGTCGGAATGACCTGAAATTTGGTGTGAAGCCTCCTGAGCAATAAATAAGACCAACCATAGGCTTTTGTTTGAGTTTTGAAGCCGTTTGGGGTCCTATCACCAGTAGGCTTGCTTTTTATCGCGATGAAGATGTCGCGGTTTGATGTGCGGTCAACCGATTTCCGATTGACTTGAAATTTGACAGGGAACCTATTGGAGTCATTTTAAGATGATCCATAGGCTCTGTCTTGGAAACCATGGTCCCGGAGAGCTTTGCCGCCGAGAGGCCTGATTTGGCTTCCGAGCGTCAAACTATGGTCAAATGTTGTGGAAATAACCTGAAATTTGATGTGTAGCCCTTTATAAGCATTTTGAAGCCGTCCATGTGCTCTATCTGATGAGTAATGGCCTCGGTGGTTCTCGCCACCGAGAGGCTTGATTTAGTTGTTCGAGGGTTGATGTAGGGTCAAACGTTGTCGGTTTGACTCGGAACTTGACGTGGAGCCTTTTGGAAGTATTTTGAGACCATCCATCGGCCCTGATCGAAGATTTGGTGTCTCCGATGCTTTTGCCGCCGAGAGCTCCTTTTCGGCTGTCGGAGAAGCGAAGTTAGGCCAAATGATTTTGAAATGGCCCGAAACTTCTTGTGTACTCCTCTTTTGGCTGTCTGGAAGAATCTTGCAGTTTTTGTTTGATTCTGACAAGATTTGATTTTGGAAGCAGCATTGCCTATTTATGGCAGGTTGCGACTTCATGTAGCTTTTTGGATCTTGAAGAGGCAAAGTGACATTTTTGGTGTCAACAAACGCCCCCCTCGAGGTACAGCGACGAGTTGCTTAACTTTTGTAGTCGATGTGCCTCGAAGAGATTTTTGAAGGAGAGCCTGTGACTTGACCAAGGGTCTTTGAGCAGTCTTTCTTTTTGGTATTTGTAGCCTTTTGAGCTTCCAGGGGAATTTTATGGTAGTGAAAGGGATCACGTGCCATCTCGAGGCAAAGTTTTGAAGATGACATCAGGGATGTGGATTTGGGTTTTGACCTTGTGACCTAACAGGCTATATGTGGCAGGTTAGGGGGTCGGGTTTGGTTTTGATCGTGTGACCCAACAAGCTGTATGTGGAATGTTGGGGGATCAATTTTGGTTTTGATCTTGTGACCTAACAGGCTGTATGTGGCAAGTTAGGGGACCAGGATTGGTTTGATTTTTGTGGAATGTCAATTTCAAGATTTTGGCTCAATTTGGTAGATGAGGCTGGATAGTTTGATTTTTGGAAGCTCATGGGGCTTGGAATTTTCTTTGTATGGTCCAATCAACTCAAAAGAGGCATGAACCATTTTTGTATGCTCTTGGTAAGAGGGATTTCTCTTTGACTAAAAGCCCAAAAATTTTTATTTTATTTTATTTTATTTTTTTATTTTTTTTTAGTGCCTAGGTGGTCAAACCTGGCTCATATGGGCTAACCCATGGGACCTTAAGCTTTTTGAAATGGCTTAGATCTCATATGGTGTCATTTTTGTAAAGAATATCCAAAAATATCTTATTTGGATAGAGAATATCTAAGAATATCTTTACTTGGAGAGAATCTCTCATGATCCCTTTATTTTGGGATAGGATATCTCAAGATATCTTTCTTTTGGTAAAGAATCCGTCATCGATTTCTTTTTGGGAGAAAATCCTTCAAGATATCTTTCTTTTGGGAAAGAATCTTTCTAATCTCTTTCTTTTGGTAAGGTTACTAATTAGTAACACTTACCTCTTTCTTCTTTCCTTCTTTGGTTTGCTCTCCTCTATAAAAGCAAGGAGAAGGTTGGATCTCTTGCTCTTATTACTTTCTTTTGCAATAATCTCAAGAGGGCTTCAAGACCAAGAGTTCTTCTTCTTCAAGATCTTCAAGACTTTTCTTCTTCTTCTCCATCAATGGCTTCAAGTAAGTTCCCTTTTTCAAGAAAACTCCATTGTAGGAAAAAATAAAAAGTTCTTCTTTCTTTTTTTTGTTTCTTTCTTTTTCTTTTCTTTTTTTTTTTACGTGTTTTCCTTTTTTTTTTCTTTACACGTTTTTTTTTTTTTTGCTTTCTTCTTTTCTCTCTTTTTTTTTTTGCATATGTTTTTTTTTTGTGGGCCGTACGGACAGATCCGTACGGATATGGCCGTACGGCCACGTGGCCTGTGGGCCATCTCCCTTTTTTTTTTTTGTTTTCTTTCCCTCCTTTTTTTTTTGAGAAAGTTTTTTTTCTTTTTTTTTTTTGCTCATCATGATAATGCCCCTCTTTTTTTTTGGCAAACCTAGATGTTCATGCATGCATTCAATTGTAAATTAAATTTGTAGCATGATGTGATAGCATACCTGAAAGTTTTCACAATTTTTGGAATTTGGAGCTCGCAGCGATGTTGAGCCCTTCCTGATTTCGCGGAGACTTTGAGGTTTTGAAAGTTTGGAGTTTCGGAGCTCGCAGCGATGTTGAGCCCATCTTCAAGCTTTCTATTTCTTTCGGGATAGTTCCTTTTCTTCGGAATTGCCCCGTTATCATGTCAAAATTTCGCCAGATTTTTTTTTAGCGAGATTCTGTCATTTTGATGTTTGATCTTTTTCTTTTCCATCCTTTTCAGGTTGTTCCTCCAGAGCGAACAAGGGTAAAGAGCCTGCTACAAGCGTACCTCGTCGATCTTCTAGATCTTCTAATCCGGCCGTTCAGCAGGCTTTTGAGAAGGTCCAGTATGTTGAGAGAAATCTGGAAGAGTGCGACTCCCTCAACAGAGATGAGATGAGGCAGCGACTGATCGCTCTCAAGGGAGAGGAATTCTATAAGATCATGGTAAGCAGTCGTCCATGGGTGATAGAAGATCAGAGCGTTTTGCCCAAGCCTACCTTCTTCTTTGGTGATGCAGTCCCTGATGACATGACATACCAGAGGAGATGTTTTCAGTTTTCTTTCACAGCAGATGGTGAGAAGAAGACTGTTGCTACCCAGTCGACGTTTGATCGCACCGTCTCGATTCTGAGCCTTGCCCCCACGTGCCCTAAGAGGGAAGATCCTCCAAGCTGGGTGAGAAGGACAAATGTAATCAAGACCGGGGTTTTTGTTGGCGGTTCTCCTGGATATACGGAGAGGTCGCCTGTTGACATGGACCTGTTGATGCCATCCAGCGGCTACCAGGGCTCTGATTATCCGTCGGTCGATTTGAGACCGATGGGCCTTGGTATTTTTAGCGGTGACGGCAGCAATTGGATCAAGCCTTTTTCGACTTCGAGGCCGTTTCAATGCTGACTCCGAGTGGAAGTCGTGGACTGATCACGTCCTGCTGATTGGTGGCACCGTTTTGAAAGAAGCCGGGATTTTTGATGCGGTCCGCGCCTTTAGGGAGACCGTGATCTTTTCCGACGAGGCCTTCATGGCTATGCTAGAGTCATTCCTCCCACAAACCAATACCTTCGTTGTGACGAATGGTGAGATTGGTTTTTCTTTGAAGGAGCTGAGCGCCATTACTGGATTGCCCATCCTCGGCAAACTCTATGAGGAGTTTATGCCGATTGACAGCGTCCTCGAGGGGCAGTCTGAGGAGTTCAGGCTTCTATACTTTCAGCTTGTCGCCTTCTATGATTTTTTGAAGGAGAAGGGGGGTTTGAAAGTTAGATCCAGCAGTTAGAAGAGTTTTAGCTCTTCATTCCCCAACTTTTCTGATAGCAGGGAGTCTTCTGATAGCGTGGCCCAAGAAGCCGGAGCTCAGGATCCAAGTTCAAAGAAGATCTTGGCCATGCAAGAAGAGTTGAGAGATTTCTGTGCAAGTACAAACGCCATATGTCCTGACATTGCACTGCGGAGAGATCTCGCTGTTTACCTCACTTATTGGCTTGGTGAGGCTGTTTTTGCTGGAGGAGATGGAACGCACATCAGGCCGCATTGTATTTTTCCGGCTTGTCAGATGGCGTTTGGAGAGCAGCTTGCTTTGGTGCCAGCTCTTTACTCCTACCTGTGTACCGAACTGCAGGCTGCTGCTTTTTTGGTTCGGCTTGGGCTTCCCATGAATAGGGTATTTTCAGCCCATATCTTTTATTCGTGGTATGTATACCACTGTCCTGGCTTCCATCGGCTGGGTGCTGCACAGGATGATGATCCTCTGATGATTCGACTGGCTAAGGGCAAAGCCGTGTCCGAATCACTTTTGTTTGCCCGCATGAGGATCCGACGGTTCAGGGACGTCGAGATGGGGCAGTCTTCAGTGAAGCTTTCTCCGGAGTTGCGGAAGAAGGCTTTTGATTTTGGTGCCTCCCGAGACTCTACCAGGGCGGGGTCGGGAAGGCATTATTCCTTGACAAATGCAGAGAGAGAGTGGCTTTTCAGCATACGTGTCGGCACGATGGTGTACCGGAGACATCTTTTCGTCGACATCCAGCCGTATGTACCCTCTCGCTTTGCTTTGCAGCTGGGCTTTTCTCAAGGCGTTGTTGGAGCGCCTTCAAGCATGGTGAAGCGCTTTGGAGGCTTACAGGACGGGAGAAATGCATGGGCTTTCTATAGTGCTGAAGACACTACAGCCATGATTTCTTATCCTGTGTTGCTGACTTCCCGGACTGCCGGCTTTGCGAAGTGGTTCGCGGAGAGCTTTTCGGCATATCGGGGGCTTTCCAAGAAGGAGCTTGATGTGAAGCTGGCATCTGGAAAGGGCCTTGGAAAGTCGGATGGCGTCCGGCGAGAGGAAGTTTAGGCCTTCCTTTCTGGAGAGAAGCACAAGATAGGCTTTCTCGGTGACCAGGGCGTCATTGGTTCTGAAGCTGTTCGAGAAATACCTGATGAGGCTTTAGAGCAGCTAGAACAGGAGGAAGCCGAACTTGGCGCTTGGATGCAAGCGGCACAGAGGCAAGCTTCCGTGGAGTCTACTGGCAAGAGTAGACCATCCAGTGAGGAGTCAAGTGGGAAACCTGACTCTGACAGTGGGGCAGGTTCCTCTAAGAAGCGAGCCCGCCGGGGTAAGAGGGGGAGGAGTCATCATCGCAGCAAGGGGCAGCATGAGGACTCTCCTGACTTGGAAGTTCCTCTTACTATCAATGAGGATGTGCCAGTGGATGCTGACGAGCCTCCAGAAAAGAGAAGTCGAGAAGAAGAGACCGTCGGTGAAGGTATGATTCTTCCTTTTTTTCTTTCCATTTCTTTTCATGGGATTTTTCCATGTTCTGATTTGCTTCTTGTTTCTGCTTTTCTTTTTTTTTTTAGCAGAGGAAGACTTGGTGATGCCTGAGGTCCGAACCGATGAGGTGGTGATGGATCCCGTTGAGGCACCTGAAGAAGAACCGAGGGACTCTGGAGTAAATCCAGAATCTCCAATTGGTACGACTTCTTTTGCTCTTCTTTTTTTTTTTTTTTTTTTGAGTTTGTGACTTGGTTTGCTAACATTTTTTTTGTCAGCTGACTTGCCACAGGGTTCTGATGACTTTGAACCATCGATGGACGCAAATGTTGATGATGCTTCCGATGAGTTCATGGAGGAAGAAAGTGTTCCGCCAGTCGTCGAAGAAGGTATTTTGTAGTTATAACCCTGATAATGATTTTCAAACAGGATTATATTCATACCTTTTTGTGTTTCTTTTGGCAGGTTTTGAAGTGACAGAGGAGGGTCCGTCGCTTCCAGAGCAAGGGATGCCAGAGGTTAATCCAGAGGTAGAGACTCCTGGGACCAGCTTTGACAATGTTGAGGAGATTCCTCGCGCTGAGATTCCTTCCCGAGCAGGAGCAGCTTCAACTGGAAAGAGTTCTTTTGTTACTCTTTCAACAGATGATGACATGAGCGGCCGACCAACGGAGTTGGGCGAATCTTCAGCTGGGCCATCTCTTCTTTTTGCGAAGAAGGTGGTGGTGCGAGTTCTGAGCTCTTGGATTGAGACTCTCTTTTCTGGGCACTTGGAAGCCGGATTTAGCATGATCCAGCATGTGCGTGAGATTCTAGGTGATGCTGAAGAGGCTGGTCTGGATGTCACAGATGCCAGGGCGATCGTTAATAGGATCATTGAGCTGGGTGACAAGTGGTTTGAGACCATGAGTTTTCCTGACGATCAGTTCTTCAAGGAGATGTTCTTGGACCCTGCGGATAAGGCTCAATCTAACCTGGATGAGGCTACAGAAAGCAAGAAGCAGGCAGTCCGAGAGAGGAACTTAGAAGAGATAACCATCATTGGGCTGACACATGACCTTAACATCCTTGATAGGGAGGTCGATGAGGCCAGGAAACGTCTTGAGCATCTGCAGGCACAAGTCGCTGCCAAGTGGACTGAAATAACAGAGGCTCGTGAAAGGGAGACTGCTCTGATTCACCGAGTTGCGGATGCCAATCGAGTTCTCAAAAGGAAGTCTGATGAGAACAAACAATGGGAAACCGCTCGAGGGAAGCTTCCCAGTGCGAAAGAAGGGTTACAGCCCACCCCAGCATCTCATGGCAGGTTCCTGAAGAAGCGTGCCTTGGAATCTTTGACGGATGAGGCCAAAAGCTTGCTTAAGGAGCTGAACTCTTGGCTGGAAACCATTTTTGATTGAGCTCCTGTATATATATTTTTTTATAACAGAAACTATCCCTTCTCTTTTTTTGGTACCATTTGTATTTTTTTTGTACTTTTTTTTTTTTTTGTAGTGCTTGTGAACACTTTTCTTCTTTTTTTTTTTTTGGTACCACATGTATTTTTTGGTACTCTTTTTTTTTTTTTGTAGTGCTTGTGAACACTTTTCTTCTTTTTTTTTTTGGTACCACATGTATTTTTGGTACTCTTTTTTTTTTTTTTTTTTGT
Organism: Litsea cubeba; assembly: GCA_012931725.1. Lineage (NCBI taxonomy): Eukaryota > Viridiplantae > Streptophyta > Magnoliopsida > Laurales > Lauraceae > Litsea > Litsea cubeba. The sequence continues at coordinate 51,231,665 of CM022948.1, forward strand.
AGTGCTTGTGAACACTTTTTTTTTTTTTGTTATCCCTACGCTCACTCGAATCTTTTTGTGATAAAAGTAATTGCTAAATGGGATGCCTTTCTTTTTTTTTGTTATCCCTACGCTCACTTGAATCTTTTTGTGATAAAGTAATTGCTAAATGGGTTTTGATCAAAAGGTTGTCATTTGTGAAAATCTTTTGTCAAGTGATTGTTTTGGCATGAAAGCCAGGTTTTTGTTTGTGGCATGGAAGCCAATTTTGGCATGAGAGCCAGCTTTTCTTGTGGCATTGATAGCCGAGTTTTTTTTTGTGGCATCTATAGCCAGTTTGGTGGCATTGATAGCCGGTTTTGTTTTGGTGGCATTGATAGCCGGTTTGTTTTGTGGCATCTATAGCCGGTTTTTGGTGGCATTGATAGCCTGTTTTTTTTTTGTGGCATTGATAGCCGTTTTTTTTTTTTTTTGAAATCCAAGTTTTTTTGTTTGTGGCATTGATAGCCGGTTTGTGGCATTTATAGCCTGTTTTGATGGCATTTATAGCCGGTTTTGTGGCATTTATAGCCTGTTTTGATGGCATTTATAGCCGGTTTGGTTTTCAAAAAATGCAAGTATCGACTAAAAGTCGCCTCCTTGCTGAATGTTCTTGCAAGTATCGATGGAATGTCGCATCCTTGCTCATTCGGTTGCGAGTATCGATGGAATGTCGCATCCTCGCGGATTTGGGTGCAAGTATCGATGGAATGTCGCATCCTTGCTTTTCAAAAATTTTGGTTTTGCGGGTACTGACTTGATGTCGTTTCCCTACGATTTTTGAAATTTGTGGTTTTCTCGAACCTTTGGGTTAATGGATATCAATTGAAATGTTGCGTCTCCACAGTTTTTTAGGTTTTTTTCGAACCTTTGAAAATTTGGGTTGTGGATATCAACTGAAATGTTGCATCTCCACAGTTTTGGATTTTGCAAGTACCGACGAAATGTCGCTTCCCTGCGATTTTGGAAGTGTCGAACGTGGTTCGCTTGCTTTCGATTTGTGCGAGTATCGACTAAGCGTCGCTTCCTCGCGGTTTTTAAAAAACCATTTTTTTTTTGTTTAAAGACACGAGTGTCATAAGTTTTGACCTAAAACCATTTTGGCGGTAAAAGGCAGGGTGGACTAGGGTGGAAATCCCTGAATCCGGATTTTGTTTCAAACCATGAATTTTAGGTTCAAGGGTTGAAAATTTTGGTCAAGTTAGGGAAAGGTTCCTAAACATGGATATATATTTTTTTTTTGAACAATGAAACGATGAAAGTAAGCATTGTTTTAGATTTCTAGAAATTTCAACATTTGATATGAAAATTCTAAAAAAAGGGTGGGTTTAGCGAGCGTGTATCTGGAAACCGGCTTTGGCCGTGCAGGCATTGCTCTTACCCAGTTGGGTAAGTCTTTAAGGGTAGTACCGCTTTAAGAACTTGCTGTTGATGGGCAGCATACATCTGTCACCTTCCATGTTTAGGAGTGCGTATGCGCCATTAGAGAAAACCTTGTCGATGACGTAGGGTCCCTCCCATTTTGGCTCAAATTTGCCTTTGGACTTGTGAGCGAAGACCATTGGTCTTTTTATCGCAAGAACCAAGTCATTCTTTTTGTAGGCGCGTTGCCTGACCTTTTTATCGAAAGATCCTGCCATACGTGCTTGGTAAAGTTCAATGCTTTGTTGAGCTTCGAGCCGTCTCTCATCGAGATTGTCCAGCTCATGGAGTCGCAATTTGACATTGCTTTTTTGAATCATGTCATTTTGAAAGGATACCCTCAAGGAAGGAATTTGTACTTCCAAGGGCACGACAGCTTCGCATCCATAGACCAAGGAGAATGGTGTGCTATGGGTTGGTCCTCGAACGGTGGTTCGATAGGCCCACAAAGCTTCAGACATTTTGTTGCTCCAGTCTCTTTTGTGACTAGAGACCATTTTTTTGAGGATTTTGCAGAGTGTCTTATTGAAAGCTTCTGCTAACTCGTTTGCTGTCGGATTGTATGGAGTCGAAGGACAGCTTTGGATTTTGTATTTGTCGCAGAACCTGTAGAATCGATGATCCCGGAACTGTGGTCCGTTATCATGGACAAATCTTTTGGGTATGCCGAAACGACAAATGATGTTGGTGCGCAGGAACTGAAGGACTGATGAGGTCTTCATTTCTTTAAACGCAAATGCTTCTGACCACTTGGAGAAATAATCCGTAGCGGCGAAGATGAAGCGATGACCTTTGCTTGAAGGGGGAGAAATAGGACCTATGATGTCCATACCCCAGGCTTCGAAAGGCCACGAGATCGCTGTAGGATGCAGCCATTCTGGAGGCATGTGAATGTAATCTCCATGAACATGGCATTGTTGGCAGCGCTTAGCAAATTGCATTGCGTCAGCTACCATGGTAGGCCAGTAATATCCTAACCTTTTTATCTGATCATAGAGCTTAGGTCCAGCCTGATGAGCTCCACAAAGACCAGCATGAACTTCTTTGAGTGTTTCTTCAGCCTCTTGTTGTGACAAGCAGCGTAGAAGTACTCCATTGAAGGATTTCCTATAAAGGATTTTTGAAGGAATATCCAAATGGAAGCTTGGGGTTCGCCTTTGGATGCTTACCCGTTCTTTTGGATCTTCAGGTAGGATTCCGAACATAATGTAATCAATGAACGGATCCCTCCAGTCGCCGATTGAAGTTTGAAGGATTGAAATCCGACTTCCGACCACTTGGTGGCATTCAGCAACTGCTTGGTGTGTGTTAAGAGGAGGAAGGATTCTCCTTTCGCACACTGTGATTTGCATGTTTTCCCCTTCCTGGATTGCCATGGATGCGGCAAGTCCGGCAAGGGCATCTGCACGTATGTTTTCACCTCTACGAATGTGGGTGATGTGACAGATGTCAAACTTTTGCAGAAGTGATTGTGCCTTGTTGTAGTAGGGCAACAAATCTGGCTTCCTGACTTCAAATTTCTGATTCATCTGGTTGACGATCAGTTGAGAGTCTCCAAAGACTTCCAGCATGGTGATACCGGATTCGATGGCGAGTTCCAATCCTAAGATCAGAGCTTGATATTCAGCTGCATTGTTTGTGCATGGTTCCAGTAGCGAGAAAGCGTGTGGAATCATGTATTTGTCGGGGCTAACAAAGAGGATACCAACTCCCGAGATCAGCTGTCTTTTTTCATTTGTCCTGGTTGCACCGTCAAAGTACATGTCCCAGGAGGCACTTTGTGAGAAAGTCTCCACATTGTAGACTGGTTCGTCTGGGAGATCATCTCTGAGCGGAGAATCTTTAGGCAATGGATGCTCTGCGAGGAAGTCCGCTAGAGCTTGCCCTTTGATTGCCTTTTGTGGTACATACCTAATATCAAATTGTGACAGAAGGATGGACCATTTTGCCAGTCGAGCATTGAGAGAACCTGCCTTTGTGACAAGGACCTTCAAGAGGTTGACCCTCGAGACCAGGTAGACTGTGTTGGAAAGCAAGTAGTGACGCAGCTTTTGTACGGCGAACATCACTGCAAGACATTCTTTTTCGACTGGAGAGTAGCGATGCTCTGCACCTACTAGCATGCGGCTGAGGTAATATAGAGCAGCTTCTTTTCTTTGATCATTTTCTTGCGCAAGCAGAGCTCCCAGAGAGTGATCAAGGGCTCTTGTGTACAAGATGAATGGCTTTCCAGTGGTAGGAGCAGCTAACACTGGAGGTTTTGTCAGGTATGACTTGATGTCTTGGAAAGCAGCTTCACAGTCAGCATCCCAGACAAAGTTTACACCCTTTTTCATCAACCGGGAGAATGGACGGCATTTCCCCGAAAGATTGGAGATGAGCCGTCTGATGTAGGCCAATCTCCCTTGAAGCCCTTTGAGTTCTCTCAAGGTTCTTGGAGAGGGCATTTCTAGAATGGCTTTGACTTTTATGGGGTCAAGCTCTATTCCAGCTTTCCGAACTAAGAATCCGAGGAACTTACCCGACGAGACGCCGAAGAAGCATTCAATGGATTCATTCGCAGTTTGTGTTTGCGAAGCCGGAGTGTAAGTGCTCTCATCAGACAATGCTTCGGAAGAGCTATAATCCCGAATTATCACATTACAGGAAGCTCTGATGGGAGACGTTTCCTGATCGGAGTCAGACTCATCCTCGGATGTGAGAGGATTGTCTATCCAGCAATTTTCTCCATTTTCAGGAGTTAAGGGAGGATGTACCTGGTGGTCTTCAGGGACTTCAGGCTCTGGATTGCGAGGAGGCTCGTTGGCGCGTTCTTGCTCTTGTTCTAGAGCGAGTCGCTGCAAGATCCTTGCATATTCTTCAAGATCAGGCATGGGAGCCGGATCTTCTTCTTCATCATCTCTTTGTGGCTCAAGATTGTTGATTTCCACTGGAGTAATGGAGGTGCTGGGTCAGCAGCATTTTCTTGTACAGCCTCTTGGTCTTCTTCATCATCAGACCAGGATCCTTGTGGCTGTAGGGGGTTATACCAGATTACTGGCATAAGATGAGACTCAGGAACCCATTCTTCATCGGAGAGATATTATCCTGTTTCAAGGGACTCCTCCCACTCATCTGTGTAGTTGGATTCGAATCCATCATCGGTGTCGCTGGATTCGTATCCATCAATGGAGAATCCAACTACCGAATTGCAAAAGTATGATGCCTCCTGCATGGCTTCTTTGAATTGAGGTGGCATGAAATCACTGAGAGTGAATTTCCTTACCCCCTTTGAAGTCTCTGGAAGGGATGTTTTTGTTACCTCCAGTGAAGCGGTAGAGGAAGACTCTGCCTTTTCTTTGACTTCTAGTTTTGGCTGGGTCTTCTCTTGCCGTTTGAGCTTGAGGAGATGTTTCCTAGCCTGCCTTCGCTGTTGAGCTGTAGGCTTTATTTTCACGACCTCCCAATTTTCATCTTCCAGGAGATCGGGATGTACCCATATCGGTTGTCCGTCTGGTGTCGGGTAAGGTACCAGTTCCTCGGACGCTTGGATTGAGTTTATCACCTCGAAGGAAGTAATGATCTTCTTCTTCGGTGATTTTGATGTTTGTCCACATGTCACCATGTTGACGGAGGCAGACCCATAGTTTTTGTCAAAGGTGATGACTCCGTTTTTTCCACATCTCATTTATTTTCTCTCTCACAACGAAGCATTGATTGAGAGGATGCGAGATCATCTGGTGGTATGGACAGTACCGAGGATCGTTGGTTTTGCCAACATCACCCGGTCTTTTTGGTTCAGGCAAGGTGAGCTTGCCGTTTGCCACAAGAGCCCCGAAGATTTCATCAACATCTTCATCAAACGGGTATTTCTTCTCTACTCGTTCTTTGAAGGCATCAGAGAGTTCAGGTCTCTTACCAACAGCTTTGTTTTCAGCTTTCTTTGGTGGCTGAGGAGCTGACTTGGTCTGCACATTGAGGACCTCTTTCTTCTTTGGTTTTGAGGTCGTAATGGCGGTTGGCTCTTTTCTTGATGATTTCTGACTGTTGAGGTCCTTAATCACCGTTTCAGCTTCCATGGAAGCTTCTAGGAGTTCTCCCAGGTTTTTTGATTTGTTGCCGATGATCATGGAGCGGATTCTGGCTCTCATGTTGTTTCGGCAGATGTCGACTAGCGACGCTTGTGGCAATGCATCAGAGCATTTGTATGCCATGCTTTCCACTTGTGAATGAAGTCATATGTTGATTCATTCTCCCCCTGTTTTAGGCTGCACAGCTGAGCCGTAGTAGCGGGATGATCTTCACCTTTGAAGTGAGTCAGGAAGCGTGTCTCTAGCATGGCCCAGTTTTGGATTGAGTCCTCCGGCAGAGTGGAGTACCAATCGAAGGCCGTACCTTTTAGGGTACTTGCAAAGAGGCGGATCTTGAGTGCATCTTGATTCGCGATAGCTCCCGTCAGGATCTTGAAGTGGATGACGTGCTGTCTGGCTGATCCTTTCCCCGTATATGTTTGGAGAGTAGGATGCTTGAATTTGGTGGGGAACGGGACCGAGTCCATCCATAAGGGATATGGTGGCTTGATCTCATGCTCCTTGAGTATATCCTCTTCTTTTGCTTTGGCGAGGATACCGTCTACGTCCTTTTTGGTAAGGGCGCGTGACTCATTTTCTTCTCCATTTACCTCGTCGTTTTGATGATTCGGAGGAGGTTCATTGTTCGCCTGATTTTGGAAGGCGAGGAGAAGGTTTTCCATCAGAGTTTCAATCCTCTGCTGGCCCTGTTCCAACTGCTGGATGCGGGTGATCGCATCTTCTGGAGGTGGATTGCGGGGTGGTGGCTCAGAATTTGTAGCCAAGACATTCATCCTTCGTGATTCGAATGAAGAAACTGTCCTGGTGACTGAGCTGGGGCTCATTTTTTTTTGAAGAAGAGCTTGAGGAAGGATCACTCTGCTGTCCTTTGCTTGAAGGAGCAGGGGATTCTTCTGAATGTCTTCTTGTCCTGGAGACGCTGCGGGTCATCGGACGTCGGACATGGATTTTTGTTGCTGATTTTTGGCGCCTTCTGGTTTTTCCAACCATATGGACGGCAGCAACTTGGTTGGGTCTTTCTTTTTCGACCCATTTGGGAGAGACTTGAAGTGTGGGAGGCTGGGTCCTTTGCTTCTCTAGTCTCTTTTGTCGGTATGACGCGCGGCGGCGTATACGACGAGCAATTTGAGCTTCGGTCAGCTCTGACTGGGCTTTGACGATGAAGGATGTGCTCCCTCGGGCGCAGCAGCCGAGCCTGTCTTCTTTGTAGCTGGGCAAGGACAGGATGCGAACCCTGTCCTTCGCTTGTTGCAGCGAAGCTTTGAATTTTTGAAGTTCGGCCCCTGTAGAGATGAAGGGTCGAACTGCAGGTTTGTAGGCCTTAGCAGGTGCTTGTAGAGGCCTTGTGATGCATGACTTGATTTTGGGCTTGTAGGAACAAGCCGGCTCATGCTGGGATGACTTGGAAGTCGAGTCGGAGATGGGTCTCTCCTCTTTCATGTAAGCAAGAGGATAGAACTGGTTCTCCTTGAGTGGGGCCAGGAATGCTGGCTTAGTGGATGTCTGGGACCTTCTCTGTTTTGGTGAAGGTCTTGGGGACCAAGTCTTGGGGTAGACCTGGTTGTTTGCAGGTTGAGGCTTCGTGGGGCTGCCACGGGCTTCAGGCCTTCTGGTGCTCGCCTTTGGTGTCACTCTGCTTCTTGGAGGGAGCAGTTTGTTCCTCAGGAAGTGGGAATGGTCCCAGCGTCCCAAAGACGATAGTCCGGGGAGTCGAGGTCGACCCGGAGTTCAGAGAGTTGCCGAGGGAGTTGACGCTTCGGCAGCTGATTGGGCGCTTGTAAGTGCGCGTGGTTTGCTTCTGTTGAAGCATGAGCTGGTGCTTGTTTTCATCGAAAGTAATGGTTAGTGAAGCTGCCATTGTTAGTTTTCGAAAATTTCTGAAACAAGACCACATCCATTAGTAATCACAAGAATATAATGATCATAAATGGGAAGTTCTATGGTTTCGTCTTTTCAAATTGCTCGAGGTAGATGACCCAAGCAACATGAAGAAGGCAAAACGCCACAGAGGGTACAATTGTTCTGATCGCAGGTATGGTAAGCCCAGAATGAGCGTCTCAGTGACTGCTAGAAGCAATTGTGAACTTAAATTCGACTTATCGAGAAGCAGAGCTTGCTCGAGGTAAGAAGAATATAAAGTTGGAGTTACAGATGTGCCGGTCGCAATACAGTAGACCCTACAAGGGCGTACTTGTACCGCTAGACACAAATGTTTTGAGACCGCATCCATGAGATGAGATTCTCTGTTTTGAAAAGGTCAAGATTGGATTCATCAAAGAGAGCAGATGGTATTCTGATCTAAACACGGGCTCAACGATTTCCGCAAGCGCCAGTGCTCAGAAAGAAATGAACCATAATTTCTCGGATCTGAATCTAAAGATGACGAGTTTTTTTTTTTTTTTTGAAAAGTCAATATCGGGTTCATCAAAGAGAGCAAAAGGCACTCCAATCTGAACACGAGCTTAGTGATTTCCGCCAGTGCTCAGAAAGGAGAATACCAAGATTTCTCCAATCTAAACCCAAAATGACGGAAGTTTTTTTTTTTTTTGAAGATTTTGAAGATTTTTTTTTTTTAAAATCTTTTTTTTTATTTTTTATTATTTTTTTATTTTTTATTTTTTATCTTTAAGATTTTTTTTTTGAAAAAAAAAATTTTATTTTTATTTTAAAATTTTATTTTTTTTAAAAAAAAAATTATTATTTTTTATTTAAAAGACGAGAGAGTACACATAGGCCTCCTAACCCGGTCTTATGAAATCTTGATTGATAGAATTGCCCCCAGGTAAGGGTAGGATTACTTAATGAACCCGTTTGGAGGACCCTTGCCTAGAACAGTCAAGCTGTCTCCACACTCTAGACAAGGCTTTTCTTTGAATCAACCATGATCAAAGAACTACAGTTGGTTTAACCTTAGTGGTCTATGAACACAGTTGGTTTAACCTTAGTGGTCTATGTCTTTTTTTTAATTATTTTTTTTATTATTTTTTTTTAAATGAACTCATCGAAGAGAAACAATGGCCCAAAACCTTAGTCGAACAGGCTCAACATTTCTGCAAGCGCGATGAACGATAGGAACGGATCAAGGTTTCTCAATTTTGAATCCAAATTGAGAAATCTAAAAAAAAAAAAAAAATTTATATATATTTTATATATATATATTTTTAGATCTTTTAATGAACTCATCGAAGAGAAACAATGGCCCAACCCCCGATCCGAACACGGTCTCAGTGATTTCCGTGAGCGCCAGTGCCCAGAAGGGAGAGGATCAAAGTTTCTCAATTTTGAATCCAAAATGAAAATCTGATTTTTTTTTTTTTTTTACTTTTTAAAAAAAAAATTTTTTTTTTTTGAAAAAAGAAAGAGTGGAAATAAATTCAAAGAATTAGAAATTTCCAAACAAAAAATCTCATCTCATTTTTTTTAGATGCGGAATTCAACATAGGCCACCAATTATAAAGTAGCCAAAGAATCGAGAAAAGAAATATAAGCATAGAGCAAAATATATGATATGCAAATATTTCATTTCTAGCATCGTGTTCTCAAATAAACGAGTCCCACCGGGTGGAGCCAGCTTGATGGACCGCGCTCCAATGCTCGGTTCCTACCGAGGTCGGCGGACGTGGGAGTCCGTTTGGTTCCGACCCTTTCGTAACCAGGGGGCAGGGGCGTGCATCAACATTTCTTTTTTTGTGTGGGTGTGCCAGATTTTCTATTTTACTTGGAATTGCAAGTGGTGATCCGGAGATCAACCTTCGCAAGTAAAAAGGAAATCAACTTCTTTCAAGTTTTTCATTGCACATATATTTAAGAAAAGAGACATTTTTCTTGGTTTGCCGTGAAAGGCGATTTTTTTGGCATTTATAGCCGATTTTTGGCGTTTATAGCCGATTTTGGCGTTATAGCCGATTTACAATCCTTATCAATAATGAAAGACAAGAGTTATGATTTTTGTCTCTTTAAAAAAAATACAAACTACGTACAATGAAAAGTAAGAAAAGGAGGATCTAACTTCTCAGGAGATTGTGGGGGACTCGTTTAGATTGACGGTCGCAAACCATATGTGGGCTTCGCCATCATCCATGCAGATGAGAACACAGGATGCTATTGATTCGCTTGGCTTGGCTATAACCTCAGGTTTTTAGAGGACAAAGACCAAAGAAGGTCCTATGTCCAATGAAAAGCCGAGTAGACGGGCTGAAAAGCCACATCTAAGCCATTGGCGGCAGAAGGAGAAGGCAAGGACCTTGGGGGGGGTACCCCCCAAGGACTTTTGTCACCTTGTAGCGGTGGCCGGTGTAGAACTTCCGCAGAGTTTTCTCTTTTTTTTCTTCTCTGAATTTCTGTGCTTCTGTCTGTGATTTTCGTTGTCTCTCTCTCTGTGTGTCTGTGTGTGTGTTTCTTCTTGGAGAGCTCTCCTATTTATAAGCTTTTTAGGTGGCCATTTAGGAGGGTTTATGAGCTTTGATTGTCATAAAGCTACATAAAGGGAGGAGTTACAGAATTGAATTCTTTATTTTGTAACTCCTTTTTCTTGGCTTCTGATTAGCCGGAGGAGATTGAGGGCATTTAATCGCCTTTAATCGCCATGATGGGAGGAGTTTCATGGGTTAAATGCCACGAATCTCTTGACTTGTAACTCCCGAATGCTTGCTTCTGATTGGGCCGTCCAAAGAAATGGATTAATGACTGTAATAAAGCTAGTCAATTAATCGCATTAAGTGGTCGCCGAGCAGCTGAAGAGTCGCGGGCCGTGCCACGTCTTTTGGGATTCTTCTGTCGATGATCATCGATGGATCTTCATGTAGATCGACATCAGATGACCATGTAATTTCAGGTGTTTGTTGCCAACAGCGGGTCGGTGCCATCTGCCCTGTCGATTTCTCGATCGGTCGGGTAGAAAGCACACTTTTTTTTGGTTGGCCGGGTGGCGATCAATATTGTTTTCGATACTCTTGATGATTGACCCGTGTTTTGGACGGATGTCAGAGGACTTGGTGTCTCAAAAGCATGAATTTTGGAAAGTACCAGAGGCTGGGCTCTTCGAATCGCGAAAAAAATGGTGAAAACCGGGGTTTCCGGGCCTTCCCGGCGACCCCGGGCTCCAAGGTCGCCGGCGACCCTGGGCCAGGGTCGCAGGGGCCTGCGACCCTGGGGGGGTTTTCCCCATTTTGTGTCCAGTTTTGTGTCCGGTTTTGCTGTTTTTCGATTCTTTTTCCTTCTGTATTTTTCCTTGACATTTTGACCATTTATTGGCCTGATTTCTTTGTAGGAAACCTGATGAGAATCCTTGCATTTTATTTTGCAAAGTTTCCAATTTCCTGAGAAAGCCGAAGACTTTGTCGCGCAGAGCTGCCGATTTTCCGTCAGAAGCTGAAACTGGGTTCAAACGATGTCGGAATGACCTGAAATTTGGTGTGAAGCCTCCTGAGCAATAAATAAGACCAACCATAGGCTTTTGTTTGAGTTTTGAAGCCGTTTGGGGTCCTATCACCAGTAGGCTTGCTTTTTATCGCGATGAAGATGTCGCGGTTTGATGTGCGGTCAACCGATTTCCGATTGACTTGAAATTTGACAGGGAACCTATTGGAGTCATTTTAAGATGATCCATAGGCTCTGTCTTGGAAACCATGGTCCCGGAGAGCTTTGCCGCCGAGAGGCCTGATTTGGCTTCCGAGCGTCAAACTATGGTCAAATGTTGTGGAAATGAACCTGAAATTTGATGTGTAGCCCTTTATAAGCATTTGAAGCCGTCCATGTGCTCTATCTGATGAGTAATGGCCTCGGTGGTTTCCCTCGCCACCGAGAGGCTTGATTTAGATGTTCGAGGGTTGATGTAGGGTCAAACGTTGTCGGTTTGACTCGGAACTTGACGTGGAGCCTTTTGGAAGTATTTTGGAGACCATTCCATCGGCCCTGATCGAAGATTTGGTGTCTCCGATGCTTTTGCCGCCGAGAGCTCCTTTTCGGCTGTCGGAGAAGCGAAGTTAGCAAATGATTTTGAAATGGCCCGAACTTCTTGTGTACTCCTCTTTTGGCTGTCTGGAAGAATCTTACAGTTTTTGTTTGATTCTGACAAGATTTGATTTTTGGAAGCAGCATTGCCTTATTTATGGCAGGGTTGCGACTTCATGTAGCTTTTTGGATCTTGAAGAGGCAAAGTGACATTTTTGGTGTCACACAAACGCCCCCTCGAGGACAGCGACGAGTTGCTTAACTTTTGTAGTCGATGTGCCTCGAAGAGATTTTTGAAGGAGAGCCTGTGACTTGACCAAGGGTCTTTGAGCAGTCTTCTTTTTGGTATTTGTAGCCTTTGAGCTTCCAGGGAATTTATGGTAGTGAAAGGGATCACGTACCATCTCGAGGCAAAGTTTTGAAGATGACATCAGGGATGTGGATTTGGGTTTTGACCTTGTGAGCCTAACAGGCTATATGTGGCAGGTTGGGGGTCGGGTTTGGTTTTGATCGTGTGACCCAACAAGCTGTATGTGGAATGTTGGGGGATCAATTTTGGTTTTGATCTTGTGACCTAACAGGCTGTATGTGGCAAGTTAGGGGACCAGGATTTGGTTTGATTTTTGTGGAATGTCAATTTCAAGATTTTGGCTCAATTTGGTAGATGAGGCTGGATGGTTTGATTTTTGGAAGCTCATGGGGCTTGGAATTTTCTTTTGTATGGTCCAATCAACTCAAAAGAGGCATGGAACCATTTTTGTATGCTCTTGGTAAGAGGGATTTCTCTTTGACTAAAAGCCCAAAAATTTTATTTTTATTTTTTTTTTTTTAGTGCCTAAGTGGGCAAACCTGGCTCATATGGGCTAACCCATGGGACCTTAAGCTTTTTGAAATGGCTTAGATCTCATATGGTGTCATTTTTGTAAAGAATATCCAAAAATATCTTATTTGGATAGAGAATATCTAAGAATATCTTTACTTGGAGAGAATCTCTCATGATCCCTTTATTTTGGGATAGGATATCTCAAGATATCTTTCTTTTGGTAAAGAATCCGTCATCGATTTCTTTTTGGGAGAAAATCCTTCAAGATATCTTTCTTTTGGGAAAGAATCTTTCTAATCTCTTTCTTTTGGTAAGGTTACTAATTAGTAACACTTACCTCTTTCTTCTTCCTTCTTTGGTTTGCTCTCCTCTATAAAAGCAAGGAGAAGGTTGGATCTCTTGCTCTTATTACTTTCTTTTGCAATAATCTCAAGAGGGCTTCAAGACCAAGAGCTTTTCTTCTTCAAGATCTTCAAGACTTTTCTTCTTCTTCTCCATCAATGGCTTCAAGTAAGTTCCCTTTTTCAAGAAAACTCCATTGTAGGAAAAAAATAAAAGTTCTTCTTTCTTTTTTTTGTTTCTTTCTTTTTCTTTTCTTTTTTTTTCTTCACGTGTTTTCCTTCTTTTTTCTTTACACGTTTTTTTTTTTTTGCTTTCTTCTTTTCTCTCTTTTTTTTTTGCATATGTTTTTTTTTGTGGGCCGTACGGACAGATCCGTACGGATATGGCCGTACGGCCACGTGGCCTGTGGGCCATCTCCCTTTTTTTTTTTGTTTTCTTTCCCTCCTTTTTTTTTTGAGAAAGTTTCTTTTCTTTTTTTTTTTTTTGCTCATCATGATAATGCCCCTCTTTTTTTTTGGCAAACCTAGATGTTCATGCATGCATTCAATTGTAAATTAAATTTGTAGCATGATGTGATAGCATACCTGAAAGTTTTCACAATTTTTGGAATTTGGAGCTCGCAGCGATGTTGAGCCCTTCCTGATTTCGCGGAGACTTTGAGGTTTTGAAAGTTTGGAGTTTCGGAGCTCGCAAGCGATGTTGAGCCCATCTTCAAGCTTTCTATTTCTTTCGGGATAGTTCCTTTTCTTCGGAATTGCCCCGTTATCATGTCAAAACGTTGTCGGTTTGACTCGGAACTTGACGTGGAGCCTTTTGAAAGTATTTTGAGACCATCCATCGGCCCTGATCGAAGATTTGGTGTCTCCGATGCTTTTGCCGCCGAGAGCTCCTTTTCGCCTGTCGGAGAAGCGAAGTTAGGCCAAATGATTTTGAAATGGCCCGAAACTTCTTGTGTACTCCTCTTTTGGCTGTCTGGAAGAATCTTGCAGTTTTTGTTTGATTCTGACAAGATTTGATTTTGAAAGCAGCATTGCCTATTTATGGCAGGTTGCGACTTCATGTAGCTTTTTGGATCTTGAAGAGGCAAAGTGACATTTTTGGTGTCAACAAAAATAAAGTCTTCATCAAAATATATATATATAAAAACATCATATCAAAATAAAAAGATACACTCCATAAAATTAAGTATTGAGTATAAGTTTTAGCTAAAAAAAAATAAACGGGTTATGCGGGTTAAACGTGCTAACCTTAATCCGACCCGTTTAAATACGGGTTAGGAAAGCTTGACCCGCGACCGCCCCGTATATTATGCAGGGCGGGCTATGCGGGTCATATGCGGGCTGGGTCGGGTTGCCTTTTTCCAGCACTATTTCCAGTGTCTAAGCATAGTTGTAAAATCCAATTCATTTGGGCCGAACTAGTTGAAATTATTCATTTAGATCAATGGATCGAAACAAACAGCCCTTGAAAGATTTTCATTGGAATTTTGGTCTTGTTCAGCCTAAATACCCAATTTTCTTCTGAATCTGGAGATTTCAGATGAACAAATTGAAATTCCATGTTGCAACCGAAACTTGACAAAGGTGAGGATTTTTCCTTTTCCTTTTTTTTATTATTTTATTTTCCTAAGTTGGTTTCTAATAAATTTGGCCTCCATTAAGTTGAGTACGCATGATTATTCGGTATTTTCATTCAATAATAAGGGCTTTTTATCTCTTTAGGGCCTTAACATATAGGGTCCTCATTGTTTGGCTGCTTCTTTATTCTGCTTCTTCATTTAGGACCCCTCCCATCCCTACAAAAAGTTAGCTTCTATTTTTGCAACTTAGGTGGGCTCCCCCAACACACTCATAGTGGAGTGGTGTTGGCACCTTGGTATCACACAAATACCCAAGGATCTCACATTTTTCTAATTTTTTCAATTTTATTCTTTTGATATTTTTTGAGATACAACTTTGAAATGAAACATCGAAATGCCAAAACAGCCAAAATCGAAATATGGTCCAAAATGAAATTGACAACTATGGTCCAAAGTATACGTATGCATGGATCAAAATAGCGGCCGCTATGCTATATTGGCCGTAGCAATGAAGACCGCTATGCTAAATGGCATTTTATATCACCGTTCACATCCGTAGCGGCTGCTATGCCTACTACGGAGAGACGAATTCCTACTTTACAAAATTTTTTTAAAATGCATAATAAGACTTATTTCTTTTCTTTTTCTCTCCAAATAACATTTCTACACAACTCTTATACCCTTTTATGTTTAAAAGAATACCAAAAAGCACATGGTCTTGCCGAATTACAATGATACAGAGAGTTCTTCTCAAGGATTTTTCTCTAAGTACATCATGTTAGACACCCCCTTTGGTAGATGTAAGTCTTGACTTCATGACATAGGTTTTTTTTTACGAGCCTTTCATTAGTTTCCAAGTTAGCATAACTAAGCAGCATGAATACATGTGAAAAAAAAAGATCATTACTATTATTTTCTATTTATACAATGATACAGGACCTCATACAATGAGGGGACCGCTACGCCCCTTATCTTAGTTACTTTTGCAAAAAAAAAAAAAAAAAACAATCAATGTTCTCTCATTTTCTAATATTCTAGATTTTTTTTAATTTATTTTTATGATTTTTCCCAACGGCACCGCTACGTAGCACCCAATACGTAGCGTTTTGGTGGTGGGCCACTACGCCCGCCGCTACCGCTATTTTCATCCTTATACTTATAGACTTGAAAAAAGAAAGAAAAATAAGAAGAAAAAAAGAAGGCATTCGCCACATTCTTGATATTGAAAGAGAAAACAGACGGAAGAAACAAAAGAGGGAAATGAGAGAAGTATAGGAGGAAGAGGAAGAGGAAGAGGGAGAGAGGAGAGGAAAAAAATGTAGGTAGCAACAGCCGTAGCTATAAAAGGAACTCCATCGGCTCCCTCCCTCTCCTCCCTCTGTGGTTTATTAACACACACACAGACACCAACACTAATCTAGTGAGCAACTCACGCACTAGTCAGTGTGCGCACCTCAATGTAGGGGGGCCCCACTGATGAGTGTTAAATATTGTATATTTTACCCCTCATTGGTCCGGGTTTTATTAGTATCTCATATGCATATCATTTGCTTTACATAGAGATTTTATCATTCTATCACATTAACGGATTATCGGATCATCATGCATAAATTTAATAATTTAGATCACATTTTTATGTAATTTCTCTTGTGTAGGTGGACCCCGTGACTACCCCAACCTTCCGGCTAGTGTCCCAATGCATCAAGAAAGATTTCAATGAAGAAGTTATATGAAGAAATCTTAGGAATAGTTGAAGGATTCCAAAATAAGAGGAGAAGACTTTATGGATAAAAGAAGTTATTTTCTAACACAAAGGATTTGTTGGTGTATTGGTTAGAGCGCGCTTGGGTTCCTTTAAAATAAGTTATGGGTTCAAACCCCAACAAATGAAGATAGTTCATCTAACTCTAACCTCTCCACCAATCAAAGCTTGCAATGGCACAAATCCATGTGAAAGGATATGAGCCAATCAAAAGCCTCCAAAATGAAGGACTATAAAAAGTAAATGTCTTCAAATTTTCTATAAATTGGAATGTTTTTGTAGAGAAGAAGGAGATCTTTTGGCAAGTTAGTATTTTAGCAATTTTATTTTACCTTCTCTATACTTTTAGATTGTAATTAGGAGCTTCTTTGTAACTAATCTAGAGAGAGTGTGTAATTGAAGATCATTAATGAAGATTTGGAGCTCTTTCTTGATGTTTAGTGGCTAAAGCTCTTGGATTAGGCTCTCCTTTTGAAACTAAGTAATGTGATTAGTTCAATTACATGCATGTTTTAGTTTAAGTTCCCTACTTGTGCCTTAATTGATTAGTAGATTTTAGATCTAGTTGTGCTAATCTCTCTTATTTCTCATGCTCTATCTCTACAATTGATGCTTGGATAATCTCAATTGATGCTTTGTAGTTTGATTAAGTTCTTTCACATAGCATGCTCATGAGCCCGTATCTTTGATCTTTCGTAACTTGATTTTGATGAATTATTACTAGGGTAGCTAGATGATGATCTAGGATCTTGGCCTTTGATTTTCTTTAATTTGATCTTTATTATTAGATTGTAGATTTGGGAATTGGATTAGAACTTGCATTGTTTGAATTAATTATATACTTAGTGGATTTTGGATTGCCTAATCTATTATTCTTATTGTTGTTAATTTAAATCTTTATTTGATTTGTTATTTTCACTTCTAGATTGTTAGATCTACACTTCACACCACTGTTTTAAAATCATACATATATCACACCACATCTTCACCTTAAATATTCCATTTCCACCACCATTCATCCACTGGTTTAGTGTAGTTTGTTAGATTAGCTTAGATCTTGTTAATTTTATATTTTAGATTGTTAATTAGAGTAGTCTAATTGCTATTTTAGTTTTATTCTATATTTTATTTAGTTTAATTTCATTTTTCACATATAGTTTATTAGTTTTAATTATTCACTTCAATTGTCTATATTAGTTATATCTTAGTTCAATTCTACTAAAATTGGATTCATTGCTTATTCCATCCTCTCTTCGTGGGATCGATAGTCTAGACTCTTTAGTCCTTTATTACTTGACGACACCGTAGGCTTGCGGTTAAAAGTTGCACGTATAAGTGTCGATCACCCAGCTCGAACTGGGACCAGGGGGATTGAAAGATCTCCCCTGACCTTTCATCTCTGTAAAAAACCAGCCCCATCCCTGATCATTATCACCTCCATCTGGGCCCCACAAGTCTAATGGTGTACAATCCATTCGGATGGGTGTGCAATCAATCCAGTGGTGTACAATACATCGGATGGGTGCAAAGGTGGGCCCCATGTGAAATTAGGGGAGGTTGTGTGTGTGTGGTTCATTCAGATGGACCATCAGGTGGGCTTGCACACCGGGCGCACCTGATAACTCCTCATGCGTTGTGTGTGTATATTATATATAGATATGAGAAATTCTCAAAAACTCCCCATTTTAAAAAAATCCCCCTTTTGCTCCCCTATGTTTTTAGGACATGGAGCCCACCTTTAAGCCAATCCAACCATTTCACACACACTACCCCCCGTGAATCGGCAAAAAAGGCCAAATTTAACACTCATCCAAATTTTACTCACCGTTGGATTGAAAACATAAGAAGTGATGCCTCTAAAGCCATTAAACTTTGGGGCCATGGATCAAGGGGTTAAGATAATCAAATGGAGTTGAGAATTTTTACATAGGTAGATCTCATCTAGATTATTCTATTCAGTGGAATTCCATTGTTGTCATACACTGCAATGGGCCAAACTTGGGGGGGGGGGGGGGGGGGGGGGGGGGGGGCATTTTTTTTTTAAAAAAAACTCCCAACAGTTTTCTAGCGCTTATATATATATATATTGCAAGGACTCTCTATGCTCTCGATTTCTTTCAGCAATCTATAAGCAACAAGATTTGTCTTAACTAATTTGTTTCTCTTCCTCTCTATCTGGTTCATATTTTTCCTATATTTTGGAGATTTTAAATGCTATCGATATTGCAGCAAAGAGTTTGATTCCTCTCACTTAGGCTAGAAAACGGCCAGCCGGGGGTCCGGAACGGAAAACGTTCACTGAAAAATTTGGAAACCGGCACGAGCACTTCGTTCGAGGGTAGACAGACCTGTAGGAGCTGACGGTACGCAGATAGGACTCCCGATTAGAGAATTACGACGAAACATGTGATTTTCCAGCACTCTGAACATGGAGAAATTGTTTCGTCCAATAAAAAATAGCCAATTGTGTAAAAAATCTCTTCCTTGATTTTCTCATTCCAAGGAAGCAATTGAAATGATGCATTAGCTGGCATGAGATTTTACACGGTTGGCTATTTTTATTGGACAAAATAGTATCTCCATGTTTCTAGACTCTGCAGCAAATTATCGATGCCATCCCACTGATATCCAGCTCCTATCAGTTGATACGATGTTTAAACCATGCTCAATTGACCTAGGTACATGAAGATAATTATGGTATGTAAAGTGCTTTAGCACATGCAACAAATTAATTTCCTCAGAGTATCCAAATAGTTGAAATTGGGTACCGTCAATGGGATCATATCATCTACAAAGTGCTAAATTTGTTTGAGTTCAGGAGTCTAAAATTAAGAATTAGATGGAAATTGGAATTATTAATCCAAAATTGAATTGAAAACGGAAATTTTCGTTCAAGGAAAAAGAAAACGTTGAAAAGAATTTTTTTTTCATTTACCTCCAAGTGTGTTAGAGCCTTAGAGGGCATCTTCCTTTCACTCTATTTAGGCCAGGCCTTATTATCCGGCCCTTACGACTGAATTTCCCTTCCACCCTCTTTCACGAGCAGATTCCATTTCTTTCTTTTCAGTTTCCCCTCCATCGTACTCACAGCATGAGAAGGCCACCATATCCTGTAAGATGATAAAAAAACAAAAACCAAAGTAGTTCAAAGACATAAATACAAGTCAATTTCCAATTGAGTGGGTTTTGCTGAAGACTTAATGGGGACTTGATGGTAAAGGTGTTTAGATTTAAGGAATATATTAGATGATACCCTACCAATCTGTAGAATCAAATACTGCAATAGCTTTCACCCCAATTCTTTGCGGGGCCCATATGGAAAAATACAAGAGCCATTGAGGGATTGAATAAGGCATGAAGTGGATTGTTTTGGCACCAGATTTACCCCTATTCCTATTGGCAACATGTTCAAATTCGAATCACTACAGTCTTCATCATCAGTCACCCATGCTGCCACTACAAAATTAATTTTGGTAGGCATAACTGCTCCTTTCTTCGTGGCCACATCCAAACCTTTCGTTGCTACCCTCTTCTAATGTTGCCATCACTGCTCCTTTCTTCTCAACCCCTCCTTTTCCCAAATATGGTGCTCAATGCCAAATTTTTCACGAGTTTAATCATTTTTGCATTTCAATGTCGTTAGCAACTTAATCATTCATATAGGCTTATTGCACGGTCGATCTAGAAGAGTGTTCGTAATCATTGAATGGAAATTTGATAGACGGGGCATTATTATATGATGGAGATCGACCAAGAATTGGTATATAGATTATATACTTGAATGCTAGGCAACCGAAAATTCCAAAATGACTAGAATACTGTATACACATGGCAGGGACGTGTTTGATAGGATGGGTGTGTGGAGTGGCAATGACACGGTTTATATCAACAGAATGCAAGAACAGAAGTGACAGATACCCTAGGTTTGTTCATTAGCAGAGAGAGATGTTACCTTAAGGAGACGAGATGTCGGGCGGCCACACAGGGAGAGAGGGATGCAGCCACGCAGGGAGAGAGACGCAGGGCGAGGAGAAGAGACGCACGAGAAGATCCATTTTATGAGGACTCCTGAACTTGTGCCTTTTTCATGCATTTGGGGGGGGGGACCCAATACTTGTTTGAAGGAAATGACCAATACGATACCGTCCACTCCAACAGGTATTCTTTCAGATCCCACATATTTTGGTATTCTTTATTTTCACACCTCAAGGTGTTCAAATCTTGGTATGAAAATGAGCCAATTTTCACACCATTTACGCATCTGATTTATATACAAGATGCATAAACAATTATAGACAAACAGGACTAATATATAAATAATTATATACAAATATGATTGATGCGTAAATATTACGCATATTCTCCGGGGGATGGGGTGTGTTTCGAACCCAACACTTGTTTGACGGAAATGACCAATACGATACCGTCCACTCCAACAGGTATTCTTTCAAATCCCACACATTTTGGTTTTCTTTATTTTCACACCTCAAGGTGTTCAAATCTTGGTATGAAAATGAGCCTATTTTCACACCATTTACTCATCTGATTTACACACAAGATGCGTAAATAATTATAGACAAAACAGGACTGATACATAAATAATTATAGACAAACATGATTGATGCGTAAATATTACGCATGTTCTCTATTTACATATGTAAATTGGTTGTAAAAAAATGACCCCTTAGGACGGCTTGAAAACGCTTTAATACCGTTTGGTAACCATATGATCAGCCTCCATTTCAAACCTCATAAAGAGGTCCTGCCTCTTTTCTGCCCAGCGCCAGAAATGGCCAGAATCCAAACAGACATTGTCTTCTTAAGAGGTCGTTTGTCTTTTACACGTGGGATATGGAAATATAATTTACACATGTAAATGATGAATATTCAAATTTTAAGTATGTAACATTTACACATGCGTTTCTTTTTACAACCTATGTCGAATAACATCATTTACACATGTGATTCATTTTACCATGCTTGTTTCAATGACATGTGTAAATGTATTAGATGATCTTCTAAATGATAGTTATTAATCATTGAATTGAATTCTACTATAATAATATGAACAAGAGACAAAAAGGCCCATTTTATATCAAAGTTTTCATCTACATTTTAGACCCTTCAAAAGGAACATGTCTTTTAATATGAAATATACTTTTCAAAAATATAAGTTTCTATCAATGATCAACTTCACAAAATGCATTCCAACATATTTGGTACTCCACCTTACAAAATAGAAGAATTCCATCTTCACAAAATATATATTTCGGATTTCATTTCAAAAAAAGGATAGTATATTCACCCACGAAAAAGAAGATTTATTGCATCTAGTACTCATTTAACTGATTTCACTACATCATTTGCGCTGCTCTAGCTCTTCTATTTGCTGATGCATTCCACATATCTGATGCTATCGTATCTCTGAGGCGATAAGCATATTGGCTGTTAGACTCGTCGTCAACTACATCATCTTTATTGTCTTCTTGATTGATATTTATCACTTCATGACAATGACGTTGGCACAATTCATCATTGTTGGGGTTTCGCATCGTGATGAAATTGTGTATTACAGCACAAGCATTTACAATTTTTTCTTGTGTTTTTACGGCATAATTCCATGGTATATGCGTCAAATAAGAAATCGTTCCTTCCACGGGCCAAATTTTCTTTCCACAACATTTCGAAGTTTTGAATGGCGAAGGTTAAAAAGCTCAGTAGGCGTCCTAGGAGTTAATGCTTAAGGTCCGTATTCCTTTAAGTGATATCGGGTTTCACGATAGGGTCCAATAAAACCTCGCTTACGAGCATAACCATCATCAATGAAAAAGTATTGTCATATCAAGAATTAAAATGATAAGTTTAGTATATATATTATTTAAATATTTTAATATATAAAATTAAAATAGAATTACAATTTACTTTATGGAACTTGCAGATTATATATTCCTCTGTTTTATAGAACATCAGACAGAACTTTTTTTATCATTGGCCGAGCCTTCAAAGCCGGCACATACAAACTGAAAGAGCATGTCAAAACTTACAGCTGCCATTTGGTATGAAATGCAAGGAATTGACTCCATGCTTGTCGATCCCTTAGCATGCTAGCCTTTCCACGTAGAGATTTTTCTAATTCTAACTCCTGAACAGCAACGGCAACATCTGCTTGATTCGGCCCTGATTGGTTTAACTTTTCAGCAACATAGACAAGTGTGGCAGTCATCTCCTTTATAGCACGCACAATTTCACTATCAGATTTAGCTTCACCTCGTACATTGCGTCAAAAACTTGCATTTGTATCTTTTCTAGTATGCAGGGCTTTGGGGGCCTGAGATCGGATGTGGTGGGCGTTGGTTTGTCAGTACCACATCTCTTCCATATGCGATTGTATCTCCATATATAATGACCAACTTTTCATAGTCGGCACAACTCTTTCCTCGATGCTTTGCATAATCAGGATGTACCTGAAGTATCGTAATCATGCCCAAACTTGGTTTGTCAATACCACATTTCTTCCATCTGCGATTGTATCTCCATATATAATGACCAACTTGTCATAGTTGGCACAACTTTTTCCTCGATACTTTGTATAATCAGGATGTACCTGAAGTATCGTAGTCATCTCCAAACTTTTCCATCATTTTTCGTTCTATCTCTTTCCACCCTTCAGTGGTATACCCACGTTCATCTTTTCTCTCAAGATTTATTTGTTCTATAAATACGTCCATCAAGTAATCATTAGAGTAGTATGTCCATGAAATATTCTTCTTTTCTCTTCTACCACGCTTGGTTCCGGTTGGTGCCTCAACTTTGATGGATTGAACATGGTCTTCAACTATTTCATTATCCATTTCTAAAATGTAACAAAATTGTTAAGAAAAAGATAGAACTTTAGATAGATTGACGTATAAAGAAAAAACTTGAAGCAAATCAAGGCATATAAAGAAACAGTTTGAACCAAATCAAGGCAGACAATGATGTCCTCCATGCTATTTAAAAAAAAAAACCTCTATTTGATCACAATTCACAATATTCCTCTACCAAGTCACCTCAAACTTAATTTTCATGGCAGCGTGATAGGGAAACCAGGCATAACATGGGTAGGCAGGGTCAAGCAGGATAGTGTTAACGCGCCTCCAAGATGCCTCTCAGGTCTCATCTGAAACTTGTTGAAGTTATGGTTGAAGAAGACTCTCTTTGCACCACTGGATAGGTAAGTAGGCAATGTCCCACCCCTCAGAGGTTAGCAGGTATGGTGGAAGAAGTGGCACACACTGCTAGACATTGCTCAAAGCATTTAGACCTCCACCTCTTTATCTCAAGTAAAACAGAGTTTGGAATTCGAATTCAGAAGGTTATATGTTGGTTAATGGAGTAGCAAGTCAAGCTTTGGTTTTTTAAGTAATCCAAGAATTCCCCTTTGACAGGCTTATATATTCCTTTTTTTATCATACTCTTTTTTTGGTTTTGGTGCTCAGGTAGCTTTTTGTTTTGGAACTTAGCTCCTTGATGTATGTGTGTATAGCTTTAATAATAGTCATAGAAAATAAAAATAAAAACATTGCACATAAGGATAATAGATTCTAATTCTAGAGAAGAAAAATATAAAAATTAATAGTTTGATACGACATCAAAACTTTCTACAAGAAACAAATGACATATAAGAAAGCATCATCATAAACAAAAGTAATATCAAACCGGAAACCGCATATACACCTTAGGACCAATTAGTCACACAAAGATAAACACTATTCAACTAGTGTAATTAGGTAGGACCTGCATATTGTCCTTATATGTATGTCACCTGTTAGGGTTCTTTTTTATATTTAACAGTCCATCATCATATACCTTAAGTTAGTTTTTTCTGCAATTCACTCCACTTCAACTACCTCTTGACAAATCAAATTATGCATATTTGTCCCCAAGTTCGGTCCAACCAGTAAGTAGTGGTACTATCTGTTTGATTCAAAGATGTCTGTGGAACCCCCTAATTAGGCATTGGATTAGTGGCAACAAAGTAAGATCTTCAAACTATAAAAACCTTAATTTTTTCTTACAAGAATTTCATCAAAAACTTGGGCACATTTGGTAAACATAGAAGAATCCTCTGTTTAGAGGATTCTCTCCATCGCCAACACCACCTCAGGTAGGATTCTTGATGAGAGTTCCAAGTTTGGATGGAGGGAGGATTCCTAAAATTTGTAGTGTATGGACGTTTTTACAAATATCTCAAGGTATAGTAAGGATCAACGGTTAAAATTTAGTCACCTTGGCTATTGACCTTCCCTAACTAATGAATGGTTCCGATCTTGATTGTGGACCCCAGATAAATCAGAAAATTAGGAAAAACTGACTGTTTTTTTCCCATTTTCAATAAGGGGAGCTCTATTGGCATCACGAAATTTACTCTTCCCACCACAAAAAAAAAAATAAAAAACCTTTCCTAAACTACCCCTCCCCCTTTCTCCCTCCTCCTCCTCCTCCTCCTCCCTCCTCCTCCTCCCTCATCTTTCATCCTTTCCCACCCTCCACCCTCCCTCATCCCCCCCGGCAGGCAGCCGGCGGCCGAAGCCCCGGCCGGCTGGCCTCCCTCCCCCTCTCCCTCTTTCTTCCTCTCTCAATCTTCTTTCCCTCTTCTCCCTCTCTCCCTCCCTCTCCTTCCCTCCCCTACTCCCCCTCACCCTCCCAGTCGCCGGCGGGGAGGGGGAGGGGAGGGGGAGGGAGGGAGAGGGAGGGAGAAGAAGAGTAGGGGAGGGAAGGAAAGGGAAGAAGAGGAAGGGAGAATAGAAGGGGAGGGAGGAAGAAAGAGGGAGAGTGGGAGGGAGACCGGCCAGCCGGCCAGCGCTTCCACCGCTGGCTGCCGGCCGGGGCTCCCTACCCGCCGGCGACTGGGGGTGGGCGCAGATAAGGGAAGAGGGTGGGAGAGGGAGGAATGAGGGAGGAGGAGGAGGGAGGAGGAGGAAGGGAAGAGAGGGAGGAGGAGGGAGGAAGGGTAGTTTAGGAAAAAAATATTTTTTTGTCTTCTACTACGGTGAGGAGAGAAAAATTCGTGGTGCCAATAGCACCACTCTTTCAATAATGTAAACGGTTCGGAGGTTTTGGCACATATCTCGAGATATAAGAGGAATTAACAGCTAGAAGTTGGTTACCTTGCCATGTTTGACCTTCCAGAACTAATGAATGGTTCCGATCTTGATTGTGGACCCCACATAAACTAAGAGATTGGGAAAAATGCAGTTATATTCTCTTGATGAAAACGCTCTTGAAACAAACCAAGCACCAAATGCATATTAGCCAAAATCTTCAACACATGTTTATACATGCACAAAGTTGAACTAATAGGCTTACAATAGCTCAACAAGTGATCATTATTCTTTAACT
The DNA here is from genome assembly GCA_012931725.1 of Litsea cubeba. Classification (NCBI taxonomy): domain Eukaryota; kingdom Viridiplantae; phylum Streptophyta; class Magnoliopsida; order Laurales; family Lauraceae; genus Litsea; species Litsea cubeba. Next base: position 51,257,014 of record CM022948.1, read on the forward strand.
ACTTGCAAGGAATTTGTAAGTATGCATTGTACTATCTTATACAAATTATTCTCTAACTACTTGCAAACTAACCTTCTACTTTTATACTCCCCAGGTTGGTTGGCTCACCCAAAAATTTGCGGCTTATGGTTGGAATGACCCTTTCGTCTAGACCTTTAAAGAAAAGATAGACATCACCCACCAAGACAATGGGAATGACGGTGGGGTCTTTGCATGTGCTTTCGCCGAACATTGCATTCTCCGAAAATCACTCAAGTTCACACAAGCTGACATTCCATTTTATCGGAGCAAAATAGTTCTGGAGATATTTAAAAGGACCTGGGTGCTAAACTCCTATAGATTGTATTTAAGTGCTTTAGACTTAGAAGCTGACCTTGATCTTTTTATGTGATTGGCCAGTTTTTCTTTTTTTTTTTTTTTTTTTGTATGGTCAGTTTGCATGTATATTCAGTTGACACAGTAGGACATGCTTTTGGAGAATTAGATGTGCATTAGGTTTCTAGTCAGAAACGATGTATTTGTGTAGAAATTGTTAATTTGATTTACGTATACTATTTTGTCAGAATATGCATGTAATTGGCCGGGAACTTGCTGTTGAATGTTAATTGACGGATGTGAATGTGAATGTGCATGTCTACATTTGATGGACTAGACAGGGATATCAACGCATGCATTGTCTTGTGGGCGGGGATATTCCTGCCCACTAGAGTACTGTGGGGTGCTGTCTCTCAGAGTGGTTTCAGTTGGGACGGGGATAACCCCGCCCAAATTAGTGTTGTGAACAGGGATATCCCTGCCGGTGTTAGTGCTGTTAGCGGAGATATCCTCGCACAGTGTTAGTGCTGTGAGCGGGGATGTCCCCTCACACTAGAATATTGTGGGTGCTGTCTCTCAGAATGGTTTCAGTTGGGATGAGGATATCCCCGCCCAAATTAGTGTTGTGAACAGGGATATCTCTGCCTGTGTTAGCACTGTGAGCGGGGATATCCCCGCACACTAGAGTACTGTGGGCCTCTCAAGATGGTTTCAACTGGGACGGGGATATCCCAAACCATATGCTCTCCAGGGTCGAGTTCCATCCACAATGCGAGATGAATCCACCAATGGCCACATGTCCAAGGATGTCCACATGTGTCGATGGATGAATGGCATTGCAGGGACCAAAGGAAATGGTGCCCACTATGCTCGAGACCTACTGCCATTTCTTTCATCAATTGGCTCGTTTGTGGGTCCATTGATTGTTGTCGAGAGCGAGCAAAGGTCCCACCGGATAGACTGGTGGAATCAAATAGGGTGGGAGAAGCAATTCCACTGGATTCTAGAGCTTCCAGCAATTTGCCCTCAACGCTCTCTCCGATATTGGGATTAGATATCTGCGTGATTTGGGGAAGACGGCGTGCTTCTACGCGAATTCTGCAAGTAAAACGGGTTGCAATGTGTTTGATGTAGTACAGGGATTGGAAGACTTGGATTCATCTTGGGGTTTTAATGAAGCTTCATATGTGAATCATTGTGGAAGAGAGAAGAAAATGGGAGAAGAACGAAAAGGGGAAAAAGGGTTTTGAGACTTTTTAAAGTAAATGGAGCAGTGATATTCCCACTCAGAAAAGAAAATAAAATAAAACCAAACAAAGCCCCTGAGACCACTATAGTCTTTATAAAACATTGAGGGCGTTTTTGGCTTATAACGAGTCTTAGAGGATTTTTCCGGTAAAATCCTCTTGAATATACATACAGAAACAACTTTTAATTATAATAATCAAGAAATTTATAAATTTTATAAAAGAATAAATTACATAATACGTAGGAGCCTTTTAGGTAAAAAGATGGGCCCACATAACACCATAGATGTGCCATTTCATGTGGGCCTCAACTCAAAGCCCCCTTAGACTTAGCAATTTCTACTAAAATGACACAAATTTATAAAATCAAATCTTGATTTAAAATTAATTTTTTCTATCCTTTTTAAAAGTAAGAAAAGCTTTAAGACTTTTTTTCAACGTTTATCTTTCTTCAAATAATTGATTGGCACATAATTTCAAAATTCTTAATATCAACTAATTTATATGGGTCGGTCCTAACATAAAAAATGCCACATATTGTACAACAATGTGATTATATAATATAATATATACATGCAATGTCAAGTTCATGGGCCTCACTTACATACACGTTTATCAATGAAAGGAGTGTAGATGGAAATGTCTTTTCATGGAAAGGGGGATCCAAAAAATCAGTCTCAACAAATTTCTTTTGATATTTTTTTCTTAAATTCAATCCAACGGTGGGCAAAGATTTGACGAGAGTAAAATTGGGCCAATACAACTTCACGAGGGGATGGGTCATGAGAGTATGAAAGGACTGCACAATTTGTTGCTCATAGGAGAACACGCACTATATTTTATACACATGCACTTCCATAAGTTTAACAATATACATCAAATTCTTTAGAGTAAATTAGCGAAAGGTCCCTCAAAATAGTATTGTAAGGCCTCTTGTCCAACAACTTTTCCTCTAATGCCTATCGTTCATACAGATGGACATATTTCGGTGAGAGGTCCCTAGATAACATTTTCATGACTGATTTGCCCTTCCAATTATTTTGACATAAAATTTTGAAATTTAAAATTTCAGGTCTTCTATTTTTCCTCTTCTTCTTCTTCAAGGATCCAAGGGTCAAAACACAACCCATATTGAGATAGCTATCTCCGGCGAACAGATTGAGATAGCTCTCCACCTTCTTCCCCTCCTTCCCACACAACTTCTCCACCTCCGTCTTCACTCTTGCAGCGCTGACGTCGGCTTCCTTGAGTATATCAGCGTTCTAGGAGTCTTTAAGCAGGCCAAGGATGAGCTGATCAATGGCCAGATGGGAATCTCCACGTGATTTCTAATAGGACTGGGTGCAACGGGTGATCTTGATGAGGGAGGTGCTTGCAAGGACTTCATCTGGGGCAGGGCTCTAGGAGGGGATTTTCTTGAGTGCTTGTTTGAGGAGGCGTTCAAGGAGTAGTTACCTAATTCAGTCCATTGAGATCCGAATTCCGTGCAGCGCGAAACGAACAAGTCGCTGTTCGATTCGTTGAAATCTGGCTCTTGAAAAATCCTTAGTTCGGTACAATTCGAGACAACCCTATTCTAAAAAACTAGAAAGTCTTTTCAGTATGTAAATGGGACGTGGGGTCTTCTATGGAAAGTCTGAAACACAATTAAAAAAACAAAGATATAGAAAGTTCAATCTGAAGAGGAAACAAAATAATTGCTTCTAGAAATAAAGTAGAACTCAAATCATCTTTTAGAAATAGAGTAGGACTCAAATCATTAAATACCTATTTAATCTCTTGCTAGACGTAGCTTAATAAACTCATTTGCTTCCTCAAAAATCTGCGCAGTGGGTGAATCCAGATTTCAAATCACCGTTCACAAGCTAGTCACGACTCGATCATCGTTCACAAGCTCGTAGTGACTCGCAATCTCTCCTGCAGTGAGGTGCTTTGATTGCAGGTATGATGCTTCCTTTCTTCCATAGAGTTTCATTAAGATACAAGAAGGGAAAGGCTTGCAGAGAGATGGGAAAGGTGGACGGTGGAAGTGGGGGAAGGGGAAAAGACGTCCAATAAGTCAACTTTCCCAGTTCTCTAGGCATTGATTCAATTTATTATTCTTTCCTTTATACTCTCCCAGCCTCCCTCTGAAAGTTTAAGGGATCCTAACCCTAGAGGAGGGGGGTGGGTGAACAGGGTGATCTACACTTAATAACTAATTATGACCAATTTTAAATTTCTTTACAAGTAATTAGTCACATGTGATGATTAACATACAAAATACGGAAGCTTAAATAAAACAATCACCACAAATCAATCACCACTACACAAAGATTTATAATGGTTCGGCCTCAATACCTACATCCACTACCGGCTTATGATCTAACACCCCACCAGATTTGCACTATCTATGCTTTTGAATAGGCTAAGCAATAACCTCTACAATATGCTTTTCTAGGCTAAGCAATAACCTATCAATGTACTTTTATAGGCTAAGCAATAACCTTTACAATGTTGTTTTTCTAGGCTTAACAACAACCTTTACACATTGCTTTTCTTAGGCTAAGCAATAACCTTTACAATCAAAAGATTTTCTCTCTTTAAGAAGTGTATTAACAAACACTAAAAGATATACAATTAAGCTCAATAAAATTGCCTCTAATTTAGGCGGATATGAAAGTGAAAAATCAACTCACACAAACACTATGAAATGCAAAGATGAATGCTCATGATGTGTGTGTATGAAAACTTCATTCTAGTTTAAAATTAAGCTCATTCAAAATATGCATTCAAAATATGCTTCAAGCATATGAAAGTTTAAAGCGCACAAAGATTGATTGAAGTCAAATGCAAATCACTTGAACAACTACAAACTTGTTAATGGTATGAAAATCAAAAGATCACAAGTTGTATGAAAATGTTTAAGACTATACAAGTGATGCATGTGTAATGTTGTTTTCAAAAACTAATTTAACTAAGGTTTAAATGAATGAAAACAACAAAGAAAGATTCAACCAAGAAATAGAATCATGCTAAAAAGGAAATCAAGGATTTTCATTAAACATGATTTATAAAGTTGTAAAACAAAACTTGGTTTGAATCTAAGTAAAGAATCCTATGATTTAAAATCAAAGATTAAAGGAAGTAGAGGATTCAACACAACATAGTTATATGCTAAATATCATTTACCAATAATTTAATTAAAGCATAAAACATATGATTATCAAAAGGCAAAGCTTACTTGGTGGTTTAACTTCATTAATCCAAGCTTTAGCTTTCCTTAATGACCATTAGCCTTCCTTAGCTTGATCCCCTTTTTTTGCCTCAAAATGCCTCAAGAAGGGCTTCAAAGATCATCACCAATGGCTAAGGAATGAACTCACTTTTATAGAAAAAATGTTCAAATGGCTACCTACCTGTCAGTCGAACCGACCAATAGGTGTCGATCGACCGACACCTCAACGGTCAGAATCCAACGAAAAAAAAATTTACCGTTTTGAGACCGTTATACATCTGTCGGTTAACCGACACGAACCGACAACCGAACCGACAGTATAAAAATCTGAAATTTTGAGCTCTCTGGAATTGGAACCGAGAGCACATGTCGGTTGACCTCGGTCCACTTGTCGGTCAGCCGACATGGACCGACAGGCTAACCGACAACCTTACCAAAATTTCAATTTTTGCATATTTCAAAGTATTTTCTTATGAGGATTGTTAGGCCATAAAACCAAGCTTGGAAATATGATTTTAAATAATTCAAGTGCTTTTTAAAATCATGAAATATAAAAAGCCATATAAGATTCGAAACTTTAAAACAAAGGGCTTGCTTGATTTATGAGATTCTTTTTCAAAATAAATGCATCCAAGATTTAAATCCAAAACATGCACAAACTATAAGATTTGCAATATTTAAAATAATGCATGTATAAATCCAGATTTCAAGATTTTCTAAATCTAAATCATGTGTGAAAATTCAAGTGATGAATAAAATGAATATGCATCCATCAAATTGCAATATACAAAATCCTAACACCCTCAACTTCAATTTATGCGGCAGCTAACCAATCTCATTCTCAATACAAATCATGAAAAATCCCAAATCAAATCACCTATTTAAATCTAAATCGTGCAAAATAAGCATCTTACTGGTTTATAGGATATGTATGTAATATTCATTAATCAGAGTTTGATCTACCGTTAGATTGTCATTCAAATGAAAAATGTGATGATAATAATGTGTGTTTATCAAGCAGTCAATCAATGGTTGAATGAACTTAGATTGATGTAAGATTTGAGGATACCCTTCGTAAGTATATGGTATAAATTTTGAAAAGTTCAGATTTTAGTAGATGGGCCCGACCTTAGAGTTACACTCCTTTAACACATGAGTTCTCTCAGTTAAAATCATCGAGGATCCTTATTCATACATGTCAATTGAAAGCTTATCATTTCTCTCTCCTTAGGTACACGTTTTGACAACTCATTGTACCCAACTGACCTTTCTTGATACTATTTAAAAGCATGTCTATCCTATCTTTTTTTTATGTTTTTATTGTTTACCTTTAGATTTATCTAAGAATCTATAAGTGGGCCAATGAGAAATCCTAACCGATGCAAATAGATTACTCCCAAGATTAATCAAGTTCCACTCTAAAATAAATTAAATAAACAGTAAGATTAAACACTTACCAGATTCATGAATAAAATATTATAGCAGAACTCACTTAATTATATTAAATAAATCAACGGTTGATCCTGACTACTTTATATTTTTTATATATGTCCCCACTTTAAGTAGCACAAGTATTGTATAATACATTGAGAAAATTCAAAATTTTAGATTAATACATTGAGAAAATTAACAGTTTTAGTTAATAAAGGAGAAGTAAAATAGTAAAAAAGGAAGAGGAGGCTCTTTTCTCTCCCCTTCTGTTTTTTATGGATTTAGACATTTTTTTAAAATAAAAAATCATAAGATATATTAATTATAAAAAGATCATTTATCTCTACTCAATGAATCTGATGGTGTGACCATTTCTTATTTGATGAGTTGGAATTTATACCATTGTCAACAAAAAGAAACTTATAAATATTTACGAGCCATCAAAATTTTAATAGCAGGCTCATTGTTAGGCCCAACTTCAAAATCATAATGAGAGTAGACTGGAGTCGCGATTAAGTGGTACATCAAATGCTACAGTCACCCAATCCTCTTTACAATCGCGTCCACCTAGTAGACAAAGAAGTATTTCATCATACGGATGTAGTTTGCCATCTTCTCATGACAAAGGGAAAAAGCATTGGAAATGAAGACTTTTATTTCATACTCTTATTTCTTATGAATTTTTATTTTACCTTACTTTTTATTTATGTTTTGGTGTTTGATATTTTATATCATTTTTATTTGGTGTTTAGGATTTAATTTATTTTATATGGATAGTTAAATGATTGAAGTTTATTGTTTAATAATAGAAAAAATTTATGGATTGTTTTTAAACATTTATTTGCTCATAGTTTATTGATTTAATGTTTTTAATCATTTATTTGCTCATACTTATTAAGGCATCAAATGACTAAAAAAGTAGTTATGCATATATTGAATGGACATACGAATCATATCGAATTATATATTCGAATTAACTTAGCGAATTCATCGAACTCGAATTGCGAATCGAGCGAATTGAAAATCGAATTAACTCAGCCTACCCCATCGAATTTTTGAATTTGAGTAACTGTCGAATTGCGAACTGCGAATTCGAATCCGAATTGGTCGAACTGCGAATCAGGTAATTAGACTCGTCTCCGCCGCCTGCACCTATATTATTAATTTTTATTGTTGGCATTTTTTATTATGTTTTTTTATAGGTAAGATTTTTTAGTAATGTAACCGATGGCTTCTATCCTCTACATCTTTTGGACAATTATTGCAGACTCTGGCCTGAGTTGAGAGCCAATTCATGGGCACTCATCAGGGCTTCATTTGTTTTGTGGGTGAACTTTTCAGGATTCATTGCTATCTATCTCAATTTGGGTTGTGTTTTGACCAAATCCGGAGGACGGAATCCAAATTTGGGGGTTTCTGTATTCACTGCTAGCTATCTTCGGCGAACAGTACGGTCAAAGGCAATTTTGACCAAATTGAAGGCTGAAAATTGTTTTCACGATATCTTGATGATCCGAAGTCTGATCAGAGATCTGTATGAACCTACGGACTCGTTGCGAACGGATCTACGCAGTTGTGGAAGAAGATTGGCTGTTCAACGGTCAACAAAGGAGATTGATTGTGCCGCGGTTGCCGTCTCGTTGTCGCCGGAGATAGCAGACCCACCTTTTCCTAAGGAAGAAAGCTAGACGATCTGGTGTTTCTTGTTCTCTGTTACAGAAGTAAAGGAAGGTAGAAGACAGGGAAGAAGAGGCCTGGTTCCAGGCTAGTGAGGGTACAATAGGTTCATTCCAGGTTGGTTCGGGTTAAGCCAGAATCGACGAGGAATAGAATTTCTCAGAGTTTTTATCAAATTAATTTTAGCTTTTATCAAATTTATCTGAGTTTTTATCAAATTTATCTAACTTTTTGTCAAGTTTATCAGTGTTTTTTCGAAAATCTATTTGAGTTTTTGGCAAATATATCTAAGTTTCTGACAAATTTATCTTCATTTTGGAAAATTAAACTGAGTTTTTGAACAAATCTTTCTGATTTTCTTTTGCAAATTTATCTGAGTTTTTTGGCAAATTTATTCACGTCTCTTCAAATTTATTTACATTTTTTAAAATAAATTTAACTAAGTTTTGGCAAAAATACTTGAATTTTTGGTAATTTTTTTAAATTTGAAATTTGGTTTATCTTAGTTTTGGCAAATGTATTTATGTTTTTTGAAATTTATTTCCAAATAAGAATTTTATTTACGTCTTTTGAAATTTATTCACATATTTTGAGATTTATTAATTTACATTTTTTGAATTTATTTTGATCTTTTGAAATTTATTCGCATCTTTTAAAATTTATTTATATATTTTGAATTTTTTTTGGATCTTTTGAAATTTATTTATATCTTTTTATTTACATATTTTGAAATTTATTTGCGTCCTTTGAAATTTATTTATATTTTTTGAATTTTATTTTGATCTTTCAAAATTTATTTGCATCTTTTGAGATTTATTTACATTTTTTGAAATTTATTTGGATCTTTTGAAATTTATTTGCATATTTTTAAATTTCTCTGCATTCTTCTCAAATTTATTGAGTTTTTTGAAATTATTGCATTTTTTGAAATTTATTTGCTTTCTTTTGAAGTTAATTTTCATTTTTTGAAATTTTTTTTTTTTTTTAGAATTTATTTGAAAATCTCATTATTGGGATTTCATTAATTGTGGCCAATTAAATGGTAGTTGACTATTATTAATGGCATATCCCACTGATAATGAGATATGATTTAAAGAAAGGGTAAATTAGACATTTTAAGTTTTTAAATTTGAAAAAAAAAAACTTGTTATACTATAAAAAAAGATTGTGTATCTAAGACAATAAAGTAAAATATTGAGGGACCTGTCGTGGAATGCCCCAATTCTCTAAACCAAAAATATATATTATTGGTGGTTGTTGAAGGAGAGCAAAGGCAACTCACACCAAAAGAGACCACCAAAGATTCCATCCTAATTATTAATCAAAAAAGCTTAAAGGTGGCACAACTCTTATTAATTAATTGCAAAGGTGGCTAAGGGTCGATCATGCTTGCCAACTTAAAATGCATTCTCTTTCCTATTGCCTGTAATGGAATTAAAAGAACGATTGGAAGACAGGTAAGGTATTAATAGAGTGAAAAACAAAAAGAGGAAAAAAGACGTATTTCATAAAGCATCAAGCTTCATCAAAAAGTGTCTTTTAACTTTTTCTTTCTAAAAGTTATTTTAAAAACGAATTAACCAAACATACTTTTTAAAGTTTTTTGGCTTTTCAAAAGTAAAAAGCTCAAAATTCCATATTAATCAGCCAAACCAAACACACCCTCAAGCCCTTACTTATAAGTCTTCAAAATCAAATGGCTATAATAGTTGCGAACTTATTATGACGAAATTAATCAAATAGGGTCGAAGAGTGCATTAGCGTCAAATTATGATCAATGTCAAATCAAGGGGGGTAGATATGTGGATTCTCACAAGTAGGCATAAAGATAATTCACCTTTGATTACCTATATACTTGAGGACCTAGCCTGGCAAGATTTGGATATAATTTTGGTTGGGATGGTAATCAAGTTTAGTTTTGGGTCCATATTTGAATGACAGATTAACAATTCATAAATAGAATATTAGCATCAAAAGGAGCAATTCTTATATACTATGAATAGTTGTGTCTAAGTCAAATTATGTTTATTGGAGTTGAATTTGGGCCCTAATATTAGATTGATGCGCTGAAGTCCAAGTTAAATCAGGTTCTTATTTAAGTTGCCTGATCTGAACCCCACCACTTTACCTACTTAGGGAAAATGGTCAAATCAAGAAAGAATTAAAGAAGACGGGGATCAAACCAAGAAGTATTAAATGACCTTTTTGACTTTTTTTTTGGTAAAATGTAAAAGGGCCTTTTGTCATTTAGTGCAACGAGAGAAGTGTTTTTTTTTTTTACTTTTTTTTAAAAGAGGTAATTTAGAAATTTGATTTTTTATTCGACCCATCTTCTTTTTTTTGTCTCTTGAATTGACCATTCACTTCACTTCACTCTACTATTTAAATTAATAAACAGGCAGTGAGTGTGTTATGCATCGAAAAATATGAACCTTGTTATATACAAGCATGATGGATAGTGGTTAGGTCCAATAAGGACCTTATTATATCTATTTATCTTTTGTACCTTTATTTTGATTAAGTAATAGAATACCTCCTTGTTTGGGAAAAAAAAGTAGGCACCGTCAAAGGGCCTCATGAAATAATTGCATTTGACAAAGAGCCATCCAGTAGATTTATACCCATTTAACTTTATTGTTTAAAAAAGTCCACAATTGCCCATTAAATAATAGGAGGTTTTTAATTTGGTAAAAACACATCTTTTTTTTTTAAGCTTAAGTGGGTTCTAGTATTACTATAGAAGCGAGAAAAGGTCAAAAAAAGAGAAGTCCTACTACAAAGCTAACCATAGATTCTATTGAATTTTCTTTTCCAGGTGACTAATTTATGAAATCTTTTTTTTTGGGATGGACAACTGGAAAAATGAGATGTCATATTCACCCATAGTATCTTGCTCATGCTTCTAAGTGAGAGAAGTGTGACCATATATAGTGGGGCTAATTTTTGAAAATCAAAATGACTTAAAAAGAACACCCTCCTAGATCAATTTAATTTTATTCTAATAAGAATTAATTGTTAGTTATATGGACTCAATCCAGTAGATGATATAATGAATTGATTAATTTCTTTATTTATCAGTATATTCATGCTTTCCTTTCATGAGATGCATTGTGATTTATTATATACTTGCACATAACCAATACGAATGACATGATGGTTCATGAGATGAACCGGAGTCCATAAGTATATTAGATGTAACACATGTGTATGGATGAGATCCACATACGGGAGACATGTGTGGCAAATCTTATACTTAAATATCTTCACAACCAGTGATGAGACTGAACATCTCATACTGATAAGGTTGCAGTACTTTGATTACTATGAGATAGTGTGATTTGTCTCGATCATCAGAATGTAAGATTCTGGATCATACTACTGGTACACTAGATGTATTGAAGGACCATGAGAAGCACCTTATGAACACTGTCTTTACTATTAAGATATGCTCTCATAAATCCGTAGCAGTAAGCTCTCAATCCTGAGACATTAATGAACTCAAGTTTCTATCTATTCATTTGCTTTGAGTCACCAATGAGTGAGGCCAACTGTAGGTCAACACCTCGGTGATTTAGGTACGTGGTAGTAGAGCTCTGGGAACATTCAATGGTCAAGATGGAATCTACCTCTAATATCCCCTTGTGCCAATTAATGGATTTATCATTGGTAAGTGCGCACCCATTCCGATTAAGAGTTAATTGGAAATGTACCTAAGATCATTATAATTAATTGGGGCTCAAGGATAATAAGATATGGATCTAAGTTTGGAAGACAGGTCCAATTGATCCATAGATATTGATAAAGGGGCCTACTTGTGGTAATGTGGAAGTTTAGGGTCTTTTATGTAATATTCCTAAGATTGGAGTTTAATTGCATTTATATAGTGGAGTTATTTACAATTAATTGTGGGCCCGGATTACACATGAGATGTGGGGACGTAAGTCCCAGTTGGAGCCAGCTTTCTAAGGAACCCCTAGTGGTCCTCACGCTAGCGCAATTATTAGAAAGATACTAATTCTAGTTGAATTCTAAAAGGAAAGTTACTATTTCTATTTGAAGTGAGACTTCTAATATTGGTAATAGTGAACTTATTAATTTTAGTAGAAGTAAGACTTCAATTTTAATTAGAAAGGAATTAGAAAGTTACTAATCATATTTGAAGTGAGACTTCTAATTATGATATGGTAAGTTACTGTTGGGATTGGTGTATGCCCTAAAACCCACTAGCTGCACTCTCATCTTTTGTTACTGGATATTTACTGGTTATTTAATGGAATGACTCTTTTCTCTTTAAACATGTATATATGTATGGTTGTGTAAGGCCCATTGTTTCTAGTAAATGAATTAGGTGTGTAGTGCCTACACACAGATAGGTCTGATTCATGGACAATGGAAACAACATATTTGTTCATAACTGAGAGATGGAGTTGGGCACTTCATCTTGGTATAAGTTATAGTGAGAGACTCTCCTGTATTCAGGGTGACTTACCTAAGTCATGGGAGGACTTTCCACATTTATCTCATTAGTGCATATGCAATGCATTGAACAGGACCATTGTAGGTGTGAACTCTAAAATAGTACTATCACTCAGAGAGATCAAGCCACCTCATGCTACTAAGTGACCAGTGCTCTTAATCTTGAGCACTTGTGGATGAACTGACGAAGTCAAGTTCTTGTGCTTTAATTCACTGTGGGTGAGATTCTTTTCATGGGTCAAAAGCTCTGTGTTTTGGGTACTCAGACTTGATCAATTGGGACGTGCAGATGCAATAAAGAATCTATGCCGTCTAATGATGGAATAATCATCCCCTTATAATTATCCGATTAATCATCAAAATCTAAGATCTTAGTATATGGATGTTCCATATGGATATTGAACTTGTAGGTCGCTCCCTGGACCAAGAGAATGATATCTGGATGATGATTAAGTTAAGGATATGAAGTTCTAAGGTTTAGATATAATCGAGAAGGTTGATAATACATCTGATAACCTGACTTGATTATGGATGTTACATAGAGGGGCATTTAGGTCATTTTACTTAGTAGGTCGAAGACAACTGTCACTTTCTGACTAGCTTAAAATCATATTAGATATTTGTCCCTGGAGTTCAACCATAACTCTTTAGTGGAATGAGTTAAGGTTAAAATGGTCTTAATGTTGCTATGGGTTTAGCATGGACATTTTAGTCATTTTGGGAGCCAAGGGCAAATATGTCTTTTGGTCCCTTCTCTAGTCACTTTCCAAGATTGGCATGGTTTCCTAAGTTGTTTAGATGACATATGGTTGAATTATTTTAGTGAAAAAATAATTTTGAGTTTAAATTCAAATAGGCCGTTGATGGCATACATGAATTTAATTCTAGATAAATTATTTGTGGGCCATGGTGTGCATTTTTATGTGGGACGTCCATAATGGGAATTCCATAGGTGAGGTTCCAACTTTGAGTAGGTCTCTCTACTTGGAAGGTTGGACTCCTCTTTGGATTAGTATTCCTATAGTAAAGTTTCCTTTTTGAATTAGAAACTTAAATTAGTAAGTGCTGTGCAACTAGGATTACTAATTGCCAAAGTTTGTGGGATGTTCCTTTAGTTTCCTTTTCTAATTGGAGTGTTTCAAAAAGGAAATAAATCTTTAGATTATACTTTCCTTTTAGGACATCTATGAGAATTAGAAGAGATAACCATTAAGGAAAGGAATCCCAAAGTGCTATAAAAAAGGAGGAGGCTTCCCCCTTGGACGTCCAACACATTGAGATCCATCATTCCACACGTCCAGCCCTCTTTCTTCTTCATTGAAGAGAGCTTCAGGTCTGAGATTTTTTCCATAGAAAAAAATTCTCAAAACCCATCTAGAAATCTAGATTAAGATCCCACCATCTTAGCCAATCAGATTTGGAAGTGAAATAGAGAAGAAGATCAAAAGCAATTCTACTGCAGAAAATTCCAGCAAGTTGTTTGCTAATTGCAAGTCTGAGTTCAGCCCTTTAGATATTTTATTTCAGAGATTTGAAGTCTACAAATCATCAAGGTAATAGTCTTCTTGAATCTCCTTTAATTATACACTTGTTGGTCATGAATTCATGGAGTTATTATGCGATCTATATGGCTGATTTATGCTGCCCATATCAGATTTTAAAAATCTGTTATGTTACAAATCAGCCATGAACGTCCTTCCTTAGTGATGTCCAGATCTGAATCGCAGTTTCTTTCAGTGGTATCAGAGCCACTCCATGTGAAATCATGATCCCATGTTGTGTTTAATTAATCCTAGATTGATTATGGGCATGGTGGCACCCTACTAAAGTCATATCAAGATTTCTTTATGTGATGCATGTTGTGTGCAAGTTTCATTAACATTGCTGGAATTTATTTTCCAGATTTGTTTAATGATGCACATAGTGTTTTGCTTGCACTAACCTCTTTGTTTGCAGCCATATATTGCATCCTTGATGGTTCGCATGATTGTTATGTGGATTTGGATGTTTTTTCATTAGTTGGAACGTGTACGATTGCGCATTTAGCAATCATAGGAAGTTGTAATTCTTTCTTTACTTTTATTCCAACTAGTCTTGATGTAAGCTTTCTTAAAAGCATAGGTATCTCCAATGTAATTTGGGGTTTTGTTTTTTATGGGTTTGCTTGTATAAATTTAATTTGTTGGAACAAGCAAGAAGAAGAAAGTTTCAAGCAAGATAGGTTGCAAGTAACCGGATCCCTTAGTGGTGGAGGAGACAAGACTTCTTGGTGCAAGATGAGATCTATTTTTTGATGTCCTAGTTCGATAAGGATTAGAAGTCCGAAGAGCAGGGAGCCATCAAGGACTGCATACTTTTATTTGCTCTTATATATGGAATGCATGGATGAATGCTTTATATAATTGCTATAATTGTCACCTAGAAACATGGCCACCATTAGGTTCTAAAATTGGCATCTTTTTATATTGGATTGTTTTTAGTTTGGCAAATTGTTTTAAACAGAACTTAGACCAGCACCTTCTATTTTGTCTAAGGTTTAAAATTGGATAGGGTTTAGTTTATCTTGGTACCCTTGGTTTCCAAAAGAGGCTAAACTAAAATCTAATTAGATGCTACCTATGGGTTCCCATAACCCAAGTTAGGTTTTTGATTTTTTAAAGGGATTTGCTCAAATGTTATTTATTTTTAAGATGACTTAAATCATTGAGTCATAAATTTAATTAAGTAAGTTTGCTAGATTTAAAAGAGTTTTTGAGTAAACAATGTAAAGGTCAAATAGTATTAACCCTAGTGATAAATAATCAAGTGGGAGAGGGGTTTTTGGAAAGACCCCACGGCCTTCCATTTTCAGTTCATGTTATCTCATTAAGGTGTTAGTAGGAGCGGCCACCCCTTCGGTGGAGTTCTTTACTAAAGACCGCTTTGATGGGTTAATGGGTGAACTAATGTGAATATTCGTAATGAGGTGTTAGTAGGAGCGGCCATCCCTTCGGTGGAGTTCTTTACTAAAGATCACTTCTATAGAATATCAATGAAGTGTTGGTGGGAGCGGCCATCCCTTCGGTGGAGCTCTTTACTAAAGTTCACTTCTAGAATGGATAAAAGTCGCTTCCCTTCGGAGGACTTAAGTCATAGACATTCTGGAAAATTTCATAAGAGATGGTAAAACACTTGATATAAGACGGTAATGACCTCTCCCTAGGAGTTAGAGTTATTTGTCATATGAGGCCAAACCAATCAGTGATTGGACTGCCACTGGATATGTGTATCCAGATAGTGATAATCCAAATAAGCATACCTTAATTCAACGTGACTGTAGGCTCGGCCATCCCTTCGATGGAGGGTCTATGAGGAGGTTGAAACACTGATACATTATGATTAGGGTTAAATAATGTAAAAAGTTTTATGCTTTATTTTTCCTTTTATAACAAGCACCATATGCATATTACATATATACTGCCTGTCTAATTATAAATCATTTCATATCCAGAGAGAGATGGGTAAAGATTCTTTTAGTCCGTTGATGAGCATTCTTCGTGAGAACAAATTGACTGGCCCTAATTACGTAGATTGGAAGAGAAATCTTGACATAGTACTCACTGCTGAGGAGTACAAGTATGTCTTATCGGAAACCTGTCCTGATATTAATGTTAATTCTACTGATGACCAGTTAGAGGCTGAAAGGAAATGGAAGAAAGCGAATAGCATGGCAAAATGCTACATGCTTGCTTCCATGTCCAACGTGTTGCAAACACAGCACGAGCAAATGGACACAGCCTATGAAATCATGATGTCCTTGTCTGAGATGTTCGCAGACAAAAGCAGGCCAGCTAGGCAAGCTGCTATAAGGACTATCATGAATACTAGGATGGCTGAGGGAACACCTGTCAGAGAGCATATGCCCAAGATGATGGATTGTTTCAATGTTGCTGAGATTCTAGGGGCTGAGATTGATGTAGAGAGTCAAACTGATATGATTCTCGAAACTCTGCCGGACTCTTTCAATCAGTTCAAGTTCAATTTCAATATGAGCAAGATGGACATGACTCTATCTGAGTTAATGAAAGAACTCCAGGTGGCGGAGGCTATCATGAAGCCCAAGCCCAAGCTCATTTTTTCCAGTCTTCCTCTAAACTAAACCTGAAAGGGAAGAAGTTCAAGAAGAAGCAGAATAAGGGAAAAGGATAGAAAAAAGACAATACTGGTAAAAAGAAGGACAAAGGTACAGATGGAAAGCTCAAAGGGAAATGCTTCAAGTGTGGCCTCAAAGGTCATTGGAAGAAAGATTGTCCCAAGTTGCTAGCCTCAGTTAAGAAAGGTACATCTTTTTTATACTACATTGAAACTTGTCTGGTGGTTGATTCTACTGATTCATGGATAGTAGACTCGGGAGCCACTAATCATATCTACAATTCATTGCAGGGGTTTCAGATAATGCAGAAGATTGAGAAATGAGAGTTTGCCTTTAGAGTTGGAACTGGAGCTAAAGTTTGGGCAGTTGCAGTAGGAGTTGTTTCCTTACATTTTCCATGTGATAGGATATTAGTTTTAAATAATGTTTTCTATATTCCGGACATGAGGAAGAATTCAATTTCAGTTTCCAGACTCATTGAATTTAATTATTCAGTTTCCTTCCATTCTGGTGTTGATATCAGTAGAGATGGAAATATTATATGTTCCGGTAGAATGCATGACAACTTATTTTATATATATCCTATTGCTCCCACACTACATAATGTACAACAAGAAAACTCAACTTCCCTTAAAAGAAAGGTATCTTCAATCAATGACACATATCTTTGGCACTTACGTTTGGGTCACATTAACCTAAAACGGATTCAGAGGTTGGTAGAAGATGGACCTCTGAGCTCATTAGATTTCAGACCTTTTCCTCAGTGCGAATCTTGTCTCAAGGGAAAGATGACCAAAAGGTCATCTCTGGAAAGGGACTAAGGTCAAAGGAGTTGTTAGAATTGATTCACACTGATGTGTGTGGTCCTATGAACAAACTGGCTCGAGGAGGGTATGAGTATTACATCACCTTCACTGATGATTACTCTAGGTATGGATATGTGTACTTAATGCGACGCAAGTCTGAGGCGTTTGATAAATTCAAGCAATTCAAGGCTGAGGCGGAGTTACAACTAGGGAAACATATCAAAGCCCTTCGATCTGATCGAGGTGGCAAGTACCTCCTGGGTGAGTTCAAAGAGTACCTCACACAACATGGGATTGTGTCTCAGTTGTCTGTACCGGGCACACCCCAGCAAAATGGTGTAGCGGAGAAAAGAAACCGTACCTTTCTTGATATGGAAAGGTCCATGATGAGTCATGCAACCCTACCTATATCTTTTTGGGAATATGCCCTAGAAGCAGCAGCATACATTTTAAATTTGGTACCTTCTAAATCAGTGCCTAGGACACCGCAAGAAATGTGGACATGTCGAAAACCCAGTTTAAGACATATCCACATTTGGGGTTGTCCGGCCTATGTACTGAATGATAAAGCTACCAAGCTGGAACCCAGATCGGAAATATGCTACTTCATTGGGTATCCTAAGGGGGAGGTGGCATCTTTTATCATCCAAAGGAGCAAAAAGTGCTTATCAGCACTCATGCTAGATACTTGGAGGATGATTGTATGATGTACCAAGAACTTAGTTGTAAAGAAACCCTTGAGGAGATTCTTCCGGGATCTCCTATAACATCTGTACCAGATCCTGAGACAGTAGTTGAACGAGATATTCCTTTTAACACTCCGGAGCATCGTCGTAGTGGGAGAATTTCTAGACAGCCAGAAAGATATCTAGGAGTGTCTTTTAAGACAGACTCTGAAGATCTGGTTGAGGATCCTACTAGTTATGATGAAGCAGTAACGGATATAGATGCTGACATGTGGCAGCAAGCGATGAAATCTGAAATTGATTCTTTGTATTCCAATCAAGTCTGGGAACTTGTAGATGCACCTGAAGGGATTAAACCCATAGGGTGCAAGTGGATCTACAAGAGGAAGAGAGGAGTGGATGGGAAGGTGGAAACCTTCAAAACAAGACGGGTGGCGAAAGGATATACTCAGAAAGAGGGTATCGATTATGAGGAAATCTTTTCACCAGTGGCTATGTTTAAGTCCATAAGGATTCTCTTGGCCATCGCATGTCATTATGACTACGAGATATGACAGATGGATGTCAAGACAGTTTTTCTTAATGGAAGTCTTGACGAATGCATCTATATGATGCAACCAGAGGGTTTCATTGCTAGTGGCCAAGATAACATGGTTTGTAAACTTAAGAAGTCCATCTATGGACTCAAGCAGCATCTAGAGCATGGAACATCAAGTTTAATCAGGCAGTCAAATCTTTTGGCTTTGATCAAAACATTGATGAACCATGTGTATATAAGAAAGGAAGTGAAAAAACAGTTGCATTTTTAGTTCTGTATGTAGATGACATATTGCTCATTGGAAATAATGTAGGTATATTGTCATCCACAGAGGTTTGGTTATCCTCTCAATTTCAGATGAAGGATTTGGGTGAGGCCAGCTATATCTTAGGGATCAAGCTTTTGCATGATCGCAAGAATAAGATGTTAGCCCTATCCCAATCTTCATATATTGAGAAGATATTGGTCAAGTTTAACATGCATGACTCCAAGAAGGGCTTGCTACCTTCTAGACATGGAGTACCATTGTCTCGAGATCAATGTCTAAAGACATCTGAAGAGATAGAGAGCATGAGGAAAGTTCCATATGCATCCGCTGTTGGAAGCCTCATGTAACGCCCCACCCCTTACCCATGCATGATATTGTCCGCTTTGGCCCACTGGCCTCACGGTTTTACTTCTGATGGGTCTCAACCCATCAAAAGGCCTCATGCTAAGTAAGGGTGTAAGCTCTACATATAATCCCAATCACTTTCCTCTCTATAGTCGATGTGGGACTCCGAGGCGTCACATTCCACCCCCCTTAAGGCTGCACGTCCCTGTGCAGTAGCCTGCCAGCCCCTGTAGCCTGCCAGCCCTCTTGGCCCGCCCACATGGAAGCCCGCCCACTTGCACCAGACCACGGCAGGGGACCCACACTCGAACTAGTCGAGAGTCGGCTCTGATACCATTTGTAACGCCCCACCCCTTACCCATGCATGATATTGTCCGCTTTGGCCCACTGGCCTCACGGTTTTGCTTCTGATGGGCTTCAACCCATCAAAAGGCCTCATGCTAAGTAAGGGTGTAAGCTCTACATATAATCCCAATCACTTTCCTCTCTATAAGTCGATGTGGGACTCCGAGGCGTCACACCTCATGTATGCTATGTTATGTACTAGACCAGATATTTGCTTTGCCGTTGGCATGGTTAGCAAATATCAGTCAACCCCTGGACCTATGCATTGGACAGCTTTTAAGCATATATTCAAGTATCTTCGGAGAACGAAAGATTATATGCTAACTTTTCGAGCAGATGATCTAACGCCTTTGGCGTATACAGATTCTGATTTCCAATCTGATAGAGATGCCAGAAAGTCTACTTCAGGATACGTCTTTACTCTGTCAGGAGGGGCTATATCATGGAGGAGTGTCAAGC
Source organism: Litsea cubeba (assembly GCA_012931725.1). Classification (NCBI taxonomy): domain Eukaryota; kingdom Viridiplantae; phylum Streptophyta; class Magnoliopsida; order Laurales; family Lauraceae; genus Litsea; species Litsea cubeba. The sequence goes on from CM022948.1 coordinate 51,276,956, forward strand.
AATCCTGTACTGCTGATTCTACCATGGAAGCAGAGTATGTGGCGGCATCGGAAGCTGCTAAGGAAGCAGTATGGCTCAGAAAATTCCTATTAGAATTGGGAGTTGTTCCTGCAGTGCAGAAACCGATTGTCATGTACTGCGACACACTGGTGCCGTAGCACAGTGTAAAGAGCCCAGGAATCACAAGAAATGCAAGCACATTCAGAGAAAGTACCACTTGATCTGGGAATTCATTCAGGATGGAGAAATAGTGGTGGAGCAGATTGCCTCAGCAAATAACTTAGCTGACCCATTCACTAAGACTCTTACTAAGAAAGTCTTTATTTCTCATGTTGAGTCTATGGGTGTTAGGTTAGGAAGTAGTGATCTTTAGTGCAAATGAGAGTTTGTTGGGATTGGTGTATGCCCTAAAGCCCACTAGCTGCACTCTCATCTTTTGTTACTGGATATTTACTGATTATTTAATGGAATGACTCTTTTCTCTTAAAACATGTATATATGTATGGTTGTGTAAGGCCCATTGTTTCTAGTAAATGAATTAGGTGTGTAGTGCCTACACACAGATAGGTCTGATTCATGGACACTGGAAACAACATATTTGTTCATAACTGAGAGATGGAGTTGGGCACTTCATCTTGGTATAAGTTATAATGAGAGACTCTCCTGTATTCAGGGTGACTTACCTAAGTCATGGGAGGACTTTCCACATTTATCTCATTAGTGCATATGCAATGCATTGAACAGGACCATTGTAGGTGTGAACTCTAAAATAGTACTATCACTGAGAGAGATCAAGCCACCTCATGCTACTAAGTGACCAGTGCTCTTAATCTTGAGCATTTGTGGATGAACTGACGAAGTCAAGTTCTTGTGCTTTAATTCACTGTGGGTGAGATTCTTTTCATGGGTCAAAAGCTCTGTGTTTTGGGTACTCAGACTTGATCAGTTGGGACGTGCAGATGCAATAAAGAATCTATGCCGTCTAATGATGAAATGATCGTCCCCTTATAATTATCCGATTAATCATCAAAATCTAAGATCTTAGTATATGGATGTTCCATATGGATATTGAACTTGTGGGTCGCTCCCTGGACCAAGAGAATGATATCTGGATGATGATTAAGTTAAGGATATGAAGTTCTAAGGTTTAGATGTAATCGAGAAGGTTGATAGTACATCTGATAACCTGACTTGATTATGGATGTTACATAGAGGGGCATTTAGGTCATTTTACTTAGTAGGTCGAAGACGTCTGTCACTTTCTGACTAGCTTAAAATCATATTAAATATTTGTCCCTCGAGTTCAACCATAACTCTTTAGTGGAATGAGTTAAGGTTAAAATGGTCTTAATGTTGCTATGGGTTTAGCATGGACATTTTGGTCATTTTGGGAGCCAAGGGCAAATATGTCTTTTGGTCCCTTCTCTAGTCACTTTCCAAGATTGGCATGGTTTCCTAAGTTGTTTAGATGACATATGGTTGAATTATTTTAGTGGAAAAATAATTTTGAGTTTAAATTCAAATAGGCCGTTGATGGCATACATGAATTTAATTCTAGATAAATTATTTATGGGCCATGGTGTGCATTTTTATGTGGGACGTCCATAATAGGAATTCCATAGGTGAGGTTCCAACTTTGAGTAGGTCTCTCTACTTGGAAGGTTGGACTCCTCTTTGGATTAGTATCCTCTTTGGATTAGTATTCCTATAGTAAAGTTTCCTTTTTGAATTAGAAACTTAAATTAGTAAGTGCTGTGCAACTAGGATTACTAATTGCCAAAGTTTGTGGGATGTTCCTTTAGTTTCCTTTTCTAATTGGAGTGTTTCAAAAAGGAAATAAATCTTTAGATTATACTTTCCTTTTAGGACATCTATGAGAATTAGAAGAGATAACCATTAAGGAAATGAATCCCAAAGTGCTATAAAAAAGGAGGAGGCTTCCCCCTTGGACGTCCAACACATTGAGATCCATCATTCCACACGTCCAGCCCTCTTTCTTCTTCATTGAATAGAGTTTCAGGTCTGAGATTTTTTCCATAGAAAAAAGTTCTCAAAACCCATCTAGAAATCTAGATTAAGATCCCACCATCTTAGCCAATCAGATTTGGAAGTGAAATCGAGAAGAAGATCAAAAGCAATTCTACTGCAGAAAATTCCAGCAAGTTGTTTGCTAATGGCAAGTCTGAGTTCAGCCCTTTGGATATTTTATTTCAGAGATTTGAAGTCTACAAATCATCAAGGTAATAGTCTTCTTGAATCTCCTTTAATTATACACTTGTTGGTCATGAATTCATGGAGTTATTATGCGATCTATATGGCTGATTTATGCTGCCCAGATCAGATTTTAAAAATCTGTTATGTTACAAATCAGCCATGGACGTCCTTCCTTAGTGATGTCCAGATCTGAATCGCAGTTTCTTTCAGTTACTAATTAATTAATGGAAGTAAGACTTCTATTTTAATTAAGAAGGGATAGTTACTAATTATTTGAAAGTAAGACTTCTAATGGAAATTAGTAAGTGGGGCTTGCAAAAGCTATTAATAGAGGAGAACTATAGGGCTGGACATCCATGCATAATTCCACATTGGGATTCACGCCCAAGAGGGTCCTGCTTCTAGTGTTGGACGTCCACTTCCCTTGTGTGCAAGAGTTGCACATGGTTTTCTTCTTATCCTTCTTCTAATTCTCTTTCTAGTTCCTTCCTTTGAGTTCCTAGTAGTTTTCTCTTGGAGATCCCACCATCTTCTTGAGAAAAAGAGAATCTGATACGGGTCATAGCGTGGAAGATCAAGAGGTCTTGAAGATTACTACTTGATACTTGAAAGTGTTTCATCATCAAAGAAAGATGCAATTTCTCCATTAGAGCACAACTGAGCTCCGAAGGTATAATCTACTTTCTTGCATGTTGTAGATTTATTTGATTCTTGTATGTTGTTGTTTCTATCTTATTGATAGATCGTTATTTACTGATCATGATGGGTGATATTGATGGTACGTATCTTGGATTGGTTTTGGTAGCCTTTTGGATAGTTGATCCCTGCATTAAGTGGGTCAAAAGTTTTTGAAACCTATCCTAGCTAGAGGCCCACCTATTTCCAACAATAATCCCAAGCAAAATCGGGGAACAACTTGGCTTTGGAGAAATAGATCTTTTGGTTCTGCACTGGAGTTTGTTTGGTCATCCGATGGAGAATGTGCAGTAAGAGAAAGTACATCAAGGATCAAGATCTTTAGCAAAACTTTCCAGGTCTGAGTCCTATCATTATAACTTATAATTGATAATGGTTCATTGGCTAGCTATTTGCCATCTGATTTATTTGTTTACGATTTTTTATGCAAGATTGAATGAAAATTGAAGAAGAAGTTTACTTGGAAGTGTCAGAAGAGCATAAGTTTACTCCATTGTATAGAATGTGGTATGATTGTGGTGTTTGTTGTGTTCTTTAATTTTCTATGAGATGGATATGATTCACTTATATAAGTAGCTGATGTAGTGGGCCACCGCGTTCATGAATACTCCATATAAATCATCTTTTTAGATTTGGAAGTTTCCTTACATACTGGGAGGCTGTTTGGATTAATGGAAGTTCTTGAATGGAAGAAAATGTTGAACCCATAGGACTTCCCAACCAAAGAACTTCTCATATCAACTCAGTATATGCAAATCTAGTCTGCTGAACCTTAAGTCCTTGGATTTCGACCTTGAGCTATAACTGGAGAAGACTTTCAAGTTTCACCTTAGATGAGAAACTGGAGCTTTTGATGGAAATACCTATGGACACGTCATGTGAATCTACAGGTTAGAAATTCGAAATTGAGAAATGAAAGCCTACGGTGCGTTTGTGTAATGAGAGGAATCCTCAATAGAGAGGAAAATTATTTTAATTTTCTGTGCTGCCCCTTATTCATTAGTTTGGTGCGAAATATTCTCCTCATGGAAAAAGAAAAATTGAACTAATTTTCCTCATTAGAGAGGATCTCGATTTCCCATGTGCAGGGTAGGACTGTAGGAATCCTCTCGAGTGAAAATGGAAAACTCTAGAGAGTGGAATTCTCTCCCGGCACAAATGCACCCGAGCAACCTTTAGGCTATCTTACTCTAGTGCAAGGATAGAAAAACTTGGCTAGTTGACTCTTGACTTTACCAAGTCACCTCGTTTTAACGAAAGACCTAGTCAAATATATGGTACCCTAGGCCAAGTCAATTATAAGTAATAAAAACTTGGTTTGAAGTTAGCGATTTAATCGATGATTGATTGAAATGTAATAGATTTACTAATTTAAATTTATTAATATTAGTACATTTAAATACATATATATCTAAAATTTATAAGTATTTAATCTATTTTTAAAATAATTTGACTTTCTGAGTCATTGAGCTGACTCTGTCAAAGTCAATATATTTTAAAGCTGGATGAGTTGAGCTCGAGTCACCAATTTTTTGACCTTGCTTCAATGGGGACCACAATTTTATTAATCACTTGACAAACAAAGAGTTTGATGGTGACCCGGCTTTAAATAAAATCGAATCTGGCCTAGAACCAAAGAAGTTTGAGTTTGTATGTGGTGTGTTCCCGACCACTGGAATTGTCAATTTGGCAATTTTAAATTCCAACATGATCATACAAACTAATATGCTTGGTCATCACGCTGGCCTTTTTAAGTCCAGGACCTTCTAACTCCAAGGGGTTGGCCGAGTGGTTAGGACCATGGTTCCTCCCTCTTTCGGAGCTAGAGGTCTTGGCATCGACCCCCGGTTCCCTCCTCTTCTGAAACCGAAGGTTGAGTCCACTTGTGGCACCACCTGGGGGCTACAAGGGTTTTACCCGGCTTCTCTCTAGGCCTGGAGGGATTAGTCGAACCCAAAGGGTTGGGAACCCTCCGTTAGCAAAAAAAAAAAAAGAAGTCCAAGACCCTCTCAAACCATTTTTTATTTATTATTGTTATAAGTAATATCTATAATAAAAGCAGAACAATAGTTTAAAACATAAAGAAATAGAAACAAAACATCCAAGAACCTAATTAAAAAACTATCTATATCCATACCATATATATATATATATATAGATAAAAAAACGACAGTTTCACCTGTCTGTCTCCATCAACTCCTTCCTCCCTTCGTGGGGTCCACTTAGATTTAGGTTTTTTTTATTTTCTCTTTTAACCACGGCCTATATAACGTGGGGATTCCTTCCTCCCCGCATGGGGCCCACTTATATATATATATTTCTCCTTTTAACCACAACCTAAAAGTTATATAGATCGCATGTGGTACCACCATTTGACATGTGGGACCTCCTTTAATGAAATTTGTTACCTGCAAAAAAATGTGGTACCACCATCTGAAAGCTATATAAATGAAGGTGGTCTCACATGTGACCCATCCCATCCTCCCCTCATGGGCCCACTTACATATTTTTGACGCCCCTTCTAATGACCGCCTTAAATTTATATAATTGATAAATGGTCCCACATGTGCCCCATCTGTATGCCCCACCTGGATTTTCCCCCTTTTAACCACATCCTAAAAACTTTATAGATGACATGTGGTACCATCGTCTAACGCGTGGGACCTCCTTTAATGAAGTTTGTTACCATTAAAAGAAATGTGGTAACACCGCCCGAAAGCTATATAAGTGAGAGATGGTCCCACATGTGACCCATCCCTTCCTCCCCTCATGGGGCCCACTTAAGTATTTTTGTTGCCCCTTCTAATAACCGCCTTAAAGTTATAAAAATGAAAGATGGTCCCACATGTGCCCCACGTGTATGCAACTAAGTTCCCCCATCAAAGTTCAAGCTCTATGAGGACCCATCATATCAATATCAAACACTTAAAAAAAAACAGTACTCAAGAAATCTTCAGCCCCGCGTCATCTTGTATGGATATGGCCACACTTCAGGTGCATTTTGATGCAAGGAATCCACCACATAATGACTTAATGCATGAGCTCTCTCATGAGAAATGAGGCTGCACCATAATTATGGTACGACTCACATTATATGGCCCTTAATCACCACATAAATTGATGATGAATTGTTTGATAAAGTGAAAAACGAGATGTATATCTCATTGATTTAATAAACATGGGCATCAAGATAACGTGCTCAAAGATTATATTACCAGAGCAATATGATCTAATCTTGATTCTATGATTAGAACCATCGAATTAATAGAAGTTCAAATTAGAATCGAAGTCATATAGAGCCTATATTACTGTTTTATTTATAGTTATAATCGGAAAACTCTCCAAGTTTACTCTTCACTGGCCCGAGTCATCTATTTTTGAAGAAGGACCGAGTCAAATATAGGGGAGACTCAATCGAGTCATCTCATTTTAATAATTTGTTTGTATTCTAAATCATTTGACAGCTAATTTTGAACAATTAATATTTATTTTTAAGTAATTATGCACGAGGCTTGGAGTCGGCAATTTAAAAATGATAACTGTAATGTAATTTGAAACTTATATTTGATCTTTTACATTTTATCATGGTTGGAAAACTCTTTGAGTTGACTATACTCTCCCAAGTCATTTCGTTTTGAAGAAGGACTATAACAAATATAGGGGAGACTTGGCCGAGTCATCTCATTTTAATAGTTTATTTGTATTCTGAACCATTTGATAAGTAGATCTAATACTAAAAACTTAATATTTTCTTTTTAAGTAATTATACACGAGGCTTAGATTCAGCAATTTAAAAATGAATAATGGAATGTAATTTGAAACTTATATTTGATCTTTTACATTTGATATTTGGACTAACAAATTATGTAATATGTAATATTTTCCTTTAATTTTTCTTATTTAAGCTTGGACTAACAAATTATCATGAATGCATGTAAATAAATATATAGTTATACGTTTGAAGTAATGGATTCATTTTTGAATATTTTTTAAATTATTTATAATATAAAAAAACATGACTCCTGAGTATCCGTGTTGACTCTATCCAAGTCGATTTTTTTGCCTTGGATGAGTTGAGTTTGAGTCACGAGCTTTCCAACATTGTTTTTATCTTAGATTGTTTAATCTATTAAATTTTAGTCGGGCCTATCTTGTTTACCTTTCTCTTAATTTTACGCATTCATTGTCAATGAAGACCTACAAATAATTGGATAATCTTTACTACAAGACTTTTTATAAAGGGGTAAAATGACTTCACCTCCCCTGTAAGACAACCGTGACTTTGTGGATACGTTTTTGTATTGCTTAGCCTACATAAATAATTACCCTATGAGAGATATATAATTTTTTTTCTTAGGAGCCATTATGTTTATTTATTTATTTATTTTTATTTGGGGGCGGGGGTTTGGGTGTTATCCGTGATCATCCGTATCCATTGAGTCATATTGTTTAATCTTTCTCCACCGTATTGGTAGATTTTAATTTTTAGTTAAATTGTTCAGTCACTTTGTAGTATGCTCAATATGGTGAACCTTTATTTTAACTAGACATACATAGTAAGAAAGAAAAAAAAGTGACATTACGCCCAGAGTCTACTTATGTAAAAGGAAGACCTTTTTCCTTTTATTTGATGATATCGTTTGTAGCTCGTTAAATCCACATTCATATGTTTACTAAAAAAAAAAAAAAGATTCTAACAATCAACACTTTTGACTATACCAGAAGAGAAATTTTAGTACTATAAATTCTTTCTATTTTTTCGATGTGGATCTATTTAGTACCAACAAAAAAAATTATTTTGAAAATGAAAAAAATGAAGCAAGAATTAGTAAGATTCGCTATGACCTTCTTAGTTAAAACCATTAATGAATTTATCAAGCCAAAATCCGGTTTTGTATTATTATAATATATGTTTACCACTATCCACTCCTTTTGGGGTTTAAATCTCATAATTCAATATTAATTTGCATATGCAGACAAGCATTTTGTAGCACTTCCCTATTTTATATATTTAATCACAAAACATTCATTAGCCATCCCTCTTTACGAATTAATTTTTTTCCTTTTTAATTTAATTAAAATCAAATGCAACAATACAAATCAAATAAAAAAACTAAAAAAATAATAAATAAACTATATTTAAGTACAAATTAATACAGTCATTTTAATAACAACTACGTGCAACTCACGTACTCCCCACTAGTCTCACATCTAAAGGGAGGTTTCTAACCCATCTAAACATTTATCTTACATAAAAAGAAGAGGTGATTTCACAATATAAAAAAATGAGACTAATGAATAAACATTGGGAACTGTATTATTACTTTTTTTCTCCTTCCTTTGAGGTGGTCAGTTCTAGGGAGGGACTCATTCCTAAATACAGGGATACACCGTACAATTGAAAAAAAAAAAGATTCAATTATGGGTCAATTGTATAGTTACATCCTTTTATTACATCTTAATCCAAATCCCCCGAGCGTTTCTTGCCTACTTTTCATGAGTGGAACGTTCTGAATTCGACTATGCAATCCACATACTAATAATAATTTAGACAGTTACTTCTATAGGAGCGAGTCCCATCGTAAATAAAACAAATAATACGTTGAATTTTATTATGGGACCCGCTCTTATTAAAATAAAATTAAAGGATATAAATAGCCGAGTAATGGCGTTGAGATTATTGTGTGGGGCCCACAGTAGAATTTGAGACGCGTCAGGTGATGGGGACCCATTGTTCAAGTCAAAGGCTTTTTCATGATTCCGACTGGTGCTTTTGCAGTATAATATGTTAAATATCCATACGTACACAACATAGATTACGCTATCCCCAGACCCAACTGCCTCATTCAAAAATGCAAAAAATGCCACTCCAGTTCTCCACCCGCGATCGGAAAAAATAAGAAACCCGACGAATCCTCCCCCACTCCCCCCCCTCTCTCTCTCTCTCTATTTCCATTGACGTCTTGATTCAAAAACGCCCCCTCCCTCCCCTCAAATGACGGAACAAAAACAAAACCCCTACTTCTCCGAAGCTCTACAAACCCACACCCAAAACCCAAACCCAAAACCCAAACCCATCGATCATGCGCTCTCGAAGAACCACGCCCGAAGAGAGCCTCAGCCGAGCCGCCACCCTCGGCTCGTCGCCGCCGGCGCCGCAGTCTCAGGCGGGTAGGAGGAAGGCCACCGGCACCAAGACCTGGCTCGTCGTCTCCCTCTCCGGCCACTCCCACCACGAGGATGTCGGCAAGCACTCGATAATGCGCCGGACCGGCCTCCCCGCCCGCGATCTCAGGGTTCTCGACCCCGTCCTATCCTATCCGTCCACGATCCTTGGACGGGAGAAGGCGATCGTCGTGAATTTGGAGCATATTAAGGCGATTGTGACCGCGACGGAGGCGCTTGTGCTCAACTCGATGGATCCGATGGTGGCTCCCTTTGTGCAGGATCTACAGTTCCAGATCTCCAATTTCCATAAGATGCCAAAACCAGTATGTGTTTTTTTTTTTTTTTTTTTTTTTTCTCTTTTTCTCTGTATCCTTTTTGCTGAGGTCAACATCCACCCCTCAGCTTCTCAGCCATAATTATGATCGAGCTCTCGCCCTCAAAATAAAACTATCTTTTCCTATCACTATTTGGGTTTAGAAAAAGTGGTGGCTCAATAGATTCTACAAGTGGTATGAGAGCCTAGTAGGTGTTCAAGTCACGGGAGATACGTTTTGGCGCTAGATGTTGATGTTATATTATTAAGGGCGTGTTTGCGCCTACTTAAAATTGCTGATGGTTTATAAACATAACTCAATCTTCTCTACTCATCAGCACGAGCAGCTCAGATTTGAAATGGAATAGATCATAAACCAACTCCATCATGTTCTTTCCAAGAACACAAATGTTTGAGATGTATTCCAAAGTAATGCCCTGTCTTCTAGGATTATCAAATGTGGGAATCTTACCAGTCACCGTCAACAAGTAAGATTCCACTACGGGAGGAGCTAGATCTATCCAAATAAACACATAAAGATGATGAACATAGGACTTGGGAACGATAACCTCATGGAAATATTTATATGCGAACTTTCAATTCATTCAAGCGCAATTCCAAATCCTATCAATAGTTTGTTAGGATGCTTAGTGGCATGAATTCTCTCCACTTTGACAAGTTCCTCCTAACATGCTCAGGGCAACTTAGCCCCATTCATAACACTAACTGACAAAAGTGTCTTTATCAGATTCAACCCTGTTTAACCTAATAACCTCAGAAACAAGATCTTCAAAGGACCCCCTCTTACCAAACCTGACCAAATTGCTCTTCCAGTTTGAACCTGCCTCTTTATTAACTACACTCTCAGGATAGTAGACTTATCCTCAACTATGTAAATGTCCCCACTCCCTTGACCTTCTAACCCTAGGGACTCCACCTGGCATCGGACCCACTTCCTTTTTTCCATCGAGGCAATGACTGGGGCCTCCTCCTCCTTGAGGAGATAAAAGAGCGTTGGAAGAGCTACTTCTACAAGTTATTTAATGAAAGCAGTAGTAGTGACATACAATTGGGGCAGCTTACCATTTCTAGAGAAGAAGCGAATCATATGTTCTATAGGAGAATCAGTAGGGAAGAAGTTAAAGAAGTATTGAAAAGAATGAAGAATGGGAAAGCGGTTGGGCCAGATGGTATCCCTATTGAGGTCTGGAGGTGCTTGGGGGAGGATGGCATTAGTTGGTTGACAAAGCTTTTTAATGTAGTGCTAAAGAGCAAGAAGATGCCTAATGCATGGAGGAAAAGTATTCTTATACCCATATACAAGAACAAAGGAGATATTCAGAACTGTGCGAACTACCGCGGGATTAAATTGATGAGCCATACGATGAAATTATGGGAGAGAGTTATTGAGAGAAGACTAAGAAGAACCACAAACATTTCAGAGAATCAATTTGGTTTCATGTCTGGGAGATCAACCATGGAGGCTATCTTTCTCCTTAGGAGATTAATGGAACAGTATAGAGAAGGTCAGAGAGATTTACATATGGTGGTCATTGACTTGGAGAAGGCCTATGACCGGGTTCCTAGGGAGATTCTTTGGAGAGTTCTGGAAAAGAAAAGAGTGTGTGTCGCATATATTGAGGCGATAAAGGATATGTATGATAGAGTCGTGACATCTATAAGGACGGATGGCGGCGAAACTAAGGAGTTTCCTATCACGATTGGTCTACACCAAGGCTCAGCGTTAAGCTCGTACTTGTTTGCCCTAGTTATGGATGAGATTACAAGACATATCTAGGATGAGGTGCCGTGGTGTATGCTATTTGCAGATGACATTGTTTTAGTGGATGAGACAAGAGGAGTGAATGCTAAACTAGAATTGTGGCGGAAAACATTAGAGACAAAAGGGTTTAAGCTAAGTCGATGCAAAATGGAATATATGGAATGCAAGTTTAGTCAAAGTAGGACACCTGGTAGCATAGAAGTAAGTTTGGGCACACAAAAGATTGTAGAGAAAGAAAACTTTAGGTACCTTGGATCTATGGTGCAACAGGATGGAGGGATTGATACTGATGTAAGTCACAGGATTCAGGCCGGTGGACCAAATGGAGGAGTGCTTCGGGGGTCTTGTGTGATCGGAAAGTCCCCCTCAAGGTTAAAGGAAAGTATTATAAGGTGGCGGTACGACCAGCGTTGTTATATGGATCAGAGTGTTGGGCAGTAAAACATAATCTTGTCAAGAAGATGGAAGTTGCGGAGATGAGAATGCTAAGATGGATGTGCGGGATCACAAGGAGAGATAGGATTAGGAATGAGGAGATTAGGGGCAAAGTAGGTATAGCACCGATTGGAGATAAAATGAGAGAAAATCGACTGAGATGGTTCGGCCATGTTAGAAGGCGTCCAACGGAGGCACCTGTTAAAAGGTGTGAAAGCATGGAGATTGCTAGGAGTAGGAGAGGGAGAGGGAGACCCAAGAGAAGTTGGAAAGAAACTATTAAACATGACCTTGCCTACATGGATCTAACGGAGGACATGGCCCTAAACAGATTTGATTGGCGTTGTCAAATCCATATAGTCGACCCCACCTAGTGGGAAAAGGCTTGGTTTGGTTTGGTAATAATGTGGCCTGTGCCAATGTAACCAGGCATGGGATGCTTATATAGATTGCTATTGTATGTTGTACATGCATGAAAGTTCAAATATGGAAGGTGTGCTGTCTAATCTCATAAGGTTTATTACTAAGATGCTAATCTGATCTCCAAGGTAAGTACAAATCTAATCTAATCTCTAGATATTATAGTGAATAGTAGTGGATATAGTACATTGTAGATACACTAACAAACCATGTTTTCTCAGCTATTACACCCTATTCAAGTTGATGATATGAGAAGTTGTGCATGGAGAGCTTGTCAACCCGATGAAAAAATCTTGCAGTTGGAAGGGATTTAGTGAAAGAAAACAACAAGTTAAGTTGTAGAGGAGGTAGAGTGGGGAGTAATAGTCCCTTGAAGAAGATACTGTCACATGAAATGGCGGTCTATCTCTAACGCTTTATGTGTTGTTGAAAAACTTAATTTCATGAAAAACTTAATTACGAACCATGTGGAAAACACTTTTATTATCTTAGTGAGGGTTGGAAATATTGATATGAATGCCCACTTTAGTGAGCAACCATCATAGCAAAACCAATTCAGGGGTAATATGAATAACAGCTCAGTATTCAGCCTTGACTGGGAAATGCCAAACAGTAGGTTACTTTTTTACTTTCCAAGATATTATGGAGGATAAAAAACAAATAAAAATTCCTGTAGCAAGATGTCTGATCAGTGACATCTTGTTCGCACTCAGATTCAGAACAGGCTTGAAAAGAAAGAGACCTGTCAGAAGAGAGGAAAAGTGTTCTTTTAGTTTCTCGAATAGAACAGGTGACAATTGAATAGTAAGTAAAAGCAACAACTGATTGATTCATAACATGAACTGCAAAAAAGTAATATCTGGGTGTTTCACAGTACAATGAATAAGACTTTCAACAGCTTGCCTATAAAGAGTAGGATCTGAGAAAGGATCCCCAATCAATAGTACTATAAGGGTAAGCTGATCCCATAACTCAGTCATACTGGCATAAAAACCATGGATACTATTGGTCTCTTGTTCAGCATTCTTGATTTCACATTTGAGTTAATACCGCTTCACTGAGTTGCTTTGCGTGTATAGCCGAGACTGATAATAATCCCAGGCTTCTTTAGGTTCTTTGCATTTGACTAGTTATCTACCAATAGTAATTTTGCCAATATTAGCATCATATTCTTCAAATCTTGAATCAGTCTCAGCAGGGGCTGCGCCTTTTTTTTTATTTCTTTTTTTGATCAGTAACAATAATTTCTTTTAAGAAAAAAGAAAGTACAACCAATTATTAAAACCCCTACACAAATGAACCGGTATCCGAGAAATATACTGGGCATCCACTAGAACTACACAATAGAAGCACGGACACTTAAATTACAATAACGATGAATCCCTTGGTTGGCAAAAATATGAGAAATATCCCTTGCTTCATTAGAATCTTTTATCCCAATGTGTTTATGATGCGGACGGCGGATCGAGATGTGGGGGCGAGTAGGATATAGATGGAAAAGGGAAGTGGGGGAGGGGGTGGATAGGTCGGGCGTCACACCTGAAATTGGCCTCACCCCAAACTCCAATTACTGGAGGCGAAGAAAGCTTCGCATCGCAGGAGAGCTGAAGAGAGTGAACACCCGATTTTTTTCATTAATCGCAGTCTGAAGAAACGAAGAGGCTTTACAGTGCTTTAAATAGAGAAATAAAAATCCCTAGAACTAATCTCAACCATCTAAACATCCCTACAATTGAGATTAAAACATTCATAAATTAAAACATAAACCATTAAATAACAACTCTAATAAAATAAAATAAAATCGCATATGGGCTGGGCCAATAAACTGGTCGACCCATGCGGTCATGGGTTTGCCCAGCATCAACTCTCCCTGTCTTGGAGAGAACTCGACGTTGAGTTCTGTAAATGTCCTCCAGGGTAAAAAATCCAACGTATGAACTCCAGATTTGTCAATTGATCTCCGTTTTCTTTGCATAACGTGATAGCTTCATATGATCTCCGATCCAAAGTAGGCTTGACATATTGCTTCTTTTGATAGCTGACTTGTGCTTTGACGACCGATTGGACCTTTTAAAATTGCAACTGCGAAATCTGTTGGAGCTGAATGCCATCTTCGAGTTTCAATTGTTCATTACCAAATATAAAGTCAATGTGAGGGACTTAAGCGAATTGATCTCCCCGTGGACTCACTTCAACAATTGGTTGGTCCCTTGGCGAACTTATTAGCATTTTTGATCAGGTCCATTGGATGTTCAGTTGGCTTGCTGACCATTTTCAATTCTCCAATGCTCATGTTTTCTTACTTTGCTGCTTGCACTAGCTGATCAACGCTGCTAGTCCCTTTATTTTCTGGTACTTGCATTTTAATGTCAACTATGATATTTTCTTCCACGGGTTCCACAACAAGTGCTTTTGTTATTTCCTCGAACTTTCCTACTGCAGATTTCGATTTTTTAATGCGAGACCGTTTAAGCATAAGCTCAACACGAATCGCTTATCAATATGCTTTATGCATGGTCTTGCAATCTTTCATGTTCTCCAAGATGTTTGGTCTCAAACCTCCGAGAAATCATTTTAAGTCATGTGCTTCATTCTCATCGAACCCACATACTTCTTGCAACCTTGAAAACTGGTCGGAATACCATCAGCTCTTATGTCTCCTTGTTTCAGATTGGAGGAATTGCTCAATGTAGGCTGTATCATCATCTTACTATTGTCCATATTTAATTGCATACTCAAGCCTTTGAAGATGATCATCAAATTTAGATGCAAAATTCCACATTGACTTGGAGGGAAGGGCTGAAAATTTTAATACTCTTAAAAAAAAAAAAGCTGATCTGACAAGTAGATCGGATCGATAGGAGTATGCCAGTGAAATCAGATTGTTGGCTGGAGTTCGGTTTGTCCAAATATCGCAATACAAAGATCAACGACTGAAATTTACTTGAACATGGGCCTTTGATTGGTCAAACTTTCTTTGACTGATGCTGATTTTCACCGCTGATGTCAGGTGGATGGCTGCTGCTGGGCTCTGCTTCTGTTTCTTCTTCTTCCTTTTTTTCTTTTTTTCTTCTTCTTTCTTGTCATAGTTTGGACCTGATCCGCTCAGAGGCCCAATGAATGCTGTGTCAAACAAGTTGCTGCACTTCCTAATGATTTGGATTCACCCGAACTGACATGACCCAACTACTGTTTGCCTCAGTCTTTGTGCTTGGAAGTAATGAAAAAAAGAAGAGATGAAATGGATCAAAAGCCCTTTTTCCGGCTCGGTGTTTTTACTAGAACCAGAGGATTGAAGTCGAAATCCTCTTTTTCCATTCGACTGATGGTTCAACTTAGTTGAGAGAGGGGGCGATGAAGATGATGAAGGCGCCGAAGAGAAACGGTCTCTGCAACGAAGCTGATTTGACAAATCTTGATGAGACGATCTATGCAAGAACTCTGTCGAAGCACTGTCAATGGTGATCTTGAAGATGCCAGTGGGTGCGATGAGTGATGGCGATGGCGTTGCAGTGATTAGATGTGGGGCAGAGGCAACAGTGGCGGACCCAGGATATTCATTTGAGTGGGGCGGACGATGGTCACTAGAAAAAGTCTATTATTATTGTTGTTGTTTTGTAGGGTTAGTATAAAGTACTCGCACCTTGGCCTATTTTGTAAAGGAATTCTACTCCCAACATGAGATTAGAATGTCCCCAAAATGCCAAAGGATATCGCATAGTGCAATATGTGCGTTATTTCACGGCCCTATGATATCGCACCAACAACTTTATGGGAATTTGTTAGACTTCAACTGTTGACCGGCAAATGTACAGGCAAAATCCTAAAAAAAAAAAAACTCTTATCTTTTACTGGTAATGAGAACAAGTATAATTGTCTGTACTCTAAATATTGCTTCCAACCTGGAAACCATATTTAATTTTAGAAGCTCAATATTAATCAAACCATCAATAATCAAAAGTTCACATATAATTACTTGGAAATTTTCATCTCAGTATTAGAAAAGAAGAAACTATACAACTTTTCCATATATAAATCTAAAATACAACTTTTATAATTCGATGCATTGTGGAAAGAAGAAAACCAATGTTGTGAGTAACTTTGCTACAGTCTACAAAGATTAATTGTTATATCTTGGTGAAAAGCATTAGAAGCAATGCCCAAGGAGAGGGAAAAAAAAGTGACCTGGCCGATAAGCACATTCTTGTTTTCCTTATGACCTCAAATGCAGTTAGTATAAGATGGACAACATTTTATTGTATAGTGAATTGTGGATCAACTTCTCACGGTACTTCAAAGGTTTTAGGAAGTAAAGAAAATGATAACAATGTGCATTTTTTTCACTTTCGTTTTTGAAATAATATGGATTTGTTACAGGCACAGTGTCTCATCCAGAGTTACTACACTTATCACACGACGGTTCCACCCTTCATTTGACCACATTTTCCTACAAGTTGATGGTGAATGCAAATACCTCTTACATTCTATGAGCCTTTCTCTTCCTTCTACCAACTGCGTTTCCAATGGGGCCAATTTCAAAATGCCAATAGGAATGTAGTTGCTAAACTTGGTGGAGATGTTTATGGATTGGGGTTTAGGTATTAAGATTTAAGGAAAGTGGATTATAGTTGGAGTTTAGAGATTTAGGGATTGAGGTTTTTCAGATTCCGAGGTAGAGGAGGGAGGGAGAGATTGATAGAGAGAAAGAGACAATGTGAGAGAGAGGGGAAAATACCTACTTGGTTTGTTTGGGATCTATCAAAGTCAGAGGAGAAAAAATAGATCCAAGGGGAAGGGTTTCATGATTTTTAAAAGTGGGGCGGCGATCGGTTTGCATGGGAGCGGATGGCATCTAGGCCATAGCTCTCAAGGGATTTTTCCAAATCCACCTGGGGCGGACGCCCCATGTGCCAAACATGTGGGTCCGCCCCTGAGAGGCGAGGTGGGGTGGTGCTTGCAACGGGTGTTGACGGCGATGGCGAACCAAGCTACACAGTGGTGGCAGGGACGCGAGGGTCGGTATCAAAACAAGTACGCTCCCTTTTTTTTGTAATTCTTCTACTTGCTCTTCTCTTTGCTTCTCGTCGACCTCTCTGTTCTTTTCTATTAGTCCTCTCTCTCTTTCTCTCTCTCTCTAGAAGAGTGGGGCTTGGGGTTTCGGCATTGCAGGGAATGGGAAGTTGGGTTGTTTGGTCAAGGGTGATGTTGGTGATGAGGTTCGGCTGATTTGAAAAAGCCTGGGATGGGTTTGGGTGTTGTGGATGGTGTTTGGAAGGTAGGGATTCGGGGCTTGGGATCTTTGGCCAATGGATCTTGGGTTTTGGGATTATTTGGATCATGTGTTTTGGGAGTACGGATGGGCGGTAGTTGGTTTTTGGATTTTGAATTTGTGGTGATGATGATGGGTTTTAGGGTTTAAACAATTCCAGGAATTCTGGGTTTAGGGTTTCTGGCGGTTTATTGTTGGAACGGGCGATGGGTTTTGTGGGATACGGATAGGGTTTGGCAGGGATGTTACAAATTTGATGAAGATGATAGAGAATTGAACATAGAACGGGATCTGAGGGTGAAAAATACCCGATGGCACCGGTAGTTTGAATTCCGGTGGATTGATCTTTGCTTCTGATACCAATTGATGCGGACGGTGGATTGAGATGTAGGGCGTGTAGGATAGAAATGGAGAAAAGGGAGGATAAGTCGGGCGTCACACCTGAAATTGGCCTTACGCCAAACTCCAATCATTGGAGGTGAAGAAAGCTTCCCATCACTGGAGAGCAAAAGAGGAAACACTCAATTTTTTTCATTAATAGTATTCTAAAGAAGCCAAGAGGCTTTACAATGATTTAAATAGAGAAATAAAAATCCCTTGAACTCTCAACCATCTAAACATCCCTATGGCCGAGATTAAAACATTCATACTTAAAATATAAACATTAAATAACAACTCTAATAAAATAAAGTAAAGCTGCATATGGGCTGAGTCCAACAGACTTGTCGACCCATGGGGTCATGGGTTTGTCCTGCATTACTTTAGAAAATATGTGTCTTCCCCTTTGTGGTTTCTTAGTGCACCAGCAATACTTGATCTGCAGCACTTTAGAAAATATGTATAACACTTGCCCTTTGTGGTTTCTTAGTGCACCAGCAATGCCTGATGTATTTCCATCAAGGACTTAAAAAGCGGAATCGAGACCCGACTAGGGTAGGGCTGAGTCCGAGTTAGTCAGTCCTATGCAGTGCCCAAAAAAATATAAAAAAACAAAAAAAAGAAAGAAAATACCTAGGAGAGCCCTTCTCCTCAAATGCCCTCCTAAATGGGTAAGTTGTAATCTCATTTGTAGGCCCCGACGCTGGTGAAGTAGAAAAAACAAAAAAGAAAAAAAAACCAGCCAACTAGTGCAGAGAAGAGAAAGGAAGGAGCATACCGGCATATACCGCCTCATGCAATCCTAGGGTTAGGATCGCAAGTGCCGGAGCACAATTAGGGTTCCCACAGGAACAATCACACGTAGAAGAACACTCTCCAACGATAAACCCACAAAAGGAAAAATTCTATCAACTCCAATCTGAGATCATGGATCTCTAAAGTGCCATATTTATAATAAAAGAAATTTAAGGGCTAAGAAAACCTATTCAAACTAGGAAACCAAATAAGAATCCTATTCAAATTAGAAACTAATCCTAATTACAATCTTTGCTAAAATTAAAGCTAATAATAATTTAAAAATCAGAATTTCATGGGTCCCACATGCGACCCATGTGCCCTTTTGCATTGATATGGTATTGCTGTTGCATCATTCCCCCTAGGTTGGAAAAGAGTTCGACCTCGAACTCGGCTCTTCTTCTTGATGTTGGTTTTGTAGACATTGGTACTTGTAGTGCTTCCTTGATGATATGAGAACTTGACCCTTTCTTCGGTGGTGTCGGCTTGATAGGATGGAGTGTGACTTGCTTTTCACCATGCATAAATGTGTATGTATTGTTGCGCATGCCATTAGTTCCATTCTTGTCAAACATCCATAGGCGACCCAATAAGATATCACCACTATCCATGGGTATCACATTACAACAAACTGTATCTGTATAATCTTTGCCAAAAGAAAAAGTATCCGAACATGCATACCGTACTTGCATTTCATCACCCGTCATTAAGCATCTAGCAAAATAGGGACGATGATGCTTTCGAACTTTCAGTTGTAATCGATCCACAAGAGCTTGAGACATAATGTTCTAACAATTTCCTCCATCAATGACTACTGTGCATTCTTGACCATTGACCGTTCCTTTTGAGCTAAAAATATTATCTCGCAACCATTTATTCTCAGTAGTTGATGTAGTCTCTTTGATGACCATTAGAGACTCAAGACCTGGTTTCTAGTTTGGGTTGACTTTATGACCATCCGTTATTGGCTTATGTGCAAAAATATTTTCAACAGACACTAACCAATCCATGAATTCATCCGGTTTCAATTTTTCATCATATTCGGGAATCACGAGTTTAATACATAAATCGCGATCAACATTTACTGCATGTGGATCTTGTTGATTCCGATTATGTCCTCCATCTCAATGATTATCCTCATGCCGATTATTTTCCAAATTGGCTAATCAGGTTTCCATTCTGGCAAGAGTCTCTTGGATTTGAACTATCATTGCAGTTAGTTGATTAACATTTACCGATAATTCCGTAACGGTTCCCCTCAAATCCTCATCGTTTGTGGAGGAAGACTCCACTTTTATATGCTTATTGGGAGGCATTTTTTTTAATGTAAAATTAAAATTTTTGACTGACTTTATTTGTAGAACTGTTTTCCACGATCACGCTGGCGAAAACGGATTTGAAATCTGACGGTGGATGAGCCCGATATCTTAAAAAGAAGTCTCAACCGTTGATCGGGTCAAATCTGCTGTTGATCAGATTCTGGTGATGCACGGATGGCGTCAACACAACACTGCTGGGCTTCAAACAGGGTTGGACCTCAAACAAGACAATCAAGGCTGCCTGAACTCAACCCAAACTAGAAACTAGGCCCAAATTCAGTTCAGGTCTCTGATACCAATTGATGCAATCCTATGGTTAAGATTGTAGGTGCCGCAGGCACACTTAGGGTTTCGAAAGGAACAATCGCACGAAGAAGATCACTCTCCAACGATAAACCCACAAAGGGAAAATTCTATTAGTCGAGGCGAGGCACGGGTGAACGGGGTATGCCTTTTCTTCCCTTCTTCTCTTCTTTGCTTTTTTGTTCTTCCACCTTCACTTTTTTTTTTTTTGGGTTCGGGATCTGGTCGAAGAAGAGGAAAGGTTATGGGATTCTGGGTTCGGCGATGGGGGTGACACCCATCGTGGGGCTGGGTGCTCTATTAGGGTACTGGTTTTGAAGTTAGCTTCGACTGGAATGGGTCTAGGGTCTAGGCAGAGGGTTCCGGTGGTGGGTTTTGGAAAGTAGAAGGGATCTGAGATGGTTTGGGGTTTTCGGAATGCTTGGGAACAGGGATAGGGGATCGGGTGGTTTTGGGTTATGGTAGAGGCGTACGAGAGGGGTTTAGGGTTCGAGTATGGTGGACAATGGAAATCGAGTGGGTTTGGGGTAGGCAAGGGTTCTTGTGAAGGCCGGAAGGGGTATTGCTGGCAGTGGGGTGTGTTGGGGATGGATGGGGATGGATGATGGATATGCTCCGATCGGTGATCGGAGACGGATCGGAGTGACATGGATCTTTGTTCTGATACCAATTGATGCAATCCTAGGGTTGGGATCGCAAGTGCCGGAGCACAATTAGGGTTCCCACCGGAACAATCACATGTAGAAGAACACTCTCCAATGATAAACCCACAAAAGGGAAAATTCTGTTTACTCCAATCTGAGATCAGGGATCTCTACATTGCCATATTTATAATAAAAGAAACTTAAGGGCTAAGAAAACAATCCCATTCAAACTAGGAAACCAAATAAGAATCCTATTCAAATTAGAAACTAATCCTAATTACAATCTTTGCTAAAATTAAAGCTAATAATAATTTAAAAACCAGAATTTCATGGGTCCCAAATGTGACCCACGTGCCGTTTTGCATTGATACGGTATTGCTGCTGCATCACCGCCAAGGATGAAAATAGCGGTAGCGGCGGGCGTAGCGGCCTGCCGCCAAACCGCTACGATGCGGGCGATACGTAGCGTAGCGGGGATACGTAGCGGCGTAGCGGTGCGATTTGAAAAAATCGCCCAAAAAATCTGAGAAAATTCCAGAAAATCCAAAAAATTGTAAAATGAAAGAATATGTGGTTCTTTTGCAAAGGTAAATAAGAAAAGGGGGCGTAGCGGTCCCCTCATTGTATGAGGTCCTGTATCGCTGTATAAATAGAAAATAATAGTAATGATCATTTTTTTCACATGTGTTCATGTTGTTTAGTTATGCTAACTTAGAAACTAATGAAAGGCTCATAAAAGAAAAAGCTATGTCATGAAGTCAAGACTTAAGAGTACCTAGAGAAAAAAATACATCTACCAAAGGGGGTGTCTAATAGCATGTACTTAGAGAAGAATCCTTGAGAAGAACTCTTTGTATCGAGTATCGACTGTAATTCGGTGAGATCATGTGCTTTTTAGTGTTATTTTAAACATAAAAGGGTAGAAGAATTGTGTAGAAATGTTATTTGGAAAGAAGAATAAAAGAAATAAGTATTATTATGCATTTTAAAAAAATTTGAAAAACAAAAAATTTTCTCACCCCGTAGCGGCCCCGTATCGGTCGTAGCGGTCCGTAGCGGCCCGTAGCGGTCTCGTAGCGGCCGTAGCGGCCCCGTAGCGGACGTAGCGGCCGCTACGGGTGTGACAGCTGATAAATCGGCCGTAGCGTGGCGGTGGCCACCGCTACGGTCGATATATCGGCCGCTACGCTACGTAGCGGCCGATATTTTCATCCATGATCACCGCCTAACAGCACTAGGCCACCAGCTGAGCACAGAGTACCAGCTGCCAGCGCTAGCAGATCACGAAACTCCAACCATGTAGCCACAACACCAATTGAGCATGGAGCAGCATTATGTCCAGTCTCCACTCTCCAAAGTCGAAATCCCCTCCTTCATTGCCGAGAGAACAGAAACCCAAACCCCAATTTTTTTTCTTTTTATATAAGATGCTCTCTCTCTCTCTCTCCCCGCTGAACTAGCCATCCAGCTGCCACCTTTTCCTCCGTTTTTTGTTTCGTCTTTTAGCTCATGTCCTCACTTTCTTTTTTTTTTTTTTTTTTTTTTTAATTTTTATAGAGATGCATGTGAGTCCAACCTCTTTAAAATTTGAGCCCGGTTTGCCTGGGACCTGACTCGGACAGTGCCGGTTGCTGAGTCTGAGTCGACTCCAGCTGATTTTTTAAACCATGATTTCCATAATTTGAGGCCTTTATGGTGATTACGCATCACACGAGACCAATATGCATAGTTAGTTGCATCTAATTGAACTGTGAGTCCCCGTGGTGAGTGGTCTCTCCATTTGAATTAACAGAATATGCCGGAAATAAAACGGTTCTGGTCGAGGAGTTTTCTGTAACTGGAATGAGGAAAGAGCTAGAAAATAGGTGCCGAATTCTAGATTCGAGAGTGTCAAATGAAAGACACCTGATTCCTGCAGCACCTTCCTCTTTTGGAGACTACAGCCCAATTAGCTTGCTCAATTTCATATATAAAGTCTTCTCTAAGATCCTAGCCTCTAGGTTGGCTTTTGTTCTCCCAGATGTCATATTGCTTCATCAGGTGGCTTTCTTAAAGGGGAGAAATATTCAGGATCATATTGCTTTAGCTCATGAGCTAAATCAGAAACTCAAAAAAGGAGCTAAGGGAAAAGGTATCTGCCTTAAGTTGAAAATTTGAAAAAGATTTTGATAAATTAGATTGGGCCTTTTTAGTTTAAGGTGCTGGCTTTCTTTGGCTTTTGCGCGGATTGGATCTCTCTCGTTAAAAGAGCGTGTCTGTACTTCTAAATTGTCGGTTCTTGTGAATCGAGAGCCTTCTAGTTATTTTGATTTGGGGTCCGGACTTGGGCAGGGAGATCCTCTTTCTCCCTACCTCTTTATTCCAGCAGAAGAAATCCTTAGTTCGAACATTGGGACTCTTGTAAGAGAGAAACATGTGGCTCCCATTTACAAAGTTCCAGCCTCTCCCTCTATTTTCCATGTTTTGTTTGCAGATGATATCCTTCTTTTCTTTTGGGCAACTCATCTGAGCATCAATGCAGTAAAATGCCTGCTGAATTCTTATCAATTGGCAGCTGGCCATTAATTTAATTTGAGGAAAAGTAAGATCCATTTTGGCAATCCATTTTGGAAATAGTAGGTAGTCCTTCAAATCCTGGATCTTGAGGATTTTAGGCATCCCCCAAGCCTCCTTTTCGGTAAAATATTTGGGAGCCCCTCTTTTTATTCATAGTCCAAAGGCTCATTTCTTTGAAAGTCTGTGATCATTTAGGCGGAGGTTAGCTGGTTGGAAATCAAATGTGCTCTCCTTCGTGGGCAGAATTATTCTTGTAAAGCATGTACTCTAAAGCCTCCCCCTTCATGTGTTGCTTGTTCTTCCCATTCCAAGCTCTATCTGTAAATTCAAGGAAAACTGGATGCAAAACTTCCCTTTGGTTTGGAGGATCTTCTCTTAGTTGGCGCATTGTTTGCCTCCCTAAGTCGGAAGGTGGGTTGGGCATTCGACGCATGAAGGACTTCAACAATGCAAGTATGATAAAGCTAGGTTGGGCGGCATTTTCCTCCTCTCTTTGGGCTTCCTGGTTTAAAGCGAAATACTTCAAAGGCTTCTCGCTTGGCATCCAAACTCGCTCATCTCAGGCTCTTGCAGTTGAAAGCTTATCAATATAAGTTCTCACCTCCTGTTCCAAAAATAGTCATTGGCTTTTGGGAGAATGGAAAAGCACTTTTGGCATGATAAATGGCACAACCATCTTTCGTTTGTGCACCAATTTCCGGTGTTTCTTTCTCCTGCAGTGACTGTAGAAGATAACAGGCTAAGCCCAAACAAAGGCCCATGTACAAAGCCCACACATGGGATATATACTCAAACCTGTATAGGATAGGATTTAGCCCCTGATTTCTCTCTTTCTATGTATAGGGTAGAATTTATTCTTTCCATTCTTTTGTTATTCTAATTTGTATCTAATTTGTACTCTTTATATAATTAGAGCCTTGATTAAGACATAAGATCAATATAAATAGAACTGTCGCTGCTCTATGTAGACCTTCTCCCACCATTATTCTTCTTCTTCTTCCTCTCCTTCTTCACATAATATTACATGGTATCAGAGCTCTGTGGGATCTATTCATCTCAACTGTTTCTCAGTTGCAATCCCATCTCAAGGTTCTAGAAAGAGAACTCTTTCTCATGGCAGTTTCACTGTGTCGACAGTCTGCAGAGAGGAAATCAGGTGGGCCATCATCCGATCATCCACATATCAAAAACGAACACCACCACAAGGGTCGCCCATATTATATAGGAATTCTGGTTATTTTTTCAGAATTTTTGGCAAATCTGAGGTAGGCCATCTACTACTTCTTGTGATTTCCTAGTTTTTCAGGATACTTTTCATCAGATCCGTCCCATCTTGCGGATTTTCATCAGATTGGTATGCAAACTGATCTGAAAGATAGTCTGAAGTATCACACAGAGGACTGTGTTCACTGATCATAGTTTGATCTCATTGTGGGCCCCACGTGTCCACTCCATAAGCCAAAAAGGGGGTCGTCAGCCTGTTTTACACCCTTTTTTCGGTCTGTTTTGGGTTCTTCTGCTCCAGCAACAGATCTGAACCATATTTGAGACTTCTTTGGCTGTTTATTTCAATCTAATTGCTGTCCCATCCTCCCTAACTCTCTCTCTTGGCGTGGTTAAGTGCAGAACAACATCTTTCTGCGTGGTTAAGTGCAGAACAACACTACTGCTTGTTGACTTTCTGGTTTATCTTTTCCTGTGACACATTCTCCTGATTTTGTGATCATGGAAAAATATGATGTTATCCCTATTAAGTTTAATGGGCAAAATTATATGGCCTGGTCCTTCCATTTGAAGAACTTTGTCGAAGGACAAGGGCTATATGGTTATCTTGATGGAACAGTAACTAAGCCTCCTATTCCAAGTACCGCCGACTCCAAAGCCTTAGCCACCTGGTCCAAGGAAAATGCCAAAGCGATTACTTGGATACTCAACTCTATTGATTCCTCCCTTGCCGTGGCTCTTCAAGCTTATGCTATAGCAGCAGATATGTGGGCTCACCTCAAGAAGATCTACCATCAAACCAACAAAGCCAGGAAATTTTAATTGGATAGTGAAATTGCTAAATTTACTCAGGGGATAGATTTCTACAGGAATACTTTGATGGCTTCCTCACCTTATGGACCGAACGGGATTCCATATTGATTCAGACAGTCTCGCCTGGCTTTTTCTCCGAGGCTCTTAAACTCCAAGAGGAAACTCACATTAGCCAGTTCCTTATGAATCTACGACCAGACTTTGAATCGGTTCGGTCTGCCCTCATGAACAGAGAACTTTCGGCTAATCTTGATACTTGCTTTCAAGAAGTCCTTCGCGAAGAACTTCGTCTCACTTCCCGACGGGCTATTCTTGAAGAACCGAAGGCCTTCCTTGCACCCCTTTCGGTTGACTATGCTCTTAGCTCACTCAATGCTATGAATGCAAAGGCTTTGGTCATATTGCCAAGAATTGCCGTAAGAAGTTGGTTTGCCGATACTGCAAGCGATCTGGTCATCTTATGGATGACTGCCATAGCCTCCAGCAAAGGAATGAGACGCAGCCTAAGAAACCTCCCTCCAATCTGCCAAGACAGAATATTCCATCCGCATTCCAGGCTCAAGCACCATCATCTGATGCAGGAAGCACTTCATCTGGGGCTGTATCTATGACTATTGCTCAGATTCAAGAATTGATTCAAAGCACAGTCACCTCAGCATATGCATCTATGGGTTTCTCTGGTGGTCGGTATCTCATAAAGCTTTTCCAGCCTTTCATTCTTCTGCATATCTTTCTTCTCCTATTACCTCATCCACATGGTTTTTAGATTCAGGAGCCTCAAATCGTATGACATATGTAGAACATAGCTTTACAGATTCCCACCCTTACTTTGGAAAAGAGAGAAATCAGGGAGAACTGACATATTTTTGACTGTTAATTGCACTCTTAGTCTACCACCTCATATTCACAGACCTCAAAGATTGCTTATTGGCAGGATGCCATGACTGAGGAATTGGTTGCTCTTGAAGCAAACCAAACATGGGAATTGGTACCGGCCCCGGATGGAGCCTCTGTGATTGGCAGCAAATGGATATACTCCGTCAAAGTACACTCTGATGGGAGTCTTGATCGCTATAAAGCCAGATTGGTTGCACAGGGTTATAAACAGGAATATGGAATTGAATATGAGGAAACATTTGCACCAGTGGCGAAAATGACCACCGTCCGTACTCTTCTTTGTGTCGCGGTAGCCCACAACTGGCCTCTATGGCAAATGGAAGTAAAAAATGCTTTTCTATATGGGGACTTTAGAGAGATTGTTTATTTAAAACCTCCTCCAGGATATGCTTGTCCTCCAAAGCATGTGTGCAAATTGAGGAAAGCTCTTTATGGACTTAAACAAGCGCCCAGGGCTTGGTTCGATAAGTTCAGGGCAGCAATCCTTCAAGCCGGATTTCGTCAAAGTCACTCTGATAGTTCCCTCTTCATGCGATGGACATCGAAGGGCTACACATCCCTCTTAGTCTATGTTGATGATATGATTATCAGTGGCAATTATACTGCCGGCATTACGGATCCCAAACACCACCTTACTCGCCACTTCAGAATGATTGATCTTGGTCCTCTCACCTAATTTATGGGGCTTGAGTTTGTACATAACAAATCAGGCATTAGGGACCTTCAGCGCAAATATGCGACATATTTGATCACGTCGGCTAGGCTTGATGATGCTCACACTTTTGATATGCCTCTGGAATTGAACACCAAAATCAGTTCCGATAATGGCACTCCAGTGGATGATCCATCTGTTTTCCGGCGGATAGTTGGTAGTTTGCTCTACTTAACTATGACTTTGCCGGAGATTTCTCATGCCGTTCATACGGTTAGCCTGTTTGTTAGCAATCCCCACAAACCGCACCTTGCTGCTGCGTTATGCATCCTCTGCTATGTTAAAGGAACTCTTCTTCATAGTCTCTTCTTCCCTTATGATACTTCTATGCAATTATCAGCTTATGCGGATGCTGACTGGGCTGTCTGTCCAGACTCTCCGAGGTCTACCACTGGCTGGTGTATGTTTCTTGGAAAATCTCTGATTTCATGGAAGTGCAAGAAGCAAACCACTGTATCAAAGTCTTCTGCCGAGGCAGAATATCGGGCGATGTCATCCGCCGGTGCTGAAATTATCTGGCTCCGCCGCCTTCTGTGTAAATTAGGTGTTCTTGTTGGTAGTTCCACACCTCTCCATGGGGACTATACCAGTGCTACTACCAGAATTGCCAACAACCCGGTCTTCCATGAAAGGACAAAGCACATTGAGATTGACTGTCACTTCATCCGTCAACATGTTGTTACTGAGAAGATAACTCTGCCTCATGTCTCTTCGTTTAACCAGTTGGTGAATATCTTCACCAAAACCCTTCCCAAACCGCATCATCATGATCTAACTAGCAAATTGATGTTTTTCAACCTTACCACATCAATTTGAGGGGGAGTGTAGAAGATAACAGGCTAACCCCAAACAAAGGCCCATGTACAAAGCCCACACGTGGGATATATACTCAAACCTGTATAGGATAGGATTTAGTCCCTGATTTCTCTCTTTCTATGTATAGGATAGAATTTATTCTTTCCATTCTTTTGTTATTCTAATTTGTACTCCTTGCATAATTAGAGCCTTGATTAAGGCATAAGATCAATATAAATAGAAAGCTGCTCTATGTATGCACGACCTTTTCTCACCATTATTCTTCTTCTTCTTCTTCTTCTTCCTCTCCTTCTTCACATAATATTACAGTGACTTGGTGCAAGACATCTTTTCCAATCCGCATTGGCTCTTTGATAGTTTGCTTGCTTAGCAGGTCGTCTCCCCACTCTGGACATCCTTAGCCGCTACAGCCTCTCTAATTCCCCAGATGCCCTGATTTGGTCTAGCTCAAATTCTTGCCTGCTTTCACTTTCTACTGCTTGGGATACCATTAGATCTAGGAGCTCCCCAAAACTTTGGTCTAAGTTTGCTTGGAACAGTCTACTCACGCATATCATAGCTTGCTTCGCATGGAAATTGTTTCACAACAAACTTCTACCAATGATTGGGCGCAGTCAATCGGTGTGCAGCTCACGTTTTCTTCTATCTTTGCGGCAACCATCAAGAGATTGTCTACAATCTGTTTTTCTTATGCCCTTTTTGCCTCGGTTTTTTGGGACTGGTTTGAACGGCAGGCCAGCATCAATGCTCATCATTCCTGCGCCGCTTCAATCATATGGAGTCACCTTTCAGCTAACTCCTGCACCAAAGCTGAAAAAGGTCTTGGAGCTCTCTTCATTGTGGCCTTCTTCAACTTATGGAAGGTGAGAAATCTTTTTGTTGTTTAATAATTAGAAGCCATCTCAGGAGGTAGCAATCAATTTTTTCCTAGGTGATGCTTCCCCCTCTCTCGGGAAAATGACGTCCTCTTTTCAAAGCTCCACTCTCGACTCATTTTTTAAACTATGTAATCAGCTCTCTCCAAATATGAGATAGAGCTCTGGTTTTGTTCTCCTTTCTCATGGCAGTTCTATCTTTTCTCTTCTTTTTCAATTCATTTTTGCAACTGATCAAAAGCGAAAAAGAAAAAAAAAACAAATGGATGGTGGAGATGAAAACTAGTTGCAGAAAATAACTAGAGAAGACAGTGGTTAAATACTTGTGAAATGCTCTCCAAAAATCCAGAAAAATACCCAGAAATTCCAGAAGAAATAGTTGACTAGATAGGAACTGATTTCTGAAAGAGATGATCACAAGAAATGGGACCCGCAGTTGCTTCCACGAGTCTGCATACCGTCTGAGATGACTCTTGTGACGAAATGGCTCCAGAAGTCTTTGAAGAACAGCAGAGATGTTTGCCTGAGAGTCGATTGGAGTAGTGTGGGTATCGGATGAAGTAAATCAGATAAGGTGGGTCCCACGGCAGATTCGTCTGCCTTATATGCAGTGTTGACAGCCAGAAATGCAGAATCGACAATCAGATTTGCAGTGTTGGAGGTTCTGAGATGCAGATGGTTTCTGAACAGCCTTCAGATTTGGATTGCTGGACTCACAGAGAGGATCGCCTTGAGCACGAGGCTACTAGCCAATACAACCTAAAAGCTTAAGCTTTTAGGAAGTGGAAGACCAATGTACTTAACACCCACCCCCACATGCCTACCCACGCGACCTTGGGAATAATGCTTTTCAAACTCGCGACCTAGCATGGCTCTGATACGATATTATTTGTAAAGAAAGGAACAGAAAAGCAGGAAATTCCAGAGTATCAATGAGAGGGTCTCACTATCTCTTTATATATTGCTAGGTATTGTTACAACAAATACTGAGGAATAGGTCCTACACATGACTTGGTTTGGGTAGTTTTACATGGATGGTGGGCTTTGGCCCAATAGGCCTATATTTCAGAAGAACTACTTTGCATTTGTAATTTGTTTTACTCTTGTGTATCAATGCATGGTTTCAAACATCGCAGTCTGAGTCCCATGTGGAAAATGAAACCCCCACCTCTCTCTCTCTCATTTTGAGAAGATGTTTGAGGCTTTTGGGGTCCTCTTGCACTAATTTTGGAAGATCAAAATTACATTTCTCTACAAGATCATAGCATTACAAAACCGGAGGTAATGTGCATCCTACTGAATGAAAAAATAAAATCCGACCTCATTATTTCTTAAATTGTTCTAAATGATTAAACACATTTGGCTTAATTTCTCAGACATCATTTTCATTTTAAGCATTTTTAATATTTTTTTAAAATGTTTTCTGGGGCACGAGGGTGTGAAATGTGAATCGGTTCAAAGTCGACTTGAGTAGAGGTGACCGAGTCGCCCCGTTAGTGTTAGTTTTGAAACCTTGTTATGATATTACCTTATAAGTAGGAAATTCTGTTGTACTGAACTATTTGATGTGTGGTATCATCTTAGAACAAAACTAGTAGTCTAATTCTCTATTTCATACTAAAACTTTGTTATTTATTTGTATGAAGGCAGCTGAGGGCAGTGATATTGACATGGAGGTGATGAACCAGGCAGCTGAAAGCCCATCCACTTTTGATATCCCTCAGCGGTTTCCTGTTGGCTCAGAATTATCTGTTGCAATCCCTGAAATGAAAGATGGCAGTCCTAGACCTAAATTGAATGAGCCAAAATATGGGAGTCCCAGGGTATTACCTTTTGAGTTCAGAGTGCTTGAGGTTTGTCTTGAATCTGCTTGCAGGTGCCTTGAGTCTGAGGTATATGATTTTACTTGACAAGTATTTTTTAAGAAATCTATTTTGCCTCACCTTTTTTTTTTTAAATTTTGGAACAGGAATATGCCTTTCCGAATTTGGTCTTCCTTCTTTTTCCCTGTTTGCATAGATAGCTATGGATTAATTTTGTACAGAATTTCCTTTGGTTCATTGTTCAAATTGAGGGTCCAATTGCAAAATGAAAATAACTGACAGTTGCTACTTTTGTATTTGATGTTTTTAGCAAGTAAAAATAACCACTGTCGGTGTCCATGTTGCTAACACCTGGGAAGACTTTAGTATACCATCTTTTACCATAGTAACTGCTATATTGATAAAAAAAGATATTGTGTAGAGTTTACCATGAAAATTTAAAAACAAAAGAAAATTAGTCTTTTTTTTATCGGTAAGAAAATGAGTAGTCTTGCTGAAAGGACTTGGAAAGAAGATTAGGATATGCTTGGTTTGAACATGATTTTCTTGCTTCAGAAAGAACACAGCAATGCAGTTGACCTGCTTGTGAAGGATATGATTCCATTCCCCATATCACCATCCTAGCCTTATCCTATCAATTTTCAGTTGATTTGGGAGTTTTCTATTGAACTCTAAAAAAAGAATTCCTATCAATATATGGCACATGGAAGTGAGGTCTATGGAGCATGAAAGTGTGGTGCATGTGTGAGAGAGAGCACATTAGAGAAATAATGGTGGTAGGAAAGGAATGTTAGCATAAGAGAGACAAATTTTTTCAGAAGAATGGCTTTTTGAATTTGTACAAGGCTACAAAACGGATCCTTATCAGAAGGCAACCCATTTTGAATACCAATTTCACAACAACATTTTTGGCTATAATTTTTCATAGCCTACGTTAGCCATCGCTTTATATTCAGCCTTAAAACTTAATCGTGCAACAACTGGCTGCTTCTTGCTCTTCCATGAGACCAAATTTCCACTGACAATTGTGCAGTATCCTGTAGACTTTTTATTTGTCTTGGAGCCTACCTAATCAGCATTTGTATATGCTTCCACATTCAAATGACCACGACAACTATACATAATACCTTGTCTTGGTGCTCCTTTTAATCATCTTAAAATTCCGTAAACTGCAAATCTGCAATTAAATGTTTAGTTCTTGGAGCATGCATAAGTTGGCTTACAATGGTAACAACATATGAAATGTTTGGCTGAGTTAGTCAAAGAAATTAATTTCTCAACTAATATCTGATATCATTGTGGATCATGCAATAACTCATCACTTCTAGAATGCAGACCATGATTCTGTTCAATTGGTTTGCACCCTATAGTCTTGTTTCTTCAAGCAGGTCCATCGTATACTTTCGCTGCAAAATAATAAGACTATTCTTTGATCTTGGAACTTCAACCCTATAAAGATATTCTAATTCTTCAAGATCTTTTATGGATTCATTCTCAAGATATGCCTTTAGATTCCTGGTTTTTGCTTCTTTGCCAGTTACAACAATATTGTCCACATAGATGATACTCAGGCTTTAGTTTTTTTCACAAATACGTGTGGAGCGTTTTATATCCGTACTGCATGATTACTAGACTAAAACTGTCAAATCAATAACAAGGTGATTGCTGTCAGTTAAGCACCAAAGGAGAGAATAATATTATTGGAGGTGAAAAACTGTGTACCCCTTACGGTTGAACCATCTTATTATATAGGGATTGATTACCCTATTAATAGTATCTTTATACAAAACAACTTCCTAAGTTATAGTTAACTTCCTAATACAATTAGATTTCCTAGTTTGTAGCTAACTTTCTAATACAAGTAGATTTCCTAGATTGACACCCCCCTCAAATTGATGTGGGGGAATCAAAAGGCAGCAATTTGGAAACCGGAAACTGATGTCGAGGCCGAGGAAGTCCTTTTGGTGAAGATGTCAGCAAATTGAAGGTCAGTAGGGACATGAGGTAAAGAAATGACATCACGCTTCAATTCATCCAGAATAAAGCGACAGTCCACCTCAATATGTTAGGTGTGTTTATGAAAGACAGGGTTTTCAGTGATCCTGATAGCCCCAGTATTATCCACATGCAAGGATGTAGGAGATGGTTGTGCAAAAACCGAGTTCCGGAAAAAGTCCCCATAGGCATAAGATTTCTGAACGTGCAGAAGACATTGCCCTATATTCCGCCTCTGTAGAAGATTGAGAAACACGTTCTTGTTTCTTGCATTTTCAAGAAATTAAAGAATTGCCAATATACATGCACGAACCAGTAGTAGAGCGACAAGTATCCTGACAGCCCGCTCAGTCCGCGTCTGCATAAGCGGTGAACTGAAGCGGGTTATCCTTGGGATAATATAAACGACGAGTGGCAGTGTCCAACAAATACCGGACTATGCGTTTGACAGCTGTCAGATGAAGGTGTCCAGGAGATGTCATGAATTGGCTCACAAGATTGACAGCATAGGAGATATCCGGTCGAGTGATGGTGAGATAGACAAGGCTGCCCACCAGGCGCCTGTAGGTATGTGGATTAAGAAGAAGGCCACCATCATCTTTACTCAATTTGAGGTTGACCGCTACAGTTGTATCAACTGGCAAAGATTCATGGAGATCAGATGTGTATTTGTGTTGATTGAGAAACAGGCCTTTGGGAGCTTGATGTACTTCTAAGCCCAAAAAATAATGTAAAGGGCCCAAATCCTTCATATGAAAGTAATCCCTGGGGCCTGTTTGGATAAATGAGTGGAGTGAAATAAAGTGGATTTCACATGTGGAGTGGAGTGAAGAGAAGTAGGTTGAAGTTAAAGTAGAGTACTTCACTTCACTCCATTTGGATGCTTATTTTGAAGTTAAGGTTTGGAGTAAAATCAACTTTTACTCAAGGAATTGAAAGTATTTAGAGTTGAAGTGAAATGGAGTACATGTGGCTCACAACATCACTTCATCTATCAGGCCAGACTCATCCAAGCGGGGTAGAGTTGAAGTTTTAGACTGTTAGGCCCATTTAACTTCACTCTACTCTATTTTTTGCCTATCCAAACAGGCCTTGAAAGAGGCTTGGATAGACTTGATCATACTATCATCAGTGCCAGTGATAATAATATCGTCAACATACACAAGTAGAACAAGAACACCAGTAGATGTTTTTTGCAGGAACAAAGAGGGATCGTAAGGGCTCTGAGTAAAGCCAGTTTTGCATAACCGCCCCCTCAAAGTCTCAAACCATGCCTGATGAGCTTGCTTTAGACCATAAAGAGATGGCTGGAGACTCGCAAAGGTGCCAGGTACTCTTCTGTCCCAAGTGTGATTCTGATCTAAAGCATCTAATTCTGCCCTCATAGCTTGGTTCCAAGTATCATGTTGTACTGCCTGCAAATAAGAACTGGGTATAGAAACAGAGGAAAGTGTGGTCATCAAAGAAGTGTGGGTAAATCCATACTGTTCAGGTGGTCGAGAAGGTCTAGAGGAGCGACGCAGGAGAGGAGTGGTGGAACCAGTGGCCAGCGGAGGATTAGGAGGTTGGGCATCTGCAGCGGTCGGTTTTTCCCGACGATGATAAACAAAGTCAGGATGAAACCTGGTAACGGTTCTTTGATCTGAGAAACCTGGTAGTAGAGCAGTAGAAGAGGGATGAGGACAATCCAAGTTAGTTTGAAAAAAATACTGGTTTAAAAAAAAATAACATTGCGAGAAACGCTGATATGACGACCAATGGGGTTGTAGCAAACAAAATCTTTCTGATTGGTGGCATACCCCAAAAAAGCACACCTGCTAGATTGAGCGGTTAATTTTGTTCGTTCTGTGGGAGGTGAATGAATGAAACAAACACATCCAAAGGTATGTAGATGATCAAACACAGGATGATAACCAAACAGTTTAAAATGCGGTGTTAAGTGAGCAATGGTAGGGGATGGAAGACGGTTTATTAAATGTACGGCAGCGGTGAGAGCTTTTGCACAAAAAGGAGGAGGAGGAACTGATGATTCAATCAGTATGGTTCGAGTAACATCAAGGAGATGCCTGTTTTTTCGTTCCGCGACTCCATTTTGTTGAAGAGTATACGGACAGGTACGTTGAGAAATGATTCCTTTATTCTTTAGAAAAGATTGGAAATCATTAGAAACATACTCCCCCCCTGAATCCGAGCGCAAAGTTTTAATGCATTTTGAAAATTGGATTTCAACATAGCTGAGGAAAAACTGAAAAGCATTAAGAACATCAGATTTAGAATGCAATAAATAATTCTAAGTAAACCAGCTGTAGTCATCAATGAAGGTGACAAAGTACTTGAAATGACCATGGATGGGAAAGGTGAGGGGCAATGCCCCAAACATCGTTGTGAATTAAGTCAAAACATTTAGTGCTTCGTGTGGAGTGAGGGAAAGGTAAAGTTTTACTTTTTCCCAATTTACAAGCATCACATTCAAAAGAAGCAGAATCAAAAGACTTATTTATTAATCCAGATTTAAATAAATGAGACATCATAGATGCATTCGGATGACCAAGTCTATTGTGCCACAATCGAGAACTATTCTGAAGAAAAAACCAAAACAACTGGTGTAAAAATTTGTTCTGAGGAAAAGTCGAAACTGGAAGGGAAAATAGTCTGCCACGCTTAGGCCCCTTCGCGATCACTTCCTCCGACTCCTGGTCTTGCACAACACAACCAGAAGAAGAAAAAGAAACATTGTAATTATTCTCAACAAATTGACCCACAGAAACCAAATTTGTAGCAAGATGAGGAGACACTAAAACATTGGTTAATGGTAAGGGGCCAGGGATATCACCAACAGAGGTGATGGGAAGATGGTCTCCATTGGCAGTTTGAACGGTAAGAGTACCAGTGTAAGGAACAACATGTTGCAGTGCTGTGGGTGAAGATGTCATTTGGTTACTTGCTCTAGAATCTAAGTACCATGTATGAGACAAACGAATCAGTACTTGAGATGTTCATAGATGCCAAGGCATTGATAATCATTTGATTTACCATGTCAGGAGTGAGAGAAGCGGGGGACGCAGATTGTAATGAGGAACCGGGCTGTGAAGAAGACTGATACTTGAGGGAACCACTGAAGTAAGAGGGTGCATATTGTTGAGATGTTGCTGTGTAAGCACTAGGAGCGGACTGTATTGTGCAAGTACCAGGAGCTAACAACGTATAACTGCGGTAAGTAGAATTGCGACCCTTCTTCCAGCATTCTTCAATAACATGACTAATGGCTTTACAATACCTGTAGATCTTTGCTTTGCATTGGTTTGCATAATGGCCATATTTTTTACAATTATAGCACTGAATTTTACTGATGTCCCTGGGAGGTGGTCTGGTGGTAGTA
This sequence comes from Litsea cubeba, assembly GCA_012931725.1. Taxonomy (NCBI): domain Eukaryota; kingdom Viridiplantae; phylum Streptophyta; class Magnoliopsida; order Laurales; family Lauraceae; genus Litsea; species Litsea cubeba. The sequence goes on from CM022948.1 coordinate 51,312,783, forward strand.
GCATAGGCAAGTGGAGCCTTAGCAAATCTCGGTTGTTCCATAGAAGTTTTGGTAACCAGACGCTGTTCTTCCCGTAAAAGTTCCTGAAGACGGTCACTAAGTTGGGAAGAAAAGCCCGACTAATCAAGTTTGATCGAACAGTCTCATATTCCGGACGAAGTTTCATGAGAAACTGGTCCCGATGACTATTTTGCCGTAATGGAAGGTTTTCGGGTAGAAGTGCTCCAGACACAGTGGAAAACTTGATCTCATCGTAATTAGACCATAGTCTTCGAAACCCATTGTAATATTCTTGGATGGATATGGTGCCTTGGGTAAACTGAGAGATGTCAAGCTCCAATTGAAATTGGCGAGCATCATTGCCTTGCTGCTAAATCTTTTTAAGGTAGTCCCACATCTCACGGGAAGATTTGCAAGGTTTCAGGTTGAGGATAAAATGTGGTTCAATAGAGCCCGGTAGCGAAGTTTTGGTTTTGGCATTCTTGGTTTTCCAGGTGGAAATCTTTTTTTCACCTTCCTCAGGCTTACTTTCAGACCCATCAATATATCCCCATAGTTCTTTTCCTTCTAAGTAAATTTAAAACTGAAAGGCCCAAGATGTGTAATTTTTGCCATCAAAGTGAACCAGGGCAATTTCATTTTTCTCCATTGCTTGACAGATTAGTCAAAAGGGCAATATAAGATGATAGGAGTCGGACTCGGGTCGGGCCTGGACTGCAGGTCAGTCCCAGATCAGAAGTTGGGCTTAGTTGTGCCTTCAGTCTTGTGCAAATAGGAAATAAAGAGGGTGAACCTCTTACCACTTCCGTGTTTGGAGAAAAAAAAATTATGGGCGAAGGAAGCATGCTGGCTGCTGGAGAAAAGAGATGGCTGGAGACTCGCAAAGGTGCCAGGTACTCTTCTTGGTGCTCTTTCTTCTTTTCTGCGCCTTTCTTCTTCTGTTTTCTGTTTTCTTTCTCTTCTGGGGTAGTCAGAACAGTCCCTGACGAGTGACGACACTGAACAGAAGTTGGGGATTTGTTCGTGAGCCCCACCAGATGATTAGAGTACAGATTTGAGGTCGGGGATGAGGGCATGGATTGTTGACGCAAGTGATGGAAGAAGATTCAGCCAAAAACAATCAAGATCCTTGATTTTTGACGGCTGAGATGAAATCAGAGGGAGAAAATTGAATTTCCACATATTGTGATAGAATACCTACCTTGGATTGGAAAAAGATTCCTTAAAAATCAGAACAAATACTAAGAAGTCCAGTCGACCAATATGGGCTGGTTCCGCAGAGGTGCTGAAATGATCTTAGGTGGGCCACGCCTGATCTGAGATGATCTGGGATGATCGGAGACACACCGAAGGCTTCCAGACGTGGAAGATGACAGGGAGGAACTACTGATCCTTGTAGATTGAAGAAGCTAGAGCACTAGGGAACATATAGTGGCTGTTGACCATAGGCTCTGATACCATGTAAGTTAAGCACCAACGGAGAAAATAATATTATTGGAGGTGAAAAAAACTGTGTACCCCTTAGGGTTGATCCATCTTATTATATAGGGATTGATTACCCTATTATTAGTATCCTTATACAAAACAACTTCCTAAGTTATAGTTAACTTCCTAATACAATTAGATTTCCTAGTTTGTAGCTAACTTTCTAATACCACACAATTAAAACTCGCAAGCGCACAAGATCACTATGTAGTATAATAAATTGTAAGTACGAGGTCGATCCCACGAAGACTCGTGATAAAATATTGTCAAAAGCAACTAAAAAATCAGAATATTAAAGGAAACTATTGAACGATGAAAGATTGAATTAAACTACTAAAAACAGTAAATTACTCTATTTAAAATAATCAAAAGCTAAATGGAAAGTAACCTAACAAGAATACTACTAGGTTTGAAAACAATACAAATGAACGAACTAGGGTTTCATCTACTCCCCTAACCAATCCTATGCATGTCCCTTATTATCCTTTATTCAAAAATCAGAATTATTAGTGACATCTATCAACCTAGACCATGGCATATGTATCTAGATTACTACTTCCCTAAACCTAATTCATGAGTGGTATACTACATGAATTGTTCATTATGATGCAAAAACTAAGCTTGGCATATGTCCTTAGTCAAAACGAACATAATGCTTAAAAGCAATGGGAATGATAAATGCACGAGTCTAAGAATGGCATATACTTAGATTATTCATGGTTCTAAACCCTAGATGCTTAACATCAAGATTAATCAAAATTAAGTTAGCTACTCTAAAAATTAATTGAACATGGCATGGTTGGCATGGCATATACGCAACTCATCAATTAAAACATGGTTTAGAAACTCAACCAACAAAACTGAAATCTGAATTAAAAGATGCCAAAAGAGACTACATAGAACTAGGCTAGGGTTTCAATTACACCCTAGCCCTAAAAAGTTTAGCTACTCATGTTTGGAATTAAAAATAACATAGAAAATAAGGTCATAAGAGAGAAAACTAGAAGATGATGGTGAAGTAGTGGGCGGCCAGCAGCTTGATTGCTTTTTCTTCGCTCCAAAAAGCTCCTCCAATGTGTATTGTACGGCTGCTAGGGATGGGGATGGTGATGATGATGGACGTCCACCCTTGGCTCCCCTTATATAAGATTGCAACAACCCTCTTTAGTGAATAGTTTCCTTGTAGGTTTAGATCTTCAACTTGCTTTACAATTAAACTTCCTAAATAGAATGATATAGGAGTCTTCTTTCTTGATTAGCAAGACTTTCTAAATCTGATCCCACTTGTAACTTCTAGAAAATTCCTCACATGGTCCCACAAATCTGAGAATTAATTAAAAGAGATTAAATCTGAAGTTTGTAACACAAAAGTGGGCCCATATGATGGGTGCAACATTGATTGTGGGACCCCTTTCTTAGACTTCTAACTTGGCTTGGACTCTTGCTCTAAACTTTCCTGTCTCCTCTATTCTTGCTTTCCACTTTGACTTGAATAAGACTTTCCAATTCTGAAATTCAGCTTTTGCAATGAATGTGAGCCCCCTTTGGGTGTGTAACCCTTGGTTGGGTTTCTTCCTTTTTCTTCTTTCTTCCACTTTCCTTCTTTGATTATGCTTTCGTTCTCCAATTCTTTCCTTCTAATTTGAATTGTAAGTTGTCCAAAGAATTAGAAAGTAGTCTTTGAAATCTGAAACAACTTGAATGGGACCCACCATGATCCTTCTTGGTGATTCACGCCTACTTCTCTTCATGAATTCTTCTCTTTTTGCTCCTTTTGACCTTTGCATAAAAATTAACAAAAACTATGTAAAATCAAATAAAACAACTATGACTAGCACAAGATAAACCAAATATTAGGGCTAAAACTGTAAACAATTAAGCACTTATCATTACCACAAAGAGAAACATTGTTTTTTTTACATCTAACTGGTGCAAGAGCCAAGAAAAATTAGGTACTATGGAAAGAATAACTCTTACAGTCTTACTAAATGCAGCTTTGCTCATCATCATCAAAGCTTTGTCCTAACTATGTTGAGGTCAGGTACATGAATTTTGTTTCTTCACTCCAATCTATCCTGGACTAAATCCTTGGATAGGTTATACTTCCATCCTTACTGGCTTTATCCATCTCCTCTTCGGCATCCTCTTTTTTTTCCTTGAGGGGCCACCAACTTGCATAAAAAAACTTTTCCTCATGGACGCCATCGCTAGTATGCTTTGGACATGTCCAAACCTTCTCAAACAGATTTCTCTTATTACCTATTTTTGCTATCTTTAAATGCTCTTGATTGCGCTCATTTCTGATTGTATGTTTCCTAGCTTTACTGCACTTAACATCTTAACATTCTCATCTCTGCTAAGGAATTCTATCTTTGTTTCTTACAAAGCATTTAGAGAGGAGGTATTGGTGGTGTCATTAGGCATTGGCATGGAAATGTTCTAAGGAATTTTTCAAGGCCAATGGATTCTTTGGATGCTAATGAAGCTTAGTGTTTGCTTTGTTGATTGGATGTCGTGAGTTGGCTAGGTGGTATGTTTAAATCCTATTCTTGAGGGTGATTCTTTTTCGTCTATCCAATGGGGCTCTAGGAAGGCTATTCATCCTTGGAGGATTGCAGATTGGGTGGATGAGGTGCATGATATCTAAAGGCAGTTGAATGCTTCTTTTCCTCATATTTAAAGAGTGGCTAATGCTTTGGCGGATGGTCTTGCTAGGGAAGGAGTTTTTCGACCTTTTGTCGGTTTTGATTGTGTTGTGGCTCTTGTATTTTTCCTTCTTTTTGTTGAAATAAAATTTTAAAGTTATAAAAAAAATTCTTTTCTTTGCTACACTCAGTTTTTGCATGTGTTGTTTCTTGATTGGTCAACTTCTGTTCCATAGGTCATAGCTAGTTTAATCTTACTTATGAGATTTCCCTTCAATCTTGTTGGCATGCGGCGATCACAAAGCACTTCAGCAGCAATAGTCCACATCAATCATCCTGCACTTATCCTATGTTCGACATCCTTCTAATTTCTCTACTCTTACTAATTATAGAGATAGGGTACCAGAAGGAATCTCTTTGTGGTATCTCTCTAGCTTTAATTTGGGAGTTACATCTCTTTGCATGTCGCCACTAAAGTTACAACTCATAGAGTTGTCTTTGTAAAACTTATTTTAAAGCCCCTGGATTCTAAAGCCTTCCACCATCTTTAAAGTTTCATATTCACATCATCTCTCGATTCATCCACCAACACTATTTTATATGCAACAACAAACAACACGGTATCTTTTTTTGAATGAGTAGTTAACTTACTCATAACCAATGCAAAAAGTTAAGGGCTTAAAATTGACCCCCTATGCAAACCTATGGTCATCAGCAACTCACTCTTGTCTCCATAGCAGTTCTTACACTAGTCATTGTTCCATGATATATATCTTTAATGTCAATTTAACCTCACGAGACATTCCTATTATCTAAAACCCACCAAATCAAATCTCTAGGTATTCTGTCATAAGCTTTCTCTAGATTGATGAAGACTATATGAAGATTTTTCCCTTCTCTTGGTATTTTTCCATTAATTGTGTGAGTGACAAGATAGTCTTTATTCCTCTACTCTCTCCCATAGTTTCATGGGGCAATTCTAAGTTTAGTCTCACAATAAATAGTGCAACTTTTTATATCTCATTTATTCTTGTATATAGCACTTTTTCTCAATTCATTTAATATTTTTTTTGTCCTTAATATCTTATTGAAGAGCCTAGTTAACTGGTTTAATTTCTCCAAAGCATTTCTAATTGATGCTAAGATGAAGATTTTTAGATCAATTGACGAATACAAAATAGAAATAAATTAAGCCCAAGTAATGTTGAATTCCCAAGTTTTCTATTATGCAATAATTGCGAAGCCTGTTCACAATCCTACATGCAAGTCCTTTTTTATTTTGATAGAGGTTTCCAATGGAAAACTTGATCTCCACTAGCCCAGGGATAACCGTTTATTCAATTCCGATTGTTCTTGATTACCTTAAGGGTTTCAAGAGTAGGCTAGTCTCAATATTTAGGATGCTAGCAGTTAGTATGGTTAAGGTTCATTAGAGATTGATGAATTAACAATAAGAGGCAACCATTAAGATTCAGATAGCAGCAGATACAAGTGCAAAATACCTCAATCTGCCCCAATATAAGTTTGGCTATGGGAGGGGAAGGTGTAAAGTGGTGTTTGGCAGGTGGGTTATTGGTATATGAGGTCTTGTCTGGTTATTTTGGTTAATAGGTTGTCTGGCTGATGAATTTTCGAAGCTGATGGAATTCAGCAGCAGAATATATGGTGATACAGTGTCCGGCTTAGATATATATGGGTGAGATGGGATGCCATTTGAGGTGGAAAGAGGATGGGTTCATTCGGCGTTTGGATGTTACTAGCAAAACATACCCGTGCTTAGCACGGGCAATGTAAATATGAAAGTTATGATAAAAATATCATATTAACAAAAATTTATGATAAAATGGAAAGTTTTCAAATTTAATTACAAGAACTATAGGCTAGGGAATCATGATAACGTAATTATTGGGAAAAAGACTCTACCCTTGATCTTCATCGCCATTTCTTCGAAGACAAGGAAGGGAATCCAAACCGTTTCATCTTATGTAGAAGAAGACAAGCAAGTTTTCAAATGTAGAGTAGTTAGATGTAGTTATATGAGTGATCACATAAGATAAAGCATAAGATGAAAGAGCAGTTACATTGTTGCACAGAAATATAAAATGGGTGGAGTGAGATATGAAGGGAGGAGTTGGAAAGTGAGGAGCGAAAATGAAAGATTTAAAATAAAGTAGTATAACTGATGGTCAAAATTATGACAACCGGTCAAAATTGAAGCCAAATCCATTGTCTATAATATATTTAACTAGCATACCCGTGCTCAGCATGGATATGACCAACATTACAATCTAAATATTCATGCGTTAAAAGAAGTTCATAAGTTTTAGAAAGGAAAAAAGAGAGGTTATGAGTACCTGTTTATGTAATCCAAATGCTAGTGGCGTAAAAATGAAATAGGAGAATTAGAGTAGAAAGGGAATGGGAATTGGGAATTGGAATAGAAAGGGGATGATAGAATTTGAATGAAAACAAAGCCTTTGCAAAAGATAAAAATCAAAAGAAGAAGAAAAATGGAGAGTAGATAAGTGATTTTGATAAAACAATAAAGTAGTTAGTTGCATGAGATAGGAGTGGGGAGAGAACATGCAAGATTCTGAAAAAAAGTAATGTAACTTCCGGTCAAAATTAAAACTTCTAGTCAAAATCTAATCGAAACCCTTCCAGCTTAATATATTATAACGGGTTTTGGTAGTGTATGGCCATGGATTTTGTGGATATAGTTGTCGGCTGTTATGGACTTGGGTATGGTGATGTTCGGCGGGGTTTTATGGTGGATTGGGGTTTGGTTATATGGTTTAAAGTGATATGGAGTGTTAACACCGGTGACACAAAGCCCACCAGCCTAGGCCCATTCACTGTAACAAACCAACCCATCACGTGAGATAAGTTAGGATATACTCAAATCCTGTAGCATCTTTGCTTTCCATGTATTAAGTTTGAATTGCCTTGATTAAGGCTAAATGAGATTATAAAAGGGAGGAAGGATCATCCATTGAAGGGATCCAAGTATTCCACAAATATCAATTGTCTTGTAATATTTGTGTCATGGTATCAGAGCCAGAGGTATCAAGTACGAAACCACGCAAGGCAAAAATTGCCCCATGCCGCGTTGTGTGTTTGTGCGGGCGCAAATGCGCAGGGCAAAAGGGCTTATTGTCTTGTGTGGGCGTGTGCTTCGGATCCGGGCGGTATTCCGCCCGAGGGGGGGTGTTAAGTTGTTTGTGTCATTTCCTATTACCAATTGGTTTTGGGATTACTGGCTAGCAACTCTGTCATGGTATCAGAGCCTGCAACTTGATCTACTGCTGCATCTTCTTCATGCTACGTCATCTGCATGTTAGTAACTCAATAAAGATCACCACAACAACTGATCTCTATTTCTAGAAATTTTCAGCCAACTAGGAGGAAGGGAAAACACTGTCGTCAGGCGTATTCTCTCCAACAGATCAGTGGCCCGCCTGCGATGATCAAGACACCTTCACCAACACTATCTGTGATGGTCGACTGTTTATTCTTGACATTCTAAAGATTTTCTCAGAATTTTTGGCTGCCTCGAGGTAGGACTTTTCTCAATTTTTCTGGATTTCCGAAATCTTGCTCCAGCTTTCATCTCCACCGTCCAGTTTCTTGGATTCTCATCCGATTTGGGTGAGATTTGGTTCAGTGGACACGAAAAAGGCTTCTCCTTCTTACCATGTGATCTGATCCCATCATTGATCCATCTATGGGCCACCAGACCAGATCCTGTGCAGAATTTCAGGTCGCCTGGGCCAATTCTGGCATCTTATCACCTCTGGCCCACCATAGATCCATCAGACACACTCAAAAATCCTTTCCTAAGGGTCGTTTGATACTTCTGGGAATTATAGAATTGTTTTCCATTTTTTTGTTGAGAACCATATCTATTTTTTTTACAATCTGCTTGCAAGTTTCAAGACTTTCACTCAGCACCCTCCTCTGTATCAACAGAGGCTTGCTAATCTAGTAATTTCGTGTTACAATACTGACTTGAGACAGCTACTAGAGTATTCATCATGGACAAAAGTGAAACTTACTTGATTAAATTCAATGGGACAAATTATTCATCATGGGCTTTCCAATTTCAAATATACCTTAAGGGTAAAGAGTTATGGGGACATATTGACGGGATTGATCCTAAACCTTTAGAGGATGTCAAGGCAGTATCTAAATGGGAAACCAAGGATGCCCAAATCATGACTTGGCTTTTGGGGTCAGTGGATCCACAATACATTTTGAATCTCCGGCCCTATAAAATAGCAAAAGGAATGTGGGACTATCTCAGACAGGTGTATCAACAGGATAACTCCGCCAGACGTTTCCACTTAGAACATGAGCTATCTCAGCTTAATCAAGGGACAATGTCCATTCAAGAATATTACTCTCATTTTATTCGCTTATGGACGGACTATACTGAGATCATTTACTCAAGTCTACCTGATGCCTTTATTGCGGTGGTTCAAAGCATTCATTCCACTAGTCAACGGGATCAATTCTTGATGAAACTGAGGTCTGAGTTTGAACAAGTACGTTCCAATCTGATGAGCAGGGTGCCTTCCCCATCTATTGATTCTTGCTTAGGAGAGCTTCTTCGCGAGGAACAACGTCTTACAACCCAAGCTGCTCTTCAACAAGCCATTTCTCCTAGACCACTGATTGCTGCCTATCTTGCTCATCCCAAACAACAAAACAGAGACATGACCAAAGTACCGTGTTATTCTTGTCAGAAGTATGGACATGTCGCCACTCAATGCAATCAGAAATTTTGCTCTTACTACAAACGCAAAGGCCATGTTTTTCCGGAATGTCGGCACCGTGCTCAGTTTTCCTCACAGAAGGCTAATCTGGCAACCCTGGATGGGTCCTCTTCTGCATTTTGTCCTGCTGCCCCTACAGTCATGCCTGCTTAGCCTCCTTCATCATCATCTCTTACCCCTGAAATGGTTCAACAGATGATAGTAAATGCCTTTTCTGCTCTTGGTCTCTCAGGTAAACCCAAACATTCAAACTCTACATGGTATATGGATTTGGGGGCTTCTAATCATATGACCCACTCTTCTGATAATTTATCTCAAGTAAAGCCTTATGATGGAAATCTCCGAATCAATACAACAGATGGTGGCAGTATACCCATTTCTGCCATCGGTGAGATCTCACGTCCCTTGCCTTTGAGTCATGTCTTTCTTTCTCCTCAGTTATCTACAAATTTATTATCTGTTGGACAACTAGTTGATAACCACTGTTCTGTCTCTTTTTGACGTTGTGGTTGTGTGATACAGGATCAAGCAACGGGGAAGGTGATAGCGAATGGACCTAAGTGTGGCCGTGTTTTTCCGCTACAACTCTCTACTCAAGGTAGGAATTTGTCTGCCTTTGCTTTGTTTTCTGCTGCTAGTTCAAATAAAAGCCAATTATGGCACAATAGATTAGGCCATCCTCATTCTTGTACTTTGTTGTCTTTGTTTCAATCTGGTTTGATTCATGATAATAAAATTTCACTTAAAGATGCTTCTTTTGATTGTTCTAGTTGTAAAATGAGCAAGAGTAAGACTCTTCCATTTCCCATTAGTACCTCATTATCATTGAAATGCTTTGATCTTGTTCATAGTGATGTATGGGGTATCGCACTTGTCATCTCCCATTCTCATTTTAAGTATTTTGTTACATTTATTGATGATTACGGTCTCTTTACATGGATTTATTTCTTACATTCAAAATCTGAGGTGTTTGTTATTTTTAAATTTTTTTAGCTTATGTGGAAAATCACTTCTCCCCATTCATTAAAACACTCAGCATAGATTCTGGTGGTGAATATGTTTCTAATGAGGTTTAGAATTTTTTGGAAAACAAAGGGATCATTTCTCAAAAATCATGTCCTTATACACTACAACAAAATGGTGTGTCTGAGAGAAAAAACAGACACCTTTTAGACATTGTTAGGTCAATTCTCTTAGAATTATCTGTTCCGCCAAAATTTCGGCCTGAAGCTCTGTCCACAGCAGTTCATGTTATTAATAGACTACCATCCCCTCGTATAGAGAATGAAACACCTTATTTTCGTTTATTTCATAAGCATCCTACTTATTCTCATCTCCATACTTTTGGGTGTCTCCCAGTTGAACGAACAAAACTATCTGCTCAATCATCTAATTGTGCTTTTCTATGCTATTCGACTGACCAAAAATGATTTTTCTGTTACGATCCTAAGGTGAAACGTATCAGGACCTCTCGGAATGTCGTGCTTTTTGAAAATCAGTATTTTTTCCAACATCATTTAGATCATGATAATCCTACTATGCTTTCCCTTGTTCCTGACTTTTGTGATATTCTTGTTCCTTCTACGGATTCTATCAAGCCTTTGCTTGTGTATGAAAGGCGCCGGCGGGAAAATACGATTGCACCTGAGCCTCCTGTTTTGTCCAATTCCTCGGCACTTGACCCAGCTCCTGCTTCAGACATCTCCCAGTCCGTTCCTCTTCGTCAATCATCTCAGATTTTCCGCCCCCCTGATCGGTTTGGCTTTACCTATACATTCTTACTTGCTACTTTGTCTTCTGTTCACATTCCTAATCATTTTTCCCAAGTCGTGCAACATGAGTGTTGGCGGCAGGCCATGCAGGAAAAACTTGACGCAAAGTGAATCACGCATGGGATGTGGTTCAATGTCCTCCGTCCATCAAACCGATTGGCTGTAAGTGGGTTTACTCTATCAAGCTACATTCTGATGGTACTCTGGCACGTTATAAGGCTCGGTTAGTGGTACTTGGAAATTGTCAGGAGTATGGTATTGACTATTATGAGACATTTGCTCCGGTGGCCAAGATTACGACGATGCGTACTATTCTTGCTATTGCAGCATCACGCTCATGGCCTCTTTATCAGATGGATGAGAAGAATGCCTTCCTCCACGGAGATCTTAAAGAGGAAGTATACATGCGTCTTCCTCAAGGATATGATACTACTAAAAACGAGGTGGCGTGGCTCCGTCGCTCGCTGTATGGACTCAAACAAGCACCCAGAGCTTGGTTTGAGAAATTTTGTTCTACTCTGCTTCATCTTGGATTTGCTCTAAGTCCCTATGATCCTTCATTGTTCCTGAATAACACTGCTCAAGCTACCACCAAACTTCTCGTATATGTGGATGATATCATCATCACAGGCACTCATAGTAAACTGATCCATAGTCTTCAATCCTCACTTCAAGCTGCATTCCATATGCAAGGCCTGGGTTCATTAACATATTTCTTGGGTCTTGAGGTACAACAGTCTAGGAAGGGACTGTTTTTACATCAACATAAGTATGCTACTGATCTCATTGATCTTGCTGGCCAAAATGATGCAACACCCGTGGACACTTCATTAGAAGTCAATGTGAAACTCCGGAAAGATGATGGGGACCTCCTCTCCGACCCCACCTCCTAAAGACGCTTAGTCGGGAGTCTAGTCTACTTGATCATTACTCGGCCCGACATCTCATATGCTGTGAATGTTGTTAGTCAATTCATGACAGCACCGTGGCATCACCATCTGGTTGCTGTCAAACGGATCATTCGGTACATTCTTGGTTCTCCGACACGAGGCTTGGTTTTTCTAGTTGGCACACCACTCACACTAAATGCTTATTTTGATGCCGACTGGGCTGGATGCCTGGATAGTCGCCGATCCACTACAGGCTGGTGTATTTATTTGGGTGAATTGCTCATCTCTTGGAAATGCAAAAAGCAAGAAAGGGTCTCCAGATCTTCCACTGAATCCGAATATCGTGCCATGTCCTCTGCCTGTTCCGAGATCCTTTGGCTTCGTGGCTTACTTGCGGATCTTGGGTTTCCTCAGACCTCAGCCACCCCACTTCATGCGGACAATGCTAGTTCCATCCATATCACTGAGAATCCAGTCTTCCATGAACGGACAAAACATATTGAGGTGGATTGTCATTTTATTCGAGATGAATATGATTGCAAGGTCATTAGTCTTCCACATGTTTCCAGTGAACTCCAACTTGCGGATATCTTCACCAAAGGACTGACTCTTGCACGTCATGAGTTCTTGATTCACAAATTGCTGTTGTTTGACCATCATCAATTTGGTTGGGGGGGGGGGGGGGGGGGGGGGGGGGGGGTTAACACCAGTGACACAAAGCCCACCAGGCCCAGGCCCATTCATTGTAACAAACCAACCCATCACGTGGGATAAGTTAGGATATACTCAAATCTTGTAACAGCTTTACTTTCCATGTATTAAGTTTGAATTGCCTTCATTAAGGCTAAATGAGATTATAAAAGGGAGGAAGGATCGTCCGTTGAAGGGATCCAAGTATTCCACAAATATCAATTGTCTTGTAATATTCGTGTCATGGAGGTCGGCTGAATGGGATGTGGACAACAAGGCATTCGGCTATTTGGATTTGAATTTAGGGTTGCTCAAGTAGGTTTTCGAAAGGTCGATGGTTGTGTGTTGGGTTATGGTTTGGATGCTTATGGCTCTGTGGGTTGTGATCGCTCTGGATGGATGTTTGTAAGTCTGTGGGTTGTGGGTCGGAGAATAAGAATGCACCAATATTCACAAAGAAGTAGAAGGTAATCAGAACATACCTTGGATTCGCTCCAAATGGCTTAGCACTAGGTCCTTACGTAGGAGATTTCTCAAAAGCATAGCAATTTTCATTCATTAGGTTTGAAGAAGCTAAGAGGCTTTACACTGATATATAAATATATATATATATATATATCAGAAAACAAATAACCCTAAATATTATCTTAGTCATTAATAGCAATCTACAGCTAAGATCAAAACAACACTTAAATAATGCCTAATTACAAATAAAACCAAAGCATGAAAAATAATTAAATAAAATTCTAAAGGTGGGTGTCCCATATAACTGGGTCCAATGGGCCGAACAACTCCTAATAGCCAGCCCATTTGCATCTTCCCAGGGAGAGGCCTTTGATGCTATGTAAATGAAGTCTTCTGCTCTAATCATCTCAGTGTGGAGTCCTCAGGACCTCAACTAATAGTGAGGATGTGGCATGATGTTATCTGACCGCTGATCCATGATGGAAGTGTGATCCAACGGAAGATCTCCTCTGATATGATGATCCAACGGTGGATCTCCTTCTAAATGATGATCAAGCGGTGGATCTCCTCTGGATTGATGATCCAACGGTGGATCTCCTCTAAATCATCGAATTGGGCCTAAGTAAATGTATCCAACCATAAAGAAGGGTGGTCAGTAGCTATCTTCTTCCTTTTTTGCTACACTTTCCAATCAGATATCCTACTGTCCTCATCACCAATCCTTTATCAGAATGACATCCAGTCTTGTAGCTTTACTGACCTTTTTTTCTAATTCTTTCTTTACTTGTGCTGCCCTAATTTTGCTCGTAGAAGGTATGCCTTGCTAATGGAGTATTTTCTCTCATTCTTAAACCCTCCTATAGAATCTTAGTTTAAATGTTTGTTAAAATATTCTCTCCTCCTTTCTTTAATATCATTGTCCTTTTCTAAAACCTTTTTTTCATTGCTTATTATACATCTGACATGTTCTAAGCCCTTATTTCTCGTTTCCCTCATTCTTGCAAGCTAGAACTCAGCTTTGCTATCGGTGAAAAGGTCTTTAACTGGCCAAATCTATAAGCTTGTATAAATCCTTTTGCCACTAGTCTAGCCTTGTGCATCGCAGTAGTTCCATCACAGTAGTCCAATTTATGACCCGCTATACGCTTCCCTGCTGGAATATCTGTTAGCGCCCATACAACATTCTTTTCAAAAGCCTGCATCTTGTCAATCGTAGCAGCCTTCCATTTAAGGTTAGACAATGCCTCAAAAACACAAGTAGGTATACCTTCAGATGATATTTGGGAAACAAATGCATGGTATGAAGGTGAAAAAACAATGACAGGAGACATTGTTTTGAATGAGATGTCAATGGGAAGATTAAGATTTGAATTAGGTTCAAAGGCATATCCTGTAGGTATATTGACTGTTGTTGATAGTGAGCCATATGAAAGTGATGGTCGTCTTCTCTTTCCTAAGAATACACCTGAAGCTGCTTCTCCGAGTTTCTGTTGACTTGCACTTTTTTAGGAGCTGTTTGTGCAGGTTCCACGGAAGCGGAAAATGAGTTTCTACTTCCGCGGCACCACAATTCCCATCGCTTAGATGAGAATACTGAATCCTTTCCAGCGGTGAAGTTTTTTTTTTTTCGTCGCCGTACACCACTGCACCAAACATGTGTATTGTCTTTAAGCGGAAAAATTATCTCTTTTTCATCTGGAGCATAGTTACCTAATTCGCAATTCACTGGATTCGCATTTGAATTCGTAGTTCGCAGTTCGATGCTTGCTTCAATTCGTAAGTTCGATGGGGTAGGTTCATTTGATTCGCTTAATTCTCAATTCGAGTGTGACGAATTCGATATAAGAATTCGAATATACAAGAATAAATGGGTAAAATCATAAATTTATTATTTAATCAAATGTAATACAAACTCAGATTTGTGTGAAATGGCCCACCATCAAGTAACTTGGGAACAGTAATTTTTATACGTGTTTGGATTTTATAAATGGGCCCCAATGATGGATGAATAGAAATTACTGTATCTATTCTAATATTTAATACAGTAAGAGACGTGATATTTGGCTTCCACTAGAATTTCAAAGATTCACACAATAGCACGAAGAGGAGGAAGTGAAGGAAATTGAAAAAAAAATGAAACATAGAAAAATTGATAGAGATAAGACTCCATCAAAAATTCATGAGGCTTTAAATTGGGGCCCATCTTTTGAAATCTATCTAGGTCAATATATTTAGCACTTAATAAGTATTATTGAAATCTGGTTTCATCATTAAATTGACTGGTATAAATCACATAAATTTTAATATATTATTGTATTTAACAAGTTTATGAGTGATTAATCTTACTATGGGCCCAACTCTTTTTTAGATGAAATTAGCTAAATCCTCTTTGTATATATAAAAGAAGTCTCATCTTCTTTAGTTTTGATTTCTAACTGGGTGGGCCACACAATGAGTCTCACAAATTGGGTGCTGACGTGCGGTACTCTACTCTTCAATAACTATGTGATGGGAAGACACATGACAGGTGATGAGAAGACACTTGACAGGAGAGAGGCTCGCTGATGCAGCCCGTTCACAATTCAATAACTTTGTGTTTCTTTATTACTTATTTCTAGATTAGTAGGTTGCTTAATTGTTTAGGAAGATTTCCTTTCTAATTTATATGTTGATTAGGATTAGCTATTTCCTTTATTGCTTATTTAGGAACAATGCTACTCTATATATAGAGAAGCTCCTTATTGTCATGTTCATGTTTTATTCAATCAATTCAAGTGACTTGAGTTATTCCCATGAGTTCATGGCTGTGATTATTGTTTTGTGTGGGATCCCTTTGTTGGATTCGAGCAACCTCATCTGCGAGGTTGGTCTATTCGATCGAAGATCCGGGGCTGCACCACTCGCCTTCCTACTTTCATGAAGACCATTGAGTGTCTTCCTTTCCTTCATCTTCTACTTATGTGCATTTATTCTTCTTGTACCACCTTTTCATATAGGAACGAACTGCTTCGATATAGAGAGTTTTGAAAACCCCGAAATCAACGAATCGAATCACGTATTGTTCGATTCGAACAGTACGAAATTCGGCTGTGGTTAGACCGAATCAGGTAACTATGATCCAGAGTCCACGGAAACGTGTCTTGCACAAACGTACCCTTAGAGTATGATTTTTTGAATGCTGCGGTTTCTTTTGTCATCTCAACCCTAGCATTGTTCTTTATATGTGAGCACACACATCCTCTGTTGTGTTCTATAGTTCCTTTGCTGTCTCACAACGTCAAAAACTTGTTGCCATACTTTTTTCCATTGAGTTCAGAATCCAATTTATGCTGAGCGTGTTTTCAGATTTCCAACTCTTAACATTTCGGATCATCTTTAGGAGGTTCTGTGGTCCTCCTATCTACTTAACCAAGTCTTTCTGCTTCCTCAATCGCCAGTTCAGTGGAATAAACCTATTCCATATAATTCTCACCATCAAACAGATTTGTTTAATTCAAGTATTTGATTTACAATGTTGGGCAACTGGGATGTGTTCAAGGAGCTTTCTCATCCAGTTTTGGACTCCATTGGGAACCATAGACTTTATTTGGCAACTCCTTGTGATGAGAAAACAGTCCCTTTTCGCTACCCTAGACACTCTAGAATTCAATTAAAGACGACCACTCATCCAGTTTAAATGAAATCAAACTTCTACGATGTCTACTCAAACATCCAGCAACACAGGAAAACAAAAGGATTGCTCTTGTAAGTAAAAACCACCTTCAAAACAATTTCAAAATATCATAAATTTACTCACTTTGAATTTCAGATTTAAACGGCCATTACTGCTACAAAATACACTTGAGAATGCCTGCTGTTGCTCCCCTACTGCTGTAGTCCGAACTGGGTGCTGTTGTCAACAGTGTTGCTGACTTCAGCCCCTAAGCACACAGAAAATGTGAAGTTTGCTTCAAAAATATGATTACCTGCTGTTCTCCTACAAATCTTCTTCACGATGCATTGCTCTGATACCAAATTGGATTCTTGACCTAAAGATATTTAGGTTTTAATGTACAAAATATGGAAATTCTAAGAAAAAAATAGGTAAGAGAAGGGAGGAATGAGAGAAGAAGAGATGAGCTTTTGGGGAAAGATATTACACAATATACTTATATTCCCACTTATACTCAAGTGGACCATAACAATTACACAATATGCTTATATTAAATTTAAACTTTTCAAAATTAGAAAAAACACTTCTATTGATATTGATTACATCACTCCCTAATTATTAGATATTCCATACAAACTTAGATATTACATAAAAATCCACTCTGTCTCACATTAAAAATTCTGGATTGTAGCAAAGAAAATGCTCTTTGTTGCAAGCACGAGGTTGTAGGTTTTGAGTCAATTACCTATTGAAAGAAAAAAGGCATTAACTTGGGTATTATGTTCCCAACTGATTGTCCAAGTGAACTTAAAAGGCAATTGTTTATGTTTTTTAGTTGAACCAGGAATTGAAATTTTTTAGAGATGCCAGATTTCTTGAGCTGATGATGATGAGTTGGGATCAGAGTCTTGAAGACTTGACTTTCCCTGGTGTCCTTTTATGTAAAATTTGAACTGTTTGTCACATGGAATCAAAATCTTGGTGCTTTGTCCTAAGTTTTCCTGAGATATTATTATGTGCTTTTGGTGTATTAATGTTTTCCTGAGATATTATTATGTGCTTTTGGTGTTTTAATGGTGTTAAAGTTCTATACTTTAGTTTTCTTAATTGGATTTTATATGAGACTGAGTGTATTTCCTTCCTTAGATGCTTAAACCATATAGTATAGTTAGACTGGCTGAGGATAGGCTTGTCCCACCTTTCATGAATTGACACCTAAAAGCAGCATGCTTTGGTTTTTAATGTATTCTTGAGAGGCTATATCATGCTTCAATGCTGTTCTCCATGCAACAATTTTTCTAATTATATTTGGTATGATACTATTTCTATTTGTTTTCCTGAATGCTTAAACTTTGTTTTTTTTTTTTTTTTTTCAGGCTTGCATGTTGGAAAAGGAGGCTTATCCTGCATTAGATGAATTGACCTCTAAAATCAGCACGCTTAATCTCGAACGTGTTAGGCAGATCAAGTGTCGTCTAGTCACGATATCAGGACGTGTCCAAAAGGTTGGAATTGTACTTATTTTTTTCTCAATTAACTGTCATCTGCAAATATGAGTAACTGATAACTTGATTAATTAATTAAAACTGTTGCCTGCAGCAATGACTGCCAAAGTAATTTATTGATAAATTTGCCATTTCCTGTACACGCTAATGTTGAGATTGTTTTGCAACTGGTTGGATTTCCTTGGAATTTTCTTAATTTTTCTCTCATTTGGCTTTAAAAACCTTTTGATGTATAGGTGCTATCACCATCTTTTCTTATTCTTTAGGTGAGAGATGAACTGGAACATTTATTAGATGATGACATGGATATGGCTGAGATGTACTTGACCGACAAGCTTGCTCAACAATTGGAAGAAACCTCCTCAAGAGACGAGTTAGATAATAATGCATTTGGGTTAGATGATGAAAGGTCAGTTTAGAATCTTTAGATTGTGTACCTGTCTTATGCAATAATTCAACTCAATCAAGTTCTTCGGATCCTTATTTGAAAAGTTTGGACATTATTGCAATATCCAAAATGAATGTTGTAAATATGTACATTTCATTTGTCATAGTTTTATGGATGAGGTGCACTTTATTAGAACAATCAAACCCCTTTTCTTTTTGGTGCCAGATGTCACTTTTTAAATGCAATCTTGTTGTAAATCTTTTCTAACCAAAGTGGCATGGATTATTGTAGTAAATCAACCCCCCTTGTTTAGTTTTCTGTCAATTCTGCTTTCAACATGGTCTCTGGTTTGGTTCTTCAACATGTTGAGATTCATGCTAGGACTTTTCTATAATATTTATTAAGATCTTGGGACTATTTTGTAATCTCACTGATCTGAGGGATTGTTTTGTGAATAGTGAGTATTTATTTAGTATAAATACATTAGGGCAGTTGCCTATGACCCTGATGAATGGGGAATCCTTGTTTCTCCTCAAACAAGCTTTCTTTCTCTCTTAGGGCGTGTTTGGTTGGACTTTTTAAAAGTTACAAGTGCTTTACCTAAAAGTAGCATTATAAAAGTTACTTCTCTATAGTAGGTTTTTATGCATGAAAGGTTGTTTGGTAAGTGTAAGTTCTGTACTTCTTAATATCAAAAGCAATTGAATATGTTTGGTTAGTATATAAAAAACATCTTTTTACCATCCAAACCATATAATATACTTCAATTTTTTATATAAACATAATTACACAATATATACTTATGTTGTTTTTGAGTCCGTGTGTGTGGTTGCTTACTAACTTATTCTTTTACTTTTCTCCTTTATCTGTTGCACACACCATTGTCATTTTCATGTAGCATTCTTTTTCTTGAAAGCTAGAAAACGGTTGGTAAGCAATTGACAAAAAAAGGCCTTGTTCTCTCCCCTATTAAGCCACGCCTGCTTCTTCATCAATGTCTTACATGCCTCTTCCTCTTCCTCTCTTTGAAACGACTCTTTTAGGGGAAGCACCCTTTCTCCTTTTCAAATGCCCTTTCTTTCTCTTCGTTTAATTGAAAACTCAATGAGTCGCATGCATCTTATATTTCAATGAGTCTCTTCCCCTTCTCTCCTCTCATGCAAATGTGGGAAGATGCCGATTTTTGGGAGATGTTGAGGGACGGTCATGTTGGAGTCGCACTTGACGCCGGAATGAGCAGTTGGGTGGGGATTAGTTCCAGTCGGGTAGGGCAGAGGTGGAGGGTCCGAGGAGGGAGGATTTGAGTTTGAGGAGGGTGGTGAGTCCAGTTGATGGGACATAGGAGGTTGAAATGCAGAGGGGAGGAAAGAGGAGAATGGTGGGAATGAGGATTTTCATTTTGTCTTTTTGGGTGGAACGGGTGTGTGGAGGGGAGAAGGAAGATGTATGGGGAGAGTAGTGAAAGATGGAACCAAAGAATTTGAGTCAAAGAAAATGCCTCTTCGAGGAAGAGGGAATATTGGATTTGGCAAGATAGAGAGAAGAAAAGGAGAGATGGAACTCGGAAGGGAGTCTGCATGCATGGTTCTCATGATGAGTAACGTGACCGAGGGACTCATGTGACGTACCCACTAGCAGGGTCAGAGACTAACGAAAGGTTGACGGAGGTCTGTTTGCAAGCTGTGAATGACCGAGACCAGCCGTGCATCGCACGGGGCATTCAGCTAGTTTGGATTGATTCCTTGGTACTTGAATATCCAATAATTGGTAGATTATTGGAGTGGTGGATTTCAATTTCTACAAGTGTGATGCTGATTGATTCAACATAGATAACTATGATTGATTGATTAAAAAATGGAACATATTTACTATAGTTTGCACCCATATTCCCTGAAATTGGGCCTAGTTTATTTGAATATGAGGTGACAGAAGACATCCCTACAGTAGTTCAAGCTAGTTTAAATCTTACTCTTCTCTCAAGTACCAATATGCATGTGATTTACTAAAGTCAACCATTCAAGGACCCATTGCTTATTTTCCCAACGCGAGTAGTTTAAATCTCTTTGCTGCCAATTACCAATAGACCTATGATTTACGAAAGTCACCCATTGAAGGATCCATTGCATATTTTCACAACGTGACAATTCGCCTCAAATCCAACTGAATCAATCCAATAATGGTGCTCATTATCTTCAAAAAAAAAAAAAAATTGAAAAAATAGATTTGTAAATTGTTTGAAGTATACCATCCACTAGATGAGAAATACACGATAGATAACGATGCCAATCATGCCATAAATACTCACTCATTCTAATGGCAAGCCTCTTCATTAACAGATCATCACAAAACGTAAAGTTGATAATATAATGTACAAATTAGAGATGAATGGATTGGGAGACTGGGTATTCCACAAAGAGAGAGAGAGAGAGAGAGAGAGAGAGTATTTGGATATTCTATTGGGTCCGCCAGTGGAGAGACGATGAGGGGTTGCTGTCGGATGGATGGAAGAAAGACTGAAAGAGGGAAGGGAGGAGAAAATAAGAAAAAGGAAAAAATAGAATCCGTTGTTCCCCGCAACACTTTTCGTGTCCGTAATCCTTCTCTTCCGCAAAAGCAAAAATTGCTCTTCCAATGCGAAGTCGGTAAAAAAAGTATATTGTAAGAGTCGAACCAAATGCACCCTTAGTCTCTTTCTTCCCTCTCTCTCTTATTCTCTTTCTTTTCTCTCTCTACTCTTCTCCTCTCTCTCTCTTGTTCAAAATTGTTCTTGGACTACTTGGTATTGGAGCCTCGTTGGTAATTTAGTTAGGACTAGAGAGTTGCTGTTGCTACACACTAGGGCTGATGTCAGCTTAGCATGTGCTGATGCAGCACCCTTGGGGTATGGAAGGTCGCAGGTTTGTGGTGGAGATTTTGTTCAGGTGCTGGTATGTGAAGTTCCGAGACTTTGTTGGGGTGTTTGATAAGCTTTTTAGTTGGGTTGTGTGAGAAGAAGGGATCCCGTTCTCTGGGCGAGTGTTTATATAGTTTCATAGTGTTGTCAAGTATTATAAGGGTCATTACCCAGTACAGGCCCGCTGAAGGAGGTTCTTGGGAGGGTACAGACTGGACACAGACCTAACCTTTGGCAATTTTGCACAAAGTGGCTGCTTGCGGGTCTCGAACCTACATTATCACGCATGGCACTCGAGACTTGTTGTCAAGTATTATGAGAGCCTTTTTTCCCCAAGAATTGATTTGAATTATTGGCAATCCTTGTCCTTTGGTGTTTTTTTTTTTTTTTGAAATGAATTTGAGCACCTTAGTCGAGTGTGGAAACTGATCCATATGGATTTGAAATCGAGGGAGATGGTCCCCTTTGAGACTCAGGTATCTGGAGTTGTTAACCCAGACAAACGGACGAAAAAGTTATTCAACGGTGTACATTATGTATAATGGTAATATTCTTTAAATATGGCCATTAGTGGAACAGAGAGACTTGGGCATATAGAACATAGATGGAACCCAAACTGGATTGGGGTGGATCTTCACCTTTCACAGCTTCTAGTAACCTTCACACTAGTAACTCTTACGTTGAGTGATAGTTTTGATGTCTTTTTGACTGAAACCTTAATTCAATCCTCTGAATCTATTTTGAAGGTCTACAATTAAGTTTCTATTGATGTATCCATTGAAGATTATTCCATATTTTCTTTTGGGGGTGAAATTCCCTCATCGTTATGGGGAGAAAGATAATATTCTCTCTACTAACATTCTTGTTCCAATGATCCAATCCTTTTTTTTTTCTCTAAGCTTTGATATTTTCACTGGTGGTCGAACTTCTAATCTTCAGCTGACTGATAGACTCAGTTTTACTCGCACACAGAAAATTGAAATCCAGTTCTTTCATCTACCATTGATGAAGCACCTTTGGTTTTAGGTAACCATCCATGTGTTACTTCTTAGTTACCCGCTGCTTTGCTCAAAGAGAAATGGTTGCACTCATCCCATTCATGAGTTTGTTTTCTATCATTATCTTTCACCTTCTTGGAAGTCATTCTTTGTTGCTTTTTTTTTTTTTCCTTTTTGTTATTTCTCTTCGATTAGCTTTATGAAACTCTAAGCTATGAGTCACGTAGAAGTGGAATGGAAAATGAGATGGCTGCTTTGGTAAAAAAAGGTGAATGCTTGGGAGATGGCTAATTTTTTCCTTGGAGGGGCCCAAAGTAAAAAGTGTATGCAACAATAATTACAAGGTTTGATTTGTTCTATGGAGAACTATATGAGTCATCTATTATATAGCTAAATTTATTTATTTTTGTAGATATTTGAGTTATAAACATATAGGTAATTAGTTTTTTGTTTTCATAAAATCCTGAAATTCATAAATTTATTTTATCCATATGCACACTATATGTCTATGAAAATATGTCAATGGTCAATTAATTTCCACATAAAAGGTAAATTACCTACGATCAAACAACAAAAGGCACACAGAAGAAAGGGGCTTTTATTGCCGCCGGGGGGGGGGGGGGGGGGGGGGGGGGGGGGGTTATCATCATAATTCTTTTTTTGAAGAAGGGGTTAACAACATAATTCCTAATGCACATGCTAAATCCATTATTCATACTCATAAGCAATCACCATATGAAGGAAATTTGTATCTGGCTAAATATGAAAAGATTGCCTACAACAATGAAATTACGAAAAATAATTCTGTTCCGGCTAAATATGAAAAGATTGTCTAAAAAAATGAAATTATGAAAAAGAATTCTCTAACTAATATACTCACTAGACAAGCTGAGAAATTGAAAGAAGGGGGAAAAGAACCCTTTGGTGGGATAAAAAAGCCATAGGAAGATGAGAAAACTGACACTTTCATCCCCTTTTTTTTTTTGAGTTTATATGCTTGATTCAGAGAAGTTGAGGAATCAAGCGCCCCCCCCCCCCCCCCGCTCCCTATATATATTAAATATATATGGGATTTGTTCTAGTGCGAAGTGTTCATATGACTCACTCTTGAAAACTTTCTGTGGCGGCCCACTGTGGGTCCCATTTAGGAATGGGACCTGGGGATGGAAAGATCTGGATGGGGCCCTATCTACATACCTAATTTGGGACCCATCCTATCGTCTTCGTCCAGGCCCCACAATTTTAACGAGGTGTACAGTCCATTAGGATTGGTGCACAGTCAATCTGTGGGCCTAGTCCATTTGGATGGGTGTGAAACCCATGGTACTCGTGTAATATAGGGGTCCCAGTTTTTGGTACATTTGGATGGACCAAACAATGGGCCCTGTAAGAGTTTGTGATGAGAAGAAGAAGCCAATAATGGCAAGAAAACTCAATGATTTGGGATCATTGATTGCTTAGTATTTATAGACAAAGTTAAGGATTAATTACAATAATCAATGGTGAAAGAATTGACTAAAACCTAATCTCAACAACCCATTTGTTGGCTGTTATTGTTGACATTAACAACAACCCAACAACCCATTTGTTGGCTGTTATTGTTGACATTGACAACAACCCAACAACCCATTTGTTGGCTGTTATGTTGACATTGACAACAACCCAACAACCCATTTGTTGGCTGTTATTTTTGACACTCCCCTCAAATTGATGTGGTAAGTGAGAAAACATCAATTTGCGAGTGAGATCATGATGACGTGGTTTGGGAAGAGCTTTTGTGAAGATATCCGCCAACTGGTCAAGAGTCTCTGACATGAGGCAGAGTTATCTTGTTAGTAACAATATGCTGACGGATGAAGTGGCAATCAATCTCAATATGCTTCGTTCTTTCATGAAAGACTGGATTGTTTGCAATGCGGGTAGCACTTGTGTTGTCCCCATGAAGAGGTGTTGATTTACCAACATTGACCCCGAATTCACAGAGAAGACGGCGGAGCCAGATGATTTCAGCACTTGCGGATGACATGGCCCGATATTCAGCCTCAGCAGAAGATTTTGAAACTGTGGTTTGCTTCTTGCACTTCCATGAAATTAAAGATTCCCCAAGAAACATACACCAACCAGTGGTAGATCGCCGAGAATCCGGGCAACCAGCCCAGTCAGCATCCGCATAAGCGGATAAGCGTAGAGAAGCGCCCGAAGAGTAGAAGAGACCATGGTGAAGAGTGCCTTTGACATAGCGGAGTATGCGCAAGGCAGCAGCAAGGTGAGGTTTATGAGGATTGCTCACAAACTGACTAACCGTATGAACAACATGAGAAATATCCGGCCGAGTCATAGTTAAGTAGAGCAAACTACCAACTAGCCTCCGAAAAACAGAGGGATCATCTAGGGGCTTGTCCATCATCCTTACTGATCTTGCTGTTTAATTCTATAGGTGTATCAAACGTGTGGGCATCATCAAGTCGTGCCGAAGTGATCAAATCTGTAGCATATTTTCGCTGATGAACTCGAATGCCAGATTTGGTACGCAAGAATTCCAACCCCAGAAAGTAGGTGAGAGGACCAAGATCCTTCATTCTGAAGTGACGAGTGAGATGATGTTTGAGATCCAGAATGCTGGCAGTATCATTGCCACTGATGATCATATCATCAACATAGACCAAAAGAAAGGTGTAGCCCTTTGATGTCCATCGGAGAAAGAGAGAGCTATCTGAATGACTCTGACGAAAACCGGCTTCAAGAATAGCAGTCCGGAATTTTTCGAACCAAGCCTGGGTGCCTGCTTAAGTCCATACAAAGATTTCCGTAGTTTACAAACATGCTTAGGAGGACAGGCATATCCTGGAGGAGGCTTTAAGTAAACAGTCTCCTGCAAATCCCCATGAAGGAATGCATTTTTGACATCCATTTGCCACAGAGGCCAGTTGCGGGCGGCAGCAATGCAGAGGAGAGTACGAACGGTGGTCATTTTAGCTACTGGTGCAAATGTCTCCTCATAGTCGATCCCATACTCCTGTTTATATCCCTGTGCTACCAATCGGGCTTTGTAGCGATCAAGACTTCCATCTGAGTGAACTTTTATGGAGTAGATCCATTTACTGCCAATCACAGAGGCTCCTTCAGGAGCCGGTACCAAGTCCCATGTCTGATTAGCTTCGAGAGCAATCAATTCCTCATTCATAGCATCTTGCCAGTAAGTAATCTTCGAGGCCTGTGAATATGAGGTGGGTATAAGAGTACTATCCAAGGAAGTAAGAAGAGCAGGAAATCCATAGCGGTTAGGTGCAACAGAAAAACGACTAGAGCGTCGCAGAGAAACGGTGCTAGAAGAGTTATCATTACCCGAAGACTCAGTAGGCGGTGCTGGGAGAGGACCAGGAGAGGAAGTCGCCAGAGGAGAGACCTTGTTCCGCCGGACATAGACTTTGAGAGGAGGTGATGGAGAAGTAGACTCTGAGAATTGTGGCAAATAAGAGACAGCAATAGGATGACTATCCAAATGTAAAGAAAAGAAGGGAATATGTTCCAAGAAAATAACATTTCGAGAGATACGCATGCGTTTGTCCAATTGATCATAACACAAAAATCCTTTGTGTTCATTACTGTAACCCAAAAAAATGCATTTAGCAGCTTGTGGAGATAACTTTGTGCGCTCAGTAGGAGGAAGATGAACAAAACACAGGCAACCAAAAACACGCAAGTGAGAGTATGAAGGGGTGTGACCAAAGAGAACTCCGTAAGGAGTAGTCTTTCCTAGAACAGTGCTAGGAAGACGGTTGATAAGATACACAGCGGTATGTGCAGCATCACACCAAAATTTGGGAGGGACTAAGGATGCAATCAGCAGAGTCCGAACAGTTTCAAGAATATGTCTGTTCTTCCTTTCCGCAATCCCATTTTGCTGAGGAGTATGCGGACAAGATTTTTGGTGAAGAATTCCTTTATCAGAAAGGAAGGCAGAGAAAGTATGAGACATGTATTCTCCACCTGAATCTGAGCGAAGAATTTTGATAGATTTCTGAAATTGGGTTTGGACCATGTTATAAAATTTTTGAAAAATGGAAAATACTTCAGATTTCATATGCAGAAAGTAAATCCAAGTATAACGAGAATGGTCATCAATAAAGGTCACATAGTATTTAAATCCCGTCCTACTCAAGATAGGAGCAATTCCCCAAACGTCTGAATGAATGATGTCAAATGATGCCAAAGCACGAGCATTATTAACAGGAAAGGGCAAAATATGACTTTTACTGAGGCAACAAGTTTCACACTTTGATTGAGATAAAGAAGACATCATTTTATTATCAATAGTAGAATCCAAAGAACCAAATTTAAACAAGGAAATTAAATTTGCATTGTTCAAATGACCAAGACGTTTATGCCAAACAGTCCACAATTTATTGAAGTTAGAAGAAGAAGCAAACAAAGAATGATGTCCAATGTCCAGCAAGAACAGGCGCCCATGTTTACTCCCTGTCGCGATCACCTTCCCAGTTTGTCGCCCCTGTATAACACAGCCGGAGGAAGAAAAGTGAACAAGATAGCCATCATCAATAAGTTGTCCTACAGAAAGGAGATTGGCTGATAATTTGGGAACAAAGTAAACATTGGGAAGAGTGATGGGTTGGCCAGAAATACTAGATAAAGTAATGGTACCAACTCCCGAAATGAGTAGTTGATCACCATTAGCAGTGGTGATTTTCTCTTTCCCAAGGTAAGGGTGGGAATCTGTAAAGCCATGTTCTACAGATGTCATGTGATTGGAGGCTCCTGAATCTAAAAACCATGTGGAAGAGGTAATAGGAGAAGAAAGAGAGGCAGAGGAATGAAAAGCAGGAGATGCGATATGAGAATGAAATTGATACCGACCACCATGAAGACCTATGGAAGCATAGGCGGAGGTCACCGCGCTCTGAATCAGTTCTTGAATCTGTGTGGGAGTCATGGATACAGTCACGGAAGAAGTGCTTCCTGTGTCAGGAAGAGATGCTTGAACTTGGAATGCAGTAGAATTATTTTGTCTGGGCATGGTGGAAGGATTTGGCTTCTGCTGAGGTCCATTCTTCCTTTGTAGGCTGCGACAGTCATCAATAAGATGACCAGAGCGTTTGCAATATCGGCAGACTAATTTCTTTCGACAGTTCTTGGCCAGATGACCAAAGCTTTTGCACTCAAAGCATTGAATATGCCTTTGATTGGGGGTTGCCAGAAGAGCAGATTCAGCCGGAAGGGGTGCAAGGAATGCCTTTGGTTCGTCAAGAATAGCCCGCTGGGAGATGAGACGAAGTTCTTCGCGAAGTACTTCTTGAAAGCAGGTATCAAGATTAGCTGACTGTTCTCGGTTCATGAGGGCAGACCGAACCGATTCAAATTTTGAACGAAGGTTCATAAGGAACTGGCTAATGTGAGTTTCTTCTTGGAGTTTGAGAGCCTCGGAGAGAAAGCCAGGAGAGACCGTCTGAATCAACATGGAATCCCGTTCAGTCCATAAAGTGAGGAAGCCAGTATAGTATTCCTGCACAGATCTATCCCCTTGAGTAAATTTAACAATTTCACTATCCAAGTGAAATTTACGGGCTTTGTTGGTTTGATGGTAGATGTTCTTGAGATGAGCCCACATAGCTGCAGCTGTAGTATATGCTTGAAGAGCAATAGCAAGAGAAGAATCAATGGAGTTCAGAATCCAAGTTATTACTTTGGCATTTTCCCTGGACCAGGTGGATATGGCTTTGGAGTCTGTGGTACTTGTAGTAGAAGGTTTTGGAACTATGCCATCCAAATAACCAAATAGCCCCAGTCCTTCTACGAAATTCTTCATATGGAAGGACCAGGCCATATAATTTTGCCCATTAAACTTAACTGGAATAACATCATATTTCTCCATTGTTAGCACTTTCAGCAGGATGGAAGAGAAAGCACAAAAAAACAGTGAGCCAGATAGGAGCAAGGAAGAACCAGCAGAGTGAAAAATCCAGCAGCAGACAGTACAAACAGCACAAATAAAGCACCTTGAGAAGCTGTAAATTTTAATCTGGATCTGTCAAAAAGCTGTGCACAGTAGCAGCAAAGGAAGATGGACGTCCTTGTCGGCAGCGATTGAATCCACACGTGGGCCCCACAGGGTGATCAAATCACATATCAGGTTTGATCGCTGTAAAGTGGATCAAATGTACTTTCTTTAGGTCCAAATCTGATGAGATTTGGAAAAAGATCCACAAATCTGGACGGTGATGATGAAATCTCTGATGGGAGAAAAAAAATCCAGAAAAATGCTCATAAATACCAGCAATGCTGGTTGACCAGGATGGAGGTGTTTTTGAGAGATGTTGAAGATGATTAGAAGTGGGCCACGTCTTGATCAGGGATGATCAGACACTATCAGGGATGATCAGACACAATCAGGAAGAAGATCCAAGTCAGGGAGAATGACTGAATCAATTTGAGAAGGTAACTATGGCTCTGATACCATGTAAGAGTTTGTGATGAGAAGAAGAAGCCAATAATGGCAAGAAAACTCAATGATTTGGGATCATTGATTGCTTAGTATTTATAGACAAAGTTAAGGATTAATTACAATAATCAATGGTGAAAGAATTGACTAAAACTAATCTCAACAACCTATTTGTTGGCTGTTATTGTTGACATTGACAACAACCCAAAAACCCATTTGTTGGCTGTTATTGTTGACATTGACAACAACCCAACAACCCATTTGTTGGCTGTTATTTTTGACAGGCCCCACCAGTACTTCGCATGGAATGAACCGTCTGAAGTACTTCACACCTGAATATTTCCATGTATATATAGGGATTTTCAAGTGAGCACGTGCTCATTTACCCTTTATGAGCACAACCAATGAGATGCGTGCTAATATAAGCACAATCAATGAGATGCATGAGTTTTCCCCCCTTCTAGATGATAATTGACGACTTCGTATCTAAAATGGGCAAACCTCCAAACTTCCAAATGCATCCTTTTTGC
Organism: Litsea cubeba; assembly: GCA_012931725.1. Classification (NCBI taxonomy): domain Eukaryota; kingdom Viridiplantae; phylum Streptophyta; class Magnoliopsida; order Laurales; family Lauraceae; genus Litsea; species Litsea cubeba. Next base: position 51,341,928 of record CM022948.1, read on the forward strand.
ACACACCTCATTGGCTGTGCTATTAAAGGATAAATGAGCACGTGCTCATTTGAAAATATCTCAATATTTGAAAATATCTCAATACATAAAATTATTCTCGTGGCCCACCTGGGGCCTCATCAATCTTGGGGGAGGTGGGGGATTGGAAGATCTGGATGTGACGTGTCTATATTATGCAAAGTTGCAAGTCCATCAGATCATCCCAACCCCTTGATCCCTGGCCCACAAGTTTAATAGCTTTATATAAAGAAAAAAATTGACCCTCGATCCAACGGTCTAGTACATTCGGATCGGTGCAAAACCAACGAATCCGATGTAAATAGGGGGTGGGGTTTGATGGTCCATTCGGATCAGGGCTCAGGTAGGCTGCACATGGTTGTCCGTCTTAATGGATGTCTCCATGCGGATTGTCCTTAGGAGAGTTATCTCCATTTATATAGGGTTTATGCAGTGCTCACGGTGCACCTTGTTGTGGGGCCTAAGGGATTAGAACGGCGGCGGAGGGGGGGCTGCTCCTTTGTGTGTGATCCATTCGGATGGGTCATGGTGTGGGCCCCACTATTATATACATAACCAACCTTTTCTGAGCACCTCCTGTGGGCCACCTAGGGCAATGATAATCATGGGGGTGGGGGGTCAAAAGATTTGAATGAGACTTAGGGATTTGCAAAATATCTGCCTATCATCTTATCGTTCGATTCATGGACCTCAAGTTTAATGATTTTAAAAGGCATCATTTTTTGGATTTTAATCAAACAATAACAATTGGATGAATGTCAAAACTGGGGTTGTGGCAATTAATAATGGGGTAGTGGGTGTGAGGGCGTTGGATTGATCTTAGGTGGGTCCTACCTGCTGTAAAAAATATGTTCTCACATAATGGTGCTCATTTGATGATTTTCCTCTCTTGCTCTCTATATATATTATATATATGGGAAATATGCATATGAGTGAGATTCTTGTGCATCCACCTTGCATGGTACGGTTGGTTCCATGCGAGGTGGATTCTACTAGGCCCCTATAGACCATGGGACTGAGGGGGATTGAAAGATCCATGTAGGACCACCACAAATTTTAAATCTCAAGTTAATCCGATGCCTTGAACCCCTTAGTCCGTTGCTCACAAGTTTAACATTTTTATATCAAATTTGTTTTTTGATCCTCATTCCAACGGTCTAGTCCGAACGGATTAGTGCAAACCCATGGGATCGGTTGTGGGGAGAGAGAGAGAGGGAGAGAGAGAAGAGAGGTTTGGATGGTCCATTCGGATCATTGCATAGGTGGGCCCCGCATGCTACCTCGCATGGTAATCCACTCTTTAATTTTTGAATGGCAGGAAATCAAACCCAAAAATCAGTCTGTGTTCGTACACCATAGTTAAGGAAAAGGAATATTGATGAGGCAAAAGATTTCAGAGAAAAATAAAAATAAAAATAAAAATAATCAGTCTGTGTTCGTACACCATAGTTAAGGAAAAGGAATATTGATGAGGCAAAAGATTTAAGAGAAAAATAAAAATAAAAAGATTTTTTTTTGTAGATCATAAGGAAAAAAAAAATGAAAGTATTTTCTTGTTCTTTCACAGTTTCTGTTTTACCTTTTCTTTACAATTTCGTCATTTCATAATTTAGGCATGTTTGGTTGCTTGAGTTTCCATTAAAATGGAAATCTAAATGGCCAAACACATCCTAGTTCATTTCAATCTAGTTCAACTGTAGTTCATGAGACACTTTGTCACATGCGATCTATCAATTGGCGATTGCAGTCTTCCGTATCTATTTTCCGACCACAGTTAGTGATTACTGGCATATTCCAACAGGGAAAGAAAAACATAAATAAAATAATCCTTATTGTTTTTAGCTGTTAGAGGATAGAGAATAAGAGGGGAGGGGGCATCCTTTGTAGAGAGGGAAGAGGCATTGCGACACTGGAGATGGGAAGGGGCACAATGGTAGACAACATAGGTTCTTCCTTTCTTAATTCATTTTTTTTCTCTCTTCTTTCTTTTGTTTCCTTTTTTCAGTAAAATTTTTCTTTAACGTTGAGAACAGAGAAATAATTTGGTGTTTCATCAACACCCAAACTTCCAAATCCAAAATTTCAAACCAACCGTTTTTCTCATTCCTTAATTTGTTTCCATTTTATGCTATAAAATCTGTATTTCAAGTGGGGAAAAATGCTTAGCCTTGTAATTCCTCTTCATAAAGATTCAAATTTTCACATGAGTGGATTTCCTCATCAAAGCCTTGTCGCAACTATGTTGGGGTTGGCTACATGAATTTTGTTTCTCCATTCTGATCTATCTTGAGCCATATCTTCAGATAGGTTGCACTTCTTCATAACGCCCTTGAATGATCTCGGAATGTTTTCATCTTAGAATTCATGTTTGGGTTGTGACAAAGTTTTATGTTGGCTGTCAACCTACCGAACTCAACCCTCCTCCTTTACTCGGGCTTGGGACTGGCAGTAAAAATTGGCGGAGTTACATGAGTGGATTTCCTATTTTTGCTAATATTTGTCATGACCATCCATCCAAGAAGGGGAGCCAACTAAGTTAAAACAGCATTACTTATAGGAATGTCATTAGAAACACCATCACGAGGTTTGTTTCTGTGGGTTATTATTTCAAAGATTTTCCCCTTTACAAGCTTGTGCTGTAAGGAATGTCTTTTTACATGAAGACCTAAATGAAGGTGTGTATATCAGTATATCTTCAGCCTGAGGTCTTGGTCCTTTTTTTGATTGGTAACAAACAACAAGGCAAAGAGCACAAGAGAAAGAACTTGAAATAAAAGGGTATAAGTTAATTATACCCAATCAACTGAAGCGAGAAGAACCCTGAAACAAAACCACTCATGGACTGAAGCAGTTACCATCAACGTTGTTAAAACAAACTTAGTGATGCTCCTTTTGTATCAGCTTAAAAAGCTACTGTCTAAATCACAGAATTCTTGTAAAATGACAGCTAAAGGGGGAGGGGTATTTTCAATGTTTATGGAAATGACGTCATGTTAATGGGCGATGCTTTGGCAGCCATATGAATGATCCCTATGATTCCTGTATTGTTTCATCTATATACTGAAGCGGTGGTGCTCTTTTTTTGGTATTGGATTAAAAACTACAGTTTAAATCACACAATTCTTGCAAAATGACACCTGGAGGGGTATCTTCAATGTTTATGGTGATGAAATTGTGTTGATGGGCGAGATGATTTGCAAGCCATATCAGTGATTCCTATGATCCCTCACTTAAAACTTAACCACAAGGTATGTTTGGATGATACCGACGGCCTTGGAATACATATTAAAAAAGGAATTTTTGGAAAACTTATTTACCTTACTGTCACTTGGCTGAATTTATCTACTGCTTTGAGCATTGTTAATTAATGTAAGCTTATTCACTAGACCTCTCATTTAGAAGTTTATCAAAGTATTCGTCTGAACATACTCCAAGGAAAAGGTATTTGATAGTCAAACTATCCTTCATAACAGGCTACTTGGTTGCTCAAGGGCAAGACACCAGATAATCACTCTTTGGCATAGGTTGTTGCACATTTTTAGGAGGAAGTTGGTTACTGGGAGGACAATGAAGAAATCAATATATGGGATCAAGGTTCGAAGCTGAGTATTGGATTATCTGTTATACACATGTGAACTCTATGGTTAAGCAACTAATGGGGAGTTTGGTTATCCTATTTCTCTTTTCCTATTCATTGTGATAATCATGCTTTCGTACATGTCCTCCAATTTAGTATTTAATTAGCACGCCAAACCTATTGAAGCAGATTGCCACTTCATGAGGGAGAAGATTTTAGTTGATACATTTTGCAATCCTCGAGTCTGAAGATTAATTTGTGGGTTAATTTATAAGGATTGTCCAAGGATTCTGGCACATGAGATTGTGAGGAAAGCTGATTATGATTGGCATTCATGTCTCAGCTTGAAGGGAATAGTGTTAGATGAGAGTATTTTCTTTAGTATTCTGTAGGGGGTAGTGTGCCTTTCCTAATTTGCCCATCTATTTGGAAGGCACTTTATGTAACTAATGGAAGTTTTGTATAGTCTCATTGTAAAAGGAGAGACATCTTTCACTGCTCTAAACTGCATGCTGTCATCAATCTCCAGTGGTGCTGATGTCATGGCATTTCATACTCATTTGGTATGCGCAATTTGGCCATCGATTAGGAACAGGATAGTTATATGGATGCATAATTTAAGGCAGTCGCATTGTTTTTGTTCATTTGTTTTTTTCCTTATAAAGACAGTTATGTAGTTGCAGTTTTAGAGGTATTCTTTTGTACCTTCTGCTTGGATCAATTAGACAACATCATTTGATCCCTTTAGACTGCCCTTTTTAATGTATAAATAATGAGAAGCGTTGTTGAACTTTGGTCCTCAAGGAAACGCTAATAAACGGCCATCAAAATACGAGTTCTACTAATCTCGATTAAGAATCACCAAAATTGACTTAAACATAAGAAGTTGTGGCAAAAGTTGTTTGTGATGGTTTTATTGAACTGAATATTTTGTAATAGGGGCAATAAGATTATCATTGCAAATGGCTTATTTATGTAATTGCCTGTATCCTTTTGTATATTGGGACTCTGTCCATCATTTGGTTGGTCTTCCTGCCTTGTTCAGTCTTTTCCTATTGTAATATAATTTTTTTTTTGTGTCAAAAGGAAAAAATATCTTCAAATTGCAATGATTTCTTGTGAGATCAATCAAAATTATTTGTCACTTGGTTGCTTGACAGTTTGTCCCTTGACATGATCTGTCTTCAGGGACGAAGACTCTAAGAGCAAGGCCAGAAGAAGCTATGAAAGCTCAAGTGGTTTTAAGCCCAATATTGTGGAGTTGGAGATGCTTTTAGAAGCTTACTTCACACAAGTGGGAGGCACATTAAACAAACTATCAACGGTATGGACACTTCCATTTCTTCACTCGACTTACTATTTTTCAGGTGCACATATAGTTCATCCCTAGTTAATGGAAACCATGTCCGCAAATGTTTGGACATATTTTTACTTCCTATTTATGAATCCATTCTGTTCTTTTGGGTAATTACTACAATGAAATTTGTGAAATCAGACATTGCCCATCATCATTGATCTCATCTTTTCCGGCATTGCATATCTTAGCATAGCAATTAGTATCCTGAAAGTAGACTATAAGAGAGAATATTAAAACCATCCTGAAAGATATTGATTAGTCCAACCATTTGGAACTTTAATATCATTCTCACATTGTTAGATGTTTGTAGAACTTTTTTCCCAGAAACAAATGGATTCTTAGCACTATTGCAAAAATCGGCCTAGGTGGCCGCCTAGGCGCTAGTCGGCGGTCACCGCCTAGGCGATAGGCGGGGATTAATCGGACTAGGAGGGGATTAATCGGGCTAGGCAGGGATTAATCGGGAATTAATCACTAGTCCATGCCCACCGCCTAGCGTCCGCCTAGCGATTTTTACAACATTGATTCTTAGTATATAAATATGAAATTTACAATTCTACAGTTTGCCAAGGTTTTTAGAAACCTTAGAAGAGAAAACTGAAGAAAAGAGAAGAAAGGAAGAAGAGATTGGAGGAGTGAATTTATCGTTTTTCTTTCCTCTTTATCTTTTCTTGGACCAAGAATCTGTTTTTTGTGTTAGAATTCTCTTTCCGGTCAAGATGTTGGGGAGAAGAAGACAACAAGAGCAGTTCTCAGGAATGAGTAGTGGCTGGTGGATGAGAGATGGGCCTTCAAGGCAGAGAAATGAAGGTAGATCTTGGGTGGGCATGGCTATACATGATCAGAAAAGGCTTCCTCTTCTGATGAAGGTGAGGTCTATGAGGGAGAAATCCTTTTCAGTGTTTGTGTCGAATCTTCAGGAGTCAGTTACGAAGGCCGAAGCTACATTTATCAGGTAAGGGCGGATTGTGGACATCTTCATCCCTGTTGAGCAGGGGAGTAGGAGATGAAGGAGTTTTTCTTTTGTGTGTTTTGTTACTAGTAGAGAAGCTGAGAGAGCTATCGATCTTGCAGAAGGGAGATCATGTGGTTGTGGTGGCAGTTTTTTTTTTTTTTTTGTGTGTGTGTGGGTTGGGGATGAAACGGGCCAATATGGCATGCTTCCAACCCACAGAAGTAGGGAAAGAGCAGTAAGCTAGGTTTAACCAGTCTAGCCAATATGGAACGCTTCCGGTCCACAGAAGTAGGGGAAGAGCAGTAATCTAGGTTTAACCTGTCTAGCCATTTCTTGTCCCATGAAGATTTAGGTAGGTCATCCAAGTCGTACAAGACTTTTGCTAGCTTCCAAGGGGTAGATGGGGAGGATTTGTCCAATACGAGATTGCCTAGGTGGATTGTATATTGAGAAGACCAGAAGGGTGTGAGGGTAGCCCTTTGGATGGTTAGAATAGAAGAAAATCTTGTTTTGCATCTTGGTGGGATTTTTAAAATCCAAATCTTATAGATTGATGCAAGCAGAGTTATGAATGGAGAAATGCCGGGGTAAGATGCCAATAAGGATGCCAATTGACATTTTTAGAGAGAGATGAAACACAGAACAAGAGAGAGAGAGAGATGAATGTCCTGTCCCATTCTAGGATCGACTGATGTATATATAAGGGCTTAATACCCTAATTACAATCAATTACAAATCAATCACAAATCTTAGATCCTAAAATTAAGTAACAACTTTGACTAATTACAAAGCAATAAATGGGTACAATAAATGGGCCAAAATGGATGGGCCTGGATTGACATCCCCCCTCAAATTGATGCTGGGGAGTCATAAAGCAGCAATTTGGAGACAAGAAATTGATGTCGAGGCCGAGGAAGTCCCTTAGTGAAGATATCGGCAAACTGAAACTCTGTAGGGACATGAGGTAGCCGAATGACATCACGCTTATATTCATCTCGAATAAAGTGGCAGTCGACTTCGATATGTTTGGTGCGTTCATGGAAGACTGGATTTGCAGTGATGCGGATAGCCCCAGTATTATCAGCATGCAATGGAGTAGGAGCGGTTTGAGCGAACCCGAGTTCTGAAAGAAGTCCATGTAGCCATAAGATCTCAGAACAAGCAGAAGACATGGCCCTATATTCAGCTTCCGTGGAAGATCTGGACACCCGTTCTTGTTTCTTGCATTTCCAAGAAATGAGAGAATTTCCAAGGTACATGTACCAACCAGTAGTAGAACGGCGTGTGTCTGGACAGCCCGCCTAGTCAGCATCCGCAGAAGCGGTCAGATGAAGAGGATTATCCTTTGGGTAATATAGACCACGAGGGACAGTTCGGAGTAGATAGCGAATAATCCGCGTCACAGCTGTCAAATGAAGGTGACGGGGAGCTGTCATGAACTGGCTCATAAGATTAACAGCATAGGAGATCTCAGGTCTACTGATGGTGAGATATATAAGACTTCCCACCAGGCGCTGGTATATATGAGGATCAGGAAGGAGATCGCCATCATCTTTACTTAGTTTAAGATTTACCTCGACAGGAGTATCAACAGGCGAAGAATCATGGAGGTCAGCCAACTCTATAAGGTCTACTGTGTATTTTTGTTGATTAACAAAGAGACCTTTGGGAGATTGATGCACCTCTAAGCCCAAGAAATAATGCAAAGGGGCCCAAATCCTTCATATTGAAGTAAGTCCGGAGAGAATCTTGGAGAGATTTAATCATACCATCATCCGTGCCAGTGATAATAATATCGTCAACATACACCAGAAGCACAGTAACCCCAGTAGATGTGTGGCAGAGAAAGAGAGAAGGATCGTAAGGGCTCTGAGAGTAAAGCCAATATTGCATAAGCGACCCTTGAAGGTATCGAACCATGCCTGAGGAGCTTGCTTGAGTCCATAAAGAGATTTTCGCAGCCGACAGACGGACCTCTTGGAGGGAGAGGGTATGCCTTGTGGTATACACATAGATTTCTTCCGGCAATCCTCATGGAGAAATGCATTTTTGACATCCATTTGGTATAATGGCCAAGACTGAGATGCAGCAATGGCGAGAAGTAACCTAATAGATGTCATCTTTGCCACAGGTGCAAACGTCTCCTCATAGTCAATGCCATACTCCTGTCTGTTTCCGAGTGCCACAAGTCGAGCTTTGTGTCTATCCAACAACCCATTAGATTTAAGTTTGACCGAGTAGATCCATTTGCAACCAATGGGCTTAACCGCTGAAGGACACTCCATAATATCCCATGTGTGATTCAGAGCCAATGCATTTAATTCATCCTTCATGGCCTGGTTCCAGCAATCTTGTTGGACATCCTGCAAATAAGAACTTGGGATAGAGAGAGAAGATAAAGTGGTCATCAAAGAAGTATGGGTAAACCCATACCGCTCAGGCGGTCTAGAATTTCTGGAGGAGCGACGTAAGGCAGGAGTAGGTGTGGAACTAAATGTCGGTGGAGGATCAGGGGAAGGGCCATCAGCAGTGGGAGGTTGCTCTCGTCGGCGGTATACAAAAGCAGGATTAAACCTAGTTATAGAGAGTTGTTCTGAAAAACCGGTAATAGAGCTGGTGAAGTGGAATGAGGACAGTCCACGTGAGTGGAAGAAATATTGATTTTCAAAGAAAATAACATTTCGAGAAACCCTGATGCGATGACCAATGGGATCATAACAAACAAAACCTTTTTTATTAGTGGTATAACCCAAAAAGGCACACCGACGAGATTGTGCTGTTAGTTTCGTTCTTTCTGTGGGAGGGAGATGAACGAGCAAAACACGCCAAATGTATGTAGGTGATCAAACCCAGGATAGATGACCAATACTAATTTAAAATGAGGTGTTAAATGATAAATGGTAGGGGATGGAAGGCGTTATGAGATAGACAGCCGTGGTGGAGAGATTCAGTAAAAAACGAGGGGGACGGATGATTCAATCAAAAAGAGTCCTAGTGACATCAAGAAGATGTCTGTTTTCGTTCCGCGACTTCATTTTGTGTTGGAGTGTACGGACAGGTATGTTGAGAAATGATCCTTATGGTTTTAAAAAAAGATTGAAAATCCTTGGAAACATACTCCCCCCCTGAGTCTGAGTGAAAGTATTTAAATGCATTTAGAGAATTGGTTTTTAACATATTGAACAAAAATTTAAATGCATTAAGAACATCAGACTTCGAATGTAATAAATAAATCCAAGTAAATCTGCTTTAGTCATCAATGAATGTTACAAAATACTTGAAATGACTATGTGAAAGGTTGGAGCAATGCCCCAAACATCACTGGTGAACTAAATCAAAACATGCAGTGCTCCGAGCGTGAGAGTTTGCAAAGGGTAAAGTTTTACTTTTACCTAATTTACAAGCATCACATTCAAAAGAAGCGGAATGAACAGGTTTATTTATTAATCCAGATTGAAATAAAGTAGACATTGTAGAAGCATTCGGATGACCAAGTCTATTATGCCACAAACGACAATTATTCTGAATAAAAAAACAAACTAACTGATGTAAAGTATTTTTCTCAATAACGGAAGACAGTGGTAAGGAAAAAAGTCTGCCACGCTTAGGCCCCCTCGCGATTACTTCCCCCGACTCCTGGTCTTGCACAACACAGCCAGAAGAAGAAAAGGAGACAGTGTAATTATTGTCAACAAGTTGACCCCACAGAAACCAAATTAGTAGCAAGATGAGGAGAAACCAAACCATTGGTTAAGGGTAAGGGGCCAGAGGGGTATCACCAACAGAGGGTGATGGGGAGATGATCTCTGGTTGGCATCTTGAACAGTGTGATTCCCAGTGTAAGGAACAACATTTTGTAATGTTAGGGTGAAGAGGTCATATGATTACTTGCCCCAGAATCTAAGTACCATGTATTAGAAAGAAAGGAAGCCGTACCGGTAATGTTCATGGATGCTAAGGCATTGATGATCATTTGGTTAACCATCTCAGGGGTGAGAGGAGCAGGAGACCGCAGATTGTGATGAGGAACCAGGCTGTCAGGAGGAATCATACTGCAGAGAACCACTGAAGTCAGATGATGCATATGGAGGAGTGGTCACAGTGTAAGCAGGAGGTGATGACACAGTGGAAGGGCCGGACTGCACATAATTGCGGGAAGTAGAATTGCGAGCCTTATTCCGACATTTTTCAATAACATGTACAGTGGCCTTACAGTATCTGCAAATTTTTGCCTTCCATTGATTTGCATAGTGTCCATATTTTTTGCAGTTATGGCACTGAACTTTACTGATGTCCCGAGGAGGTTGTCTGGCTGTTGCAACATAAGCAAATGGAGCCTCAGCAGATCTCTGTTGTTCCAGATTAGTTTTGGTAACTAGACGTTCTTCTTCCCGCAGAAGTTCCTGAAGACAGGCATCAGGCTGGGAAGAGGAGCCCTGCTCATCAAGTTCGATCTAACTGTCTCAAACTCCATACGAAGTTTCATAAGAAGCTGATCCCGATGACTACTTTGCTGCAATGGAAGCAATTCCGGTAAAAGTGCGGCAGATACCGTGGCAAACTTAATCTCATCATATTCAGACCACAGGCGGCGGAAGCCATTGTAATACTCCTGAATAGTCTGGGTGCCTTGAGTGAATTGAGAGATTTCATGTTCCAATCGAAACTGGCGAGCAGCATTGCCTTGTTGATAAATTTTCTTAAGATAGTCCCACATTTCACGGGCAGTTTTGCAGGGTTTTAAGTTGAGAATAAATGTGACTCAACAGATCCCAGCAACCAAGTCTTGATTTAGCATCCTTTGTTCTTCCAAGCTAAAATCTTTTTATCATCTTCCGTAGGGTTGAGGTTCAGATCCATCAATGTGTGCCCAGAGTTCTTTTCCTTCCAAGTAAATTTGAAATTGGAAGGCCCATGAGGTATAATTTGTCCCATCAAAGCGAATCAGGGCAATCTCATGTTTTTCCATGACTAAAAACAAGGAAGAAGTACTGATATAGTCCAAACTACAGTCTGACGAGTGAAGAGGTCCAGACTAGTTCCCAGAATCCACAGAATAAATATTGGACAAAAGTAGAGCACAGGAAAAAATAATCCAGAACAGTACTCAGCAAATAGTGCACTAACACAGGCATTGTGATACACAGACGACCTGGTCGTTAGTGTGTAAATCTGCACGTGGATCCCACCAATTGATCTGCTGTCAGATCTGAGCACAACAAATTTCCGCAACTATTGGAAGCAGTCTCAGGCAAAACTAATTCAAATCAAAACTTTTGGGCGGCTGAGATGAAAAGATATGGACAAAACTGACGTTCTACAAAAATTGATATATGGCCTACCTCTGATGATCCATAAATCTTGAGAAAATCTCCATAAAGATGTATAAATCCAGGCGACCAAGATGGGCTGAGTCAGCTGAGAAGCAGATGATGATCGCAGGTGGGCCACGTCAGATCTGAGACAATCAGGATGATCACGAGGACTGGAGATTTGATCTCTGATGATAAAAAAACAGGGAAATATTCTTCACAAATCCAAGAAGCTTCAGGCGAACAAGATGGGACTAATCCGCTGATGTAGTGGTGATGATCGCAGGTGGGCCACTCCTTATCTGAGATGATCAGGGAAGATCAGATATGATCTGGCTGAAGAAGATGATCATAGATGATCATAAAATCAGGCTCCAATGAATTGGAAGATGAGTTTAGGAGAGATCAAAGATGGTGGACCTGCTCTGATACCATTACATTTTTAGGAGAGATGAAACACAGAACAAGAGAGAGAAAGAGAGATGAATGTCCTGTCCCATTCTAGGATCGACTGATGTATATATAAGAGCTTATACCCTCATTACAATCAATGAACAAATCAATCACAAATCTTAGATCCTAAAATTAATTAACAACTTTGACTAATTACACACCGCAATAAATGGGTACAATAAATGGCCAAAATGGATGGGCCTAGATGACACCAATGCTTGATGATAGGTCATTTAGATGTAGTTTCCCATTAGATTAAAGGTGGATGGAAGTGATGTCCAGTATGAAGGAGGACGATGAAGACCTTTCGTCCTTTTTCTGTAATTGAAGGTGGATGGAGTTTCTAGGTCCCCCCTGTCTCCTTGGATCAAGATTAATGGAGTTTCACTGAATGTTGTGGCACAAGTCGTTTTCTGGCTGATTGGTAATTGCATTGGCCGCACTGTGGAGGTGGATGAAAAAACGAGTGGGAAGGAAAGCTTAAAGGAGGGGAGAATAAAGGTTATTGTGGATAGATAGGACATTTCTTTGCCTATCACTATGCCCATCCAGGTATAGATATTAGATTCTCAGTTGTAGCCAAGGTTGTCAAATCGCGAATCGTATCGTGAATTGTTCAAGGGGCCGAATCGAATCGAATCGTATCGTAGGATATTTTCTACTTTTTTAATATAGATGAAAAAATACTAAAAAAATATGAAAAAATAGGAAAAAATTATAAATGTCTATAATTATTCATTTTCAATCCATATCAACATCAATACATGAACAATATTGGCATCTTTATATACTACATCTGAATCGCTGAACTTGATTAAGATATAAAAAAAAAATTAACATATGATATCTATCATATCAAAGTTAAAAATATGGAAGTAGATTGTAAATTAAAATGCCCAAGTGTTAAAAGGGAAAAAAAATATTTGGCACTATTCAAGCAAGGCCATATCATTCCAGCAAATTAGTCCATGCCAAAAGAAAAGTTGGTAAACCAGATAGATGAGAAAAAAAGAGAAAAAGAAAAAACAAATGGAGAGAGAAAAAAGAAAAGAGAATAGTATAAACCAGATATAGATTAGAAAAAAAAAAGAGAAAAATGAACAGAGAGAAAGAAGAACATACAGGAAAAACAAAAGGAAAAAAAAAATTGCTACCTGCAGGTGTCATTGTGTGAGTTCTATTTATATTTTATTGCAACCTACAGGTGTCACTGTGCGAGTTCCATTATATTTTATTCCTACCTACAGGTGTCACTGTGTGAGTTCCATTTATATTTTATTGCTACCTGCAGCAGCAGGTGTTGCTGTGTGAGTTCCACGTTGATAAAATTGTATGGAATTCTGGGACCCACTATTCTTGAAATAAAAGTTGGAGCATAGCATATGGAAAGGAATTGCTACAGCTTGCAATTCAGATGTGGGTTCACGTGTTGGCCATACAGATTGTATGAGGATAAAAAACTGCTGGCCTGCTGCAACAGCACAGCCAGTGGGGTCCACATAGCAGTTGGGAACCTTGGGATTTTATAGTGGGCCTCATAGGTTAATAAACAAATTGAAAACGCACAGCTTAAAATCCATCAGTGGGACCCACAGTGAAATCCAAACAGTCCATTTGTCTGGAAAACAGTTGGATTTCTTTAGGTGGGCCCCACTGCTTGATCTACAAACAAGAAGAGGAAAGAAGCTGGCTGTAGATCCATCACTGAGGCCCACCTGTTGGGCCCCAAATGATTAAAAAAAAAAAAAGACTTCTGACGGTGAGAGATAGGAGGAAGAAAAAAAAAAAAAAACGCAAACAAAAGCGTACCTGGCTTCAACGAGAAGGTTTCCGGGCTTCCTCTTCTCATCTCCGGAATGCAGCGAAAGTCTGGCTTGTAGCGAAACGCCGAAACCTCGAATCTCCTCTGGATTGCACCGAAATGAAGGAATAGACGCACGAGAAAATTCGGAAATGAAGCAAATCAATTCATTTCATGAAGCAAAAAACGACGAAATGGAAAAAAAGAAGATAAAAAACCAAGCATGCAACATACCTGGAGGAGCAACACAGTCGCACGAGGAGAAAGGGGAATCTTCTTGCATTTTCTTCCAATCTCAATCTTTAAATCCCTCTTAATTAGGGATTTTAGTTTCTTTTAAATGCAACTACTTAACAAAACAGAAAAGGCCCCAAAAAATAACTCTAAAAATAAACACTGAAACCTTTCTATTCCTGTCGTGAGAGAATTCGGACGATTTGTGCGATTCCAATTGAATCGTATCGTATCATACGATTCTAACATGAATCGAACGATTAACCCCTAAAAGCAATTCCTGTACACGATACGAATCGTTTTCGCACCGATACGATACGAATCGTACGATTCGTATCGTGAATCGTACGATAATGATAACTATGGTTGTAGCTGAGCTTGATGAGGAATATGGGAGCATGCAAAATGGTGGAGATAGGAAAAGAAGGAAAAAATGGGAGAGAGAAAAACAGAGTAGATGCTATTGCAGAGAAAAGTTGTCGGGCAGGAAGGAACGAGAGGAGGAAAATGATGATGTCAGCAAGCCCCCTTCAAATTTTAAATAGCCGCTCATTTTGAACAAATGGGAAGGGAGTTGGATAGTGATGGGTCCTGGGCCAGATACAAGACCAAGTCGATAGGTTTGTTGGGTCATGGTATACCGAAATGAACTGGATTGAGTGGAGATGAGCCATATAATAAGTTTCAGAAGTTAAAGATTAAGTCGGGGGTCAGAGATGAAAAAGGAGAGGAAGAGATGGGAAAGGAGAAAGGCAGCAACATGAGAAACCCCTCGCCATTAGTTAGAGCCAATGGGCCCAGCAAAAAGGAGGATTTGAGTTTTGATGTTGAAGATCACAGCAATAGTAGTGACGGTGGAGTCTCGGTAAGGAGTTCTCGATTTTCAGGGCCACCAGTCTCGGTGGAGACGGTGAAGTGCTCGATAGCGGTTTTCAAGGGGGATAAGAATTAAAACCTCCTAGGGTAGCTTGTCTGAGAATTTTTATGAGAGGAATTGGGGAGAAAAAAGGTCTTTTGTTTTCGGCTTTGATGGAATTGAATTCCTCAAAGTAGGAAAAGGGGAATCTGGTGGGGTGAAGAAAGGAAATGGGGGAGAAAGGTAGTGAAAAGGTGGAAGGTCCAATTCAGGACATGGAGGACTGGATTATTGTCCCGAGAAGAAAATGTGTGGGATCGGTTCCTGTCTAGTGTCAAAGGAAGTCTTGAGTGGCAATGAGTATGCGCGGGAGGGGGAGGGGGGGTTGGAGGGACGGGACGATTGGGTATTGCTTTCTACCCCTTATCGTGGGACTTGTGCAGAAGAACTTCCCACGATTCAGTTAGAAGAGGGGAGTGATCTCAGAGGCAGGCACAAGATCTCATAAAGTAGGCAAGTTATCAAGATCTGCTATGACTCCTTGAGGAGATTATTCAGTGTGGGCGGACCACTGGGGTGACTGGACAAATTTAAGGATGGGCGGTGATGATACAGTTTGCCCAGCCTAAAGAGGAGCAGAATAGTCTCAAGTCAGGGAAAGATAAAGGTAACAGAAAAGGGCCAAGGGAGCTTCACGGTTTAAATTGCTCCATAAATTATGATAGGACCAAGGAACAGGAGAGGGAGCCCGGTGGGGGGGGGGGGGGGGGGGGGGGGGGGGGGTGGTTGGGCTCATCTAGGGGTGAGCAAAAACCGAACCGACCGATTTACCAAACCAAACCCATAGCCGAAATTTAATTTCGGTTCGGTATTTGGGTAATTCGGTTCGGTCGGGGTAAATTTCCTGGCAAATTCAGTTATATAATTTCGGTTCGGTTAATGATTTTTATTTTAACCGATTAACCGAAGTATATGTAATTTTATTTTACATATTTTTATTACCCATTACCCAGCCCCACTAAATATTTTAGACTTGTTAGTTGGAGTGTTGGTTCTGGTTATTGTCTATTTGTGTAATTGTGTTTAATGTATTTTCAAGCACTTCTATGATTATATCATTTATAATAATGGATTTATGGGCCAATTATTAAGCCCAATTTCACAAATGAAATGTATATATTATAGCAATCTAGTTCTAAATTTTCAAAAACTTGGGCAATTATTAAGTCCAACAAACTGCAATCACATTAACCGAACCGACCGAAAACCGAACCTAACTACTTCGGTTCGGCTCAGTTCGGTTAAAAGTTTTACAAAACAAAAATCGGTTCGGTTTGGTTAATACATTAAAGTGGTCAAAAAATCGGTTTGGTCAAAAATTCTTAAAATAACCGACCGATTAACCGATTGCTCACCCCTAGGCTCATCCAGCAGGGAAGGGAGGAAATTCCGGTGGGATCCCTCCCTATAGTTCCAAATGAAGATGGTGTCCTGGAATGTTTGTTGGTTAGGGGGAATCTCTTGGAGATTGGTCCTCTGCAAAGACACAAGGTCCAATTGGCTTTGTTATAGGAATCAGAATTAAAAGAAGTGTCGGAAAAAATGATTAAGGAAATTTGGAGAGGCAGGTATGTAAATTGGGTGTTGAGGTGAAAGGTGCAGTAGGGGGGATAATTATTTTGTGGGACTGCTGATATATAGCTGTTCTTAGCAACCAGAGAAATGAAACTTGATTTAGTCAGGGGAAGGTGGAATAGGGCATGGTGTATTGGGGGTGATTGGAACACAATCAGATTTCCATGTGAAAAGCTAGGTGGATGCAGACTTTCGGCATATGATTTCCTTTTCAGACTGGTTTAATTCTTAGTCCCTTAAGGATCTGCATATGAGTGGAGCTAATCTCACATAGTCAAATCACCAGAGCCCTCCTATGTCTAAACTAGGCAGGTTTTTAGTATCCAGTGATTGGGTGGACTTGTACCTAGATGTATACCAAGCAGCGCCTCTCAAGCCAACCTCAGATTATTGCCCGATTATCCTGGATATTTGCTGTGAGAGGTGTGGGGCCTTGCTCCTTTCTGTTTTGAGCTTATGTGGTTTGAGGAAAAACAATTTTGCCTATGATCATGGATGGTTGGGCTGTTGTAGATTGGCAGTTAAGCTCAAGATGTTGAAACAGAAGATTAAGGAGTGGGACAAATCTTATTTCGGAGATGTGGAGGCTAAAAGAGCCTTGGTCCTTAAAGGGATCCATAGTCTTGATGCAAAAGAGGAAGGGGGGTCCCTGTCAAGTAATGAGAGGAAGATTAGAGCCAACGTAAAAGGAGAGTTCCTTAGAAAGGTGAAAGAGGAAGAAATAAAATGGAGACAAGGATCTAGATTCAAGTTTATGCAGACGGCGTATGATGTGGGGTGGGCAGGGGAAGGAGATGGAGGGAATCGGGGATAAGGAGCTTCGCACCCGGTGTCTCAGGCTTCATGCCCATGGCTTTTTGCCATTTTCATCGCAGGAGAAATTACAGAAGAGATCAAAAGCACTCAATTTTTTACATTAATCATTGTCTGAGGAGACAATGAGGCTTTTAAAGCTTTAAATAGATAAAGACTAGCCCTATAACGAATTTTGACCGTCCAAACACATCGACGGTCAGGATTAAAACATCCACTAATTTAAACATAAACCATAAATAAAATAAAAATAACTCTAAATGAAATAAAATAAAATAAAATAAATGGGTTGGGCCCAAAGGCTCGGTCGACCCATCGAGACCATGGGTTTGTCTTGCATCACAAGTGGTTGAAAGAAGGGGATAAGAAAACAAAATTCTTTCATGGTTTGGCTTCTTCCAAGAGAATTAATAGAATAGCATTTATCTAAAATGAGGGTGTTAGATTGGAGAAAAAAGGAAGAGATTATTAAGCACATTGAAGATTACTTTGTTTCTCTTTATGCAAGGGAAGATTGGGATGGACCGTCATTGGATAATGTGGATTTCGCTGATATAGTGGAGGAAAAGAGTTTTAAGAAGAGGAAATTTTGGAAGTAGTTTTTGGGTTAGCTGAAGAAAAAGCCCTGGGTCCGGATGGTTTCCTCATGGCCTTTTTGTTTCAACAGTGCTGGGGTGTGTTAAAGGAGGATGTTATTGCTTTTATGAAGAAATTTCACTCAAGGGGTAAGCTATCAAAGGGTGTGGGAGCTTCCTTCATAGTTCTTATTCCAACGAAATCTAGTGACATTAGTATAAAGGATTGTAGGCCAGTTAGTCTTCTTAGAAGCATCCTACAAAATTTTGGCCAAGGTTCTTGCAGGTAGAATTCTGAAGGTTCTGCCCAGTATCATCTGCAATGACCAAGACGCCTTAGTGAAAGGAAGACAGATTTTATCCTTATAGCGAATTAGTATGTGCATTCAAGAAATAGAGATAAGCTTCCTGGTGTCATCTGCAACTCCAAGCTAGATCTGGATTAAGGCATGTGGCCACTGGCCGCAACGTTGCATTTTGGCCACTAACTGCTATGCCCGTGATGCAGTCAAGATCCGCGATCGAGCAATAGCTCAATCTCCCGAAGGATGGATCGAATCCAAAGATGGATTCCAGCCACTAGAGCAACCTCACAAGAGGAGAAAACACCATAACTGAAGAGAAAACTCTCATAACTCAAAAGATTAATTGATAATAAGCATGTCTATTACAATGGAGGGCTTATCTATTTATAGTGTAATAAGTACTCTAAAATAGAAAGCTATTAATCCTAAAACAATAAAACAAGAAACAATCCTAATTAAATAAACTTAAGGTAAAAGTATTATGCCACAGTAGCTTCTCAGCCACTTGGGCCTGTGGGATGAACCCCATGGACTGGGTTGGATGGCTGGGTCCATCATGTGGGCCCAGGGCCTTTCGTACTACATCAATTCTCTTTCGCTTGAAAACAACTCGCCGAAAACTCAACTCCGGCGAGTTGATAACTTAATAAAAAGGGAGAGAATCCGACCACAAATTCTGTAAAATATCCACCTGGGTCGAAAATCAATCGCACAAACCTTTGTTTCTTCTTTTGATTTGCATTCTCATGACATGGCTTGGAAGCTTGATGCGGTCTTTTACTCCATTGAGAGGTAGATGGTTGGTTTTGCTTCTGCTGACGTCTGTATTGAGTTCGGATGTGTGATCTGACCAATAGAAACTTCAGTTGTTGCGTTTGTATCGACGGAGCATGAACATTGACTATCCATCGGTGATCGCCGAAAATAAAGTCAATGTGAGGAATTTTAATAACTTGATTTTCTTGCAAAACAACTGGAACAATGGACTTGATATCTGATGACCCAATTGGATTTTCTGAAAGTGACATGACAATTGGATCTACCGTATGTTCACTCTGTTTGGTAACCTGGTCAAAGTCTTCAATGGTTGCTTCTCCTTGTTCTTCTTCTACCCTTTGTGGCTCTTGAGGAACACTAACTTGATCATCTTGCACTTGTTCCAAATTTTCCATGAGATCAGCCTTGCCTTGACCTTGATCAATTATTGCACGCTTGATGCTTGCTGGCATGACTTGTATCTCTTGTGGTGCAATCATGACTGCTCTCTCAACTCTTTGCTCTTCATGTGGCTCTTTCTTTGATTCAGTGGAAGGAGGTGATGTAGACGAAGATGGGGTTGTTGAATTCATTGGAACAAGTATAACTCTTTTTCCATTCCACAATATGGAATACGTATTCGCCTCTTTATCATGGTGCACTTTCCGATAAAAAAGCCATGGACGTCCGAAAACAATATGAGCAATATTCATATGGATCACATCACAACAAATTTTGTCTTCATAATGGCCCATTTTGAATGATTCCAAACATCTATGAGTCACGGGGATAACATGACCGTTAGACCATGTGACTTGGTAGGGCTTAGGAAGCTTCTCAATTGGCCAATGAAGTTCGTCAATGACCTCTTGCGCGACAAAAATTCATTGCACTACCATTGTCAATAATCAAATTAGCGGACTTGACTTCGACTCTTACCCGTGTGTGGAATTTCTGAGCCTGTCTCCAGTCTTCTTTTTCCTTTTCATTTGTATTGAGGAGTCGGCGAATAACAATAGTGGGATTGTCTTCTCTTGAAAAAAGTCTTTCCACAGTATGAGCTCTTTGTCAACATTGTTGCCTGCGAGACCTTCTAAGCATGCACTCAACATGGATGGCTTCTAAGTATGCCTATTGACAGGTTTTGCAATAATTCACATTTTCCAAGATATTGGGTCTCAAGCCTTGGACATAACGAGCTAAATCATGTATCTCATCTTCCTCTAATTCGCATGTCTTGCAACTCCCAAAATTGGCAGGTATATTCATCAGTGGTCAGATGTTCTTGCTTCAAATTGAGAAATTGCTCAAAATAGAATTCATTCGCAAAATACCAATTTCCATACATAAATTTATACCAAATCCTTTGAAGTGCAATTGAGCTCCCAAAAATTTTTAGAGTGACTCGAATCAAGAGGAAACACGAAGAGATGATAGTTTTCTTTGAATGGACTAACTTGGTTTTGGAGATCGCAGGTACACGCGGGTCACTTTTTGGAATCCGGATGATTCAAATATTGCTGCTTGGGCTAATTGCATTATGAATGAGTCAGATTGGAATTGGGCCCATTTGACTTAGACTTAAAATTTCTGCACTATTTATTTATTTTTTTATTAGTGGGCTGGGATGGGCTTGGATTTGGGCTCAGATCAGGCCTGAACTTAGGTTAGGCCCAAAACTGCAGAACTCAGACGGAGAATGGCACGTGACTGTTAAGTAGTTGTTTGTGCAGTTTCCTATCACCAATTGGTTTTGGGATTACTGGCTAGCAACTTTGACATGGTATCAGAGCCTGAGGTCTCGAGTTCGAAACCACGCAGGGTAGAAATGCCCCATGCCGCGTTGTGTGTTTGTGCGGGCGCAAAATGCGCAGGGTAAAAAGGCCCCATGCCTCGTTATAGTCTTGTGCGGGCGTGTGCTTCGGATCCGGGCGGTTGTCCCGCCCGAGGGGGGGTGTTAAGTAGTTGTTTGTGCAGTTTCCTATCACCAATTGGTTTTGGGATTACTGGCTAGCAACTTTGACAGTGACTAGAGGTGTAAATTTGGGCCGGGTTGTGCCGGAATTAGGGCCCGTGCCGGGCCGATACGGCCCATGATATATTACGGGCCGTGCCGTGCCGGGCCTAATTGTTCTGTGGTCCGCCCAGCACGGCCCAGGCCACGTCCCTGGTCGTGCCGTGCCGCCCGCGGGCGGCCCACATTTATTTAATTTTTTTTTTTTTGAGTTTATTAACTCTTGGACCATTTTCATTAAAATAAAAAAATTAAAAGAGATAAACAAGTAGAATAACACTAATGATGTTTTGAAAAAATACATCAAATAAATTGTATTTCCTTGAAATTTAAGTTACAAAAGTTCAAAAAAATTACAAGTTTGAAGTTTGAACTTGGATCAATATATATAATGAAATTCAAACCTTCTGATAAATGAAAAAAGAATTAAAACTTTAAAAACCTATGATACATTCTAAAAAGTAAATTACAACTTTAAAAACCTATGATACATTAAAGGCCTATTATACATTCTAAAAAAATTTATACTATGATATCTGTAACGCCACTAGCTCATCTTCTATCTCGATATCATCATTATCGAGGTGTTGTTCCCTATCCTTTTCTTGATACCAATCCCGTAAGCACATGCAGGTCTCAACGGTTTCTTCTTGAAGCATAGTCCTCCTGGGGTTAATAAGGCGCCCACTTGCACTAAATGCCTGCTCTGATGTAACTGTAGACGCTAGTATTGTTAATATATCACGAGCTATGGCGGAAAGCACGGGAAACTTAGTTTCGAATGATTTCCACCATGCCAAAATATCAAAATCTTCATCATCCTCTATTGTAACAGGATCGCTCCCCTAGTACATTATTAATTCATTAAGGTTGTAAGATCCTCCGGAAGAAAATGAGTTACTTCTCTGAGATTTCCTCATAATACTCCAAATGACTTTCTTTTTTCCTTTATGTACTTGGGGAGGGCCTGTTGGGACCGTTGGTGCTATGGATCTACCTAATTGGGTAGTATATTCCAAAAAAAGTATTTCTAACTCTGCCTTAATTGTTACCATGTCATTTATATTAGTTGTATTCATATTAGAGTTTATTTCATTAAGAAAGGTTTCTACACCTTGTAATTTCAATCTAGGGTCTAATACAACAACTATCTAGGGTCTAATACAACAACTATACAAAATGTTAAAGGAGCTAATCTCCAATATTGTGAAAACTTTTCCTCCATTTGTACACACATAACTTGAAAATTTTGAAAATCTCTATACTTTTTAAAAGTAAGACTTATTTCATAAAAATGGGCTAAAGCTTGATTTGATGTGGGATAATATACCCTAGAAAAAAACAATTTTGCATCATGAAAAACTTCGAAAAAATCTCTTATTATCTCAAGAAGGGTCCATTTATCATCACTTATAAAAATATTTTCACGCTCCAAATGAAGTTGACAATATTGATTTAGTGCCATTTTATAGGCACATAATTCTTTTAACATTTTATAGGTAAAATTCCATCTATGCTTTACATCATATGATATTTTCTTTGGTGTTAGGTTCAAATTTACACATTTTGTCCCTCCATTGTTTTCGCGAGGGAGAACAAAAAATGTATCCTACAATCCAAGGATAAAAATATCGGCCGATACGAAGCGTATCGGCCGATATATCGGCCGTATCGGCCGGGGCCGATACGATTTTTTGAAAAAATCGGGTATCGCTCCGTATCGGCCGATACGGACCGATACGCTTCGTATCGGCCGATACGTAGCGGGGTAGGGGGTGTCGACCCATTTGCATTTTTTTTTTTACTTTTCACCCACCTCTCTCTTTCACAGCTTGACCACCGCCGGGGGACACCCCCGGGCCCCCTTCACGAAGCGCATGTATTAAAGAAGTGGCAATCAAGAAGACGAAAGGATCCTACTTGACCATGATAGCTAGGACTCTTTTGCTGGTGGTCTTTCCTTTTTTGTGCTTGGATGTCTATAATTATCAATTTATCATAACTTGCTAGATATGATATTACACTTATTTAATTACGTTTGGAATGGAATAGTAGTTCAGATATAGTTACCTATTACTACTAGATTTCAAACTGGTCTTAATTAAATTATTTTATAAAGAACCCTCATTGTGGTGGTGACTAAGGTATTCCTATTTCCTTCACTAACTCTCTACTCTGTCATTTCTAAATTGGTGTTGATTGTTGATCACTTCATAGTTCATTTACTTGATTGAATTTAAACCTTGAATGTTGAAGTATTGATATTTGATTGTTCAATGTTCAATTGCTCAATAATGAGTAATGACTAATGACTAATGAGTAATGACCTAAAGTCTTATGCCTTTATTTCATGTTCTATTTTTTTTTATGAGTTTTCTATTACTTTCTAAATTACTATGACTAAGAAACATGACTACATGTGAAAAAACTAATCCTTACTATTATTTTCTATTTATACAGCGATACGGGACTTCATATATTGAGGGCACCGATACGCCCCCTTTTCTTACTTACTTTTGCAAAAGAACCACATATTCTTTCATTTTACAATTTTCTGGATTTTTTGGAATTTTTTCAGATTTTTTGGGCGATTTTTTCAAATCGCACCGCTACGCCGATACGTATCCCCGATACGCTACGTATCGCCCGCTTCGTATCGGTTTGGCGGCGGGCCGATACGCCCGCCGCTACCGATATTTTTATCCTTGCTACAATCCATTTAATAATCTCTAAATCCTCTCTAATTAATTTAACCCCTACTTGTACGATAAGATTTATGATGTGGCATGCACATCTATTATGAAATACCATTTAAATCAAGTTGAATCGATTGTTTTAATAAATCTGATGCGACGTTGTTAGTGCTTGCATTATCTAAAGTTATAGAAATTATTTTATTTTCAATTTTATATTCTCTAAGTTTTTAAAGGATGGTGGACCCTATCCTAGCACCAGAGTGTGGGAATTCTAGCATAGAAAATATTATCATTCTTTTCTGCATCACCCAATTACTATTAATATAATGTGATGTGATTGCAATGTACCCCAGATTCTGTTTAGAGGTCCATAAATCTGAAGTTAAAGCCAATTTTCCAGGTATATTTGCAAAAATATTTTTTAAATTTTCTTTTTCTTTCAAAAAAGTCTTTATAGCATCATTTTTAGCAATAACTCTAGATATTTTCTACCATCCAGGATAAAAGGCAGATCTCAAAAATCTTTCAAAACATCGTTCTTTGGAAAGTACAAATGGTGGCTGACTTTAGATTATATACCTAATAAGTTGATATCTAGCATTATTAGGGTCAAGTTGGAAACTCCTAAACCACCAGATGAATCTGTTTGAGAAAGTTGGGTTTGAATCATCCCCTTACTTGCCCCATCGCTAGCGGTGACTGTGTTTCCGCAAACACGCTTTCATGTGTCTACTAAGGTGGCCAGTGCCGTTTGATGATTTGCCACTGAGGAGATCTTTGCAATATTTACATTGTGCCTTCTCCTCTGTTCCTCCTTTGGGACATGGGACAGTAACTTTAGCAAAATGAGCTCATGCAGGAGAAGTTAATCTTGTTTTTCTCTTCTTTTTGGTTGTAGAATCTTGGGGATTATTACTCTCTACTTCTATCCCTTGGTCTTGATCTAAATTAATAAATCCAGGATCTTCCTCATTTAGAGAGAAGTCAAGGTTGAAAGGTTGTGATGGTCCAGCCATTTTTCTAAATAAAAGATTAAAGAAAAACTTAAATAAATAATTATATATAATGTGTTTTTTGTGATAATTTATATAAGAAATGAGAGAAGATGAGACTTAATGTATAATATTACTATGTATATTATTACTAAATAAAACTCAAAATTAAAGATAATAAATACCTTTATAAGAGAGGAGAGAGCTAATGGAGAAGTCCTTCTTAGTTGAATCCTCCACTTTAGAGAAGTCACCCTCACTTAGAAAACTTTGTAGAGAGAGCTTAGACTTTAGAAGGAGACTTAAGAGAGCTTAGAGCTTTAGAGAAAGTATGAGAAATGAGAGAGTAGATGTGTAGAGAAATGAGAGGAATGAGGGCTATTTATAGAATTCCTAAGTGATAAAATGACATAAAATACCCCCTCACATGACCGTTTTATAGCCCCCCCCATTTGACCGTTTATAGCTGAATATAGCCATTTTTTGGGGGGTGGGGGGAATAATTTCAAAAAACTAGCTATTGGGCATGGACCGGGCGGGGCCGCCCGCGGGCTCCGGGGCCCAGGCCCAGCACAGCACGGTTTTTAAGTCGTGCCATGCCTCGGGCCTGGCAGGCTGGGCCCAGCACGGCCCAGATTCTATACCGGGCCGGGCCGGTCCACCCGTGGACCAAGTCAACAGGCCCAGGCACGAAATTTTCAGGTCGTGCCCGGGCTGGGCTTGGGCGGCCCGGCCCAGATTTACACATCTACACGTGAGTGCTCTTTTGTTTCACCTCGAACGACGAGAGGAGAAGAAAAATAAAAGATGGATGGCTGCTCAAAGCTTACTTGGTGTTCTGTTTGAAAACGAAGAGAGAGCATTGGAGAGGATGGTTGGAGGCGAGGCTTGTGGCGCAGCTACCGGAGATCAATGATGATGGTTTTGGCTGCTGCGTCTACTCTAATTGTTGGCTACTTTTTCTTGATGGACAGAGGGCGCTGGATGCAGGCTAGCGATGGAGATGGTCCAGCGTTGGCGATGAAGCAGGAGCGATGGCAGTGAAGCGTGGATACTGGCGGGATGCTGGTTGCTGGGTGCTCGTTAATGCTGCTGGATTTCGCGACGGTGCCAGGTATGCTCTTTTCTATTCCTCCCTTCTCTTCTTCTGCTGCTACTTCTTTTTCTCTGCTGGTTTCTCTCTTCTTTTGCTCTCTGGTTTTTTTTTTTTTTTGGACAGTGGGTTCGGTTGGGTTAGAGTTTTGGTGGAATGGGAAGTCTGGGTTCTTCGGTGGCGTGTAGTTGATGGAACTGGTTTGTGGAGGCTAGGGTTTCGGAAGTGGGAGGACGGGCTCGAGTAATGGTGATAATGGTGGGTGGTTTGTGAAATAGGGTTTTGGTGGCTCATGGTTACATTTGGCAAAAGGGGAAAAAGGGCCGGGGCTTTGGTACTGTTTGGTGGTTTGGATTGGGGTGGCTAGATGACGATATGGAACTGATGGATGGGGGTGGCACGAGGATGATGGAATAGGAATCCGGGAAGGACTGTAGTCTTCCCCGGCGATCGCTCTTCGGCTCTCATACCAATTGACGCAGCCAAGATCCGCGATCAAGCAATATATCAATCTCCCGAAGAAGGTTGATCGAATCCAAAGATGGATTCCAGCCACTAGGGCAACCTCACAAGAGGAGAAAACACCATAACTGAAGAGAAAACTCTCATAACTCATAACTCAAAAGAGAAAACACCATGACGATATGGAACAGATGGATGGGGGTGGCACGAGGATGATGGAATTGGAATCCGGGAAGGATTGTAGTCTTCCCCGGCGATTGCTCTTCGGCTCTCATACCAATTGACGCAGCCAAGATCCGTGATCAAGCAATATATCAATCTCCCGAAGAAGTTTGATCGAATCCAAAGATGGATTCCAGCCACTAGGGCAACCTCACAAGAGGAGAAAACACCATAACTGAAGAGAAAACTCTCATCACTCAAAAGATTAATTGATAATAAGCATGTCTATTACAATGGAGGGCTTCTCTATTTATAATGTAATAAGGACTCTAAAATAGAAAGCTACTAATCTTAAATCAATAAAACAAGAAACAATCCTAATTAAATAAACTTAAGATAAAAGTATTATGCCACAGTAGCTTCTCAGCCACTTGGGCCTGTGGGCTGAACCCAATGGACTGGGTTGGATGGCCCGGTCCATCATGTGGGCCCAGGGCCTTCCGTACTGCATCAGCCCACCAAAACCGCTGTTTTTATCCTTGCTCCATATGAGTAGACACATCTGACTTGTAAACTAGGGTGTCATCAAAATAAACCATAGCATATACTGTCCCTGTTTCGTTAGCTTATTCCATAAAATGCGCGGTAAAGAGAGGCAACTTACATCTCCTTTGGGGTAGGTTTTGTAACTTCTCATGAGTGGGGCCCAAACAATGTTTACATAATCTTTATAAAAGGTGAATAAATTTTTGTAATCGCCATGGAGTGTGCGATGGTTTTACTGTAATGGTCTACCCATTAAGATGTGACAAAAGTCCATAGGAACAATATCTCACTTCACATTATCATGGTAGCGTCCGCCAACAAAAAAATTAGTAAAAGCTCTATTTGTAGCTTGTACCTCATTGTGGCATTTGAATCAAGAGAGCTCATGGGGAGTTGGATACGTTTTATCAGAAGTTGGAGCTTGCGGACCACCTCTTGTGAGACTGCATTCTCGCAACTACCTCCATCCACAATCAAGTGATACTTGCAATCTTTAACAGTGAATTAGAATGGAAGATGCTTCAGCGAAGCCACTTGTTTTCTATTGGTGCCTTTCGGAGAAAACAACGTTTTCTGAATCACTAAATAACTTCCACCTTCTCCATAAACGATCATCATTGACTGCAGCTTTAGGGCTTTCATTAAACTCTGGATCATAGTCATCTATGGCCTAAATCTGATCATATGACTCATCTTCCTTCTCAGCGACGTGGACTTCCTGCTTTCTTCATTTTGTAAGGATGCGACCAATCTCGTTGCACTTAAATGAATGCTTGGCTGCCTTGCCTTTGCCCCCGATCAAATGATCTTCCACCAATCTGGTCATCTCTAGATCTCTGTCCATATGCTCTTGATCCGCCCTCATCCCTGGTTGTAGCCCGAGTGGATTCTGTGATCGCTGACCTAGCCCAAGGAATCTTTATCTTTGCGATTCTTAAATTGTTGCTGGATGTTGATAGGCTTTTGTCACGGTATCACATGGATGAACAAACATTGGCTTCTTCTGGGATGGGTGTAGTCCATTCGGATGTCGGCCAACCGACTCATCCTTACCCTCATAAACGGCCAACAAATACTGAAATTCCTCTGAATATTCATTTTTGGATCAATTCATTGCTGTTTAGTTTTCAACATAAACAATGATTGCTTAAAATTTGGAGCGTGAAAATATCCTTTCATACATATTTTTCTTTTCCCAGGAAGTAATTGGTGGCTTACTCATGTGTTAACGGGACTTTTGTAATTGTTCCCACCGTGCATCAGCTCTTCCTCAAACCTCTGTCCCTGTAAGCTTGACCTTTTTATAATCGGCCAAATCATTGTATGCAAATATGCATTCACCAAATCCTAAAATTCTTCCTCCGTTCATAGTGTTACTATATTTGGTAATCTATAAGTTGATTTTTAGATCCTGATCAAATTCATCTCTAAGAAGGCCTCCCATATTGTGGGGTCGTCTCATCGAAGACCGATTGTGGAACGGGTTAATAAACTCGTTGCCTTCCGATTCATTGTTAAAATCGTCATGACGATTTGGATGCTCCATGCACTCCAGATGCTATGTCAATTGTTCAACTAAACTTCTTAATTTCTGAATTTCAATGTCTCTAGGGTCGGATTCATTGGCTACATTGTTCTCAACCAATTGCCTATGGCCTTGTGCTCAATAGGGAGGCATGATTTAGGAGAATGGAATCAAAGAATTGAATTGATGGATCGGGTTGCTTTGATACCGGTGCAGTCCCTATTCACAAATTGGACCGTCATATGCCCAAAACCCACTCAACTATAAATTCTAGAAATTTCAGAAAATGAGGAACTCAAATTAAACTTCTGCAGCTAACCTGGGAGCTTGACTAGATGCAACGAAACTCAATCCAAGGAGAAGAAATCACTCAACTTGATTACTAATATATACTGAAACCCCGTTACCGTCGGTCAGCACTTCTATTTATAGCTTCTAAGTTCTATCCTTAAGAAATATCTTGATACAATTCCAAATCCTTCCCGACTTAATCAAAGATCTCACCTAAAATATGGAATCAATAGTTGCTTGATTGAAGGAAAAAAAATGTCACAACCAAAATCTGGGGCCCGTGAATTCCGTGTCGCGACTATGTTGTATCTTAAACACATTCATAAGTCAAATTAAATATGCAAAATAAGAATTCAGGGCATCCATTTAATCAATTTGAATCTCTACAATCAAAAGTCTGAATCAAAATTAAATATGTAATTAAAACCAACTAGTACCAATAAAGTCCTCCAATGTCCAACTAAGTAGATTAAAAACAGTCTTAGGAGGCTAATCCTTTCATCAACTATCTGGAGTACTGTATCTCAATCCTGAATGCCGAATCCTGCAGCATCATGATTGTCCATATCCTCATTCACTAGGTTACCTGGTGGGGGCAATCTAGGAGTCGGTGGATGTAGAATGGATAAGGCCCAGCCCAAACTTGGCCCATGAACATAAGTGTCTCACGTGTGGGATTTTGTTAGATTGGGTCAATACTATATAATAACTTTTCCTTTCTTAGCTAGATGATATTTTCCTTATGTAGCTAGATTGATTTCGTTACATCTGTAATGGTCTTAATTAGGCCCTGACTGTAGCCATTCATATGGCAAGCTAAGTGTATACATACTGTAGTCGATCTCCTCAATGGATAACGGTTGTGTGGAAAATACTGCTCTTTTCATATGATCTGAATCTCCCTCTGAATACCTTAACAGTGGAAACCAAGTGAGTAAATTTCTTAATCTAATTGTGCACTAGTCACACATTAACATAAAAAGTGCCAACCACAGTTTTAATCATAGTCTGTGCATATAAACAATGTCTGGTATGAAGACAACCGCCTAACTACCCAGGAGCACATGGCCCACAAACAGAAGGTACCTTCAAATTCTTTGTGCACATAACGGAGTGACAAATGAGGGTCCAAAACAGAAGGACGTTAAGGGTCAATAATCATTGAAGTGGTACCAAAAATCAAGTTCTCCCAAAACTGCCATAAGTACCTAAGCCTTAACAAATCTAGCCTTTGTACAGGGACGTCTCTCCATACTGTGCTAGCAGTCTAGGGGTGTCCATGGTTCCTTTTCAAACTAAAACTAGGTCATTCTGTATCTCTGAATTCAAATAATCATAACCACTCTTTTAGAATTGATATCCATGCTGTTCTCAACGCCTATAATGGGTTGGTTCTGCGAGCAGTCCTTTACATGTAATATGGATCTAGTTTACCGAATCATTGTTGGTATCCGATCGTGTAAAGTTAGTCACATACCAGCCCCTTACAGATTTGAGATGTTATCATACATACGATTTATCATAATGTATTCTCATCTAAATCACAATCAATATTATAAATCACAAAATTGTAAACATTGATGTATTAAACGAAGACTATGTCCTAGGCAACATATTACATGTGTAATCAAGTAGAAATCATCAGCCACATAAAGAGTCCTACAATCAAATTATTTAATAACCATTTTCTAAGAAAAATTCCACAAAATCAATGCATTAAAAGTAGTTGGCCATGGCCATGACCCACAATAGAGGTTCGGCCATAGCTCTAAGTGCCTAACGTAGGTTTCAGCCAAAGCCTTCCTTTCTGCCACTAATTCAGTTGCATCAAAACACATTATTAACATGTGGAAGTCTACCATCATTCATGAATTCAGGCATCATATGCACCATTGCTTTATAAATCAGACTAAAATACTGCAACACAACATTAAAGTAAAGCAAACAAACATGAGGGTCTACAGGTATTCGGCTAAGACCAAACCCTTCAAAAAGGGTTCGGCCATGGCCAAACTTCCAGGATGGAGTTCAGCTGAAGCCAAAACCCCTCCTTGAGGTTTGGCCGAGGTGTATGATACACCTATAGTCTTACTTGGTCTTCGAAGTTGTTGTAATCCGCTTTATCAATCAAATTTGAACATTTTACTTACACATTCAGGCATCAACTAGATCCTATGTTCCCAATACTAGAAAAGACACAAATTAGAATTGAGTGCGCAAGTAGATCAGGGTATCTACTTGGAGTATGCTCGAGTCGCTCGATTGACTTGAGGAAAGATGAAGGTCATCCACCAAATGTCGAATCTGCTGGTCTCCTCCTCCTCCTTGTTCTCCTTGTTGATCCTCTAGTTTTCCAATCTAGAGCTCTAGGGTTCGGGTACTCCAGAGGTAGGAATGCAAGAGAGCAAGAGAATGGTAGGGAGGAATTAGTCGATCAAGAGGAACAGGGAAAACAGATATGCTCCGATCTTTAAATAGGTTGTGAGAGCCAAGGTGGGGCTTTATTAGAGTTCAAATAAAACTAGGAAGGCCTCCTTGGGAAATGTGCACAACACCTTTTCGACGTTGGAAGTCGGGAATGTTATCCAGTTGATCTCAAACTTCACTTTTACTTGATGTTTTCCATCTTTCTCAAACATGGATTTTGGGTTGCGTGAATGTTTGACCAAATGATAGTTAAACAACTCATGGAACACTTGATCATCCCTATATTTTATGTTTTCTTCTTTTAGTAATAACTGTGAGCTTGTGAACAACTTAATCGTTCCGTCGATGTTATGATTGTACAATTAAGGCCTGACACTTCCATTTAGAATTCGATGAGATTTTTGAAAAGAGTAGTTCTATTGGCACCACGAAAAGTTCTCTTCCCACCGCAGTTATTATGCTAATTTTGTTTTACAATAAAATTATTATGTGAAATGACTAAAATAGACATCTCATAAACCATGTTGAAATTGTCAATTTCTCTTCACACACATAACCCATCTCTACCCTCTTCACACAACACTCACGGTTTACATTCTCATTCCCCATTCCAACCCACATTTCCCTTCTTCTTTCACTCTCATTATTCCTCCCTTCAATCTCTTTACAACATTGCACCACTCACCCACAGTTCACCTTCTTCCTTGTTCCTTTTCTCCCTTGCTCTCACCAAACTATTTTATTGTAGTTGAATCAAACCAAATATTGCAATGGACAAGGAAATGAAAAAGGAAATCGTGTGTTTTAATCCTACTAGCAGCGAAAAGGTTAGTATGGTTGAGTATTTCAGTGTTTTTGTCAAATTTTTCAAGTTCTGTATTGTAGTTGTTCGCGATATGTCCGGACTGGTATGTCCGAACATTCCCGAAATGTTCGGACACACGATACCGAACATTCCCGAAATGTTCGAATACTTATATTCGAACATAACAACCTTGTTCGATACTTTATTTCCGAACATAAGTTAATTGTTCGGCACTTTATTTCCGAACATAAGTCAATTGTTCGGATTTTCTTTTCCGAACGATACTGATACCATTTTTGCCTTAGTGCAGCTTTCCACAGAAGAAAGCCAAGTTCAGTCAGCCTATGTAATGGACTTTACAGATGCGTTTACTACTGAAGAAGTAAGACATTATATTAAAATTTCAATATACATACTTATTGTGTATTACTAATGTCTGATTCAATGGTTATGTGTTTAGATATTTCACAGCCGAGATGCATTAGTGAATTGGGCTCGTGATGTGGGTAAAAGAAATGGTTTTGTCATTGTCATAAAGGTGTCAAATGCTGCGAGGCCTGGAATAAAAGCTAGGGTTGTCCTAGCATGTGAGAGAAGTGGCCAATTCAAGCATTGTAAGACCAGAGACGAGGGACCTACTAAAAAGAAGATCAAGCAAACAGGATCGAAGAAATGTGGATGCCCTTTTACATTAAAGGGCAAGAAGCTTGAAACTTTTGATGATTGGATGTTGGAAGTTGCATGTGGTATACATAATCACTCTGCTGCAGAGTATCTAGAGGGTCATTCATTCGCAGGGAGACTAACAGAAGAGGAAACAAAATTGATGGTAGATATGTCTAAGAGCATGGTACGACCAAAAGATATTTTGGTTACATTAAAACAAAGAAGTGCCTTAAATGTGACTACAATGAAGACCATTTACAATGCACGTCATAGGCACAGAGTTGTTGAGCGGGGTGGGAGAACACAGATGCAACAACTGATGGGAAAGTTGACAGAGCATAAGTACATTGAATGTCACAGGAACAATGAGGACAGTGACGTTGTTACCGATTTGGTTTGGGCGCATCCAACAAGCATACAGTTGTTGCGGTCATTTCCTCATGTCTTAATAATGGATTGCACTTACAAGACAAACCGGTATCGCATGCCCTTACTGGAGATTGTAGGAGTGACGTCGACAGATATGACTTTCTTTGTGTGTTTTGCTTACATGGAAGCCGAACGTGAAGACAACTATACATGGGCTTTGGGTGTTTTACGTTCTCTCATTGGTGAGGATGCTCTTCCTGATGTTATTGTCACAGACAGAGAATTGGCACTATTAAAAGCCATCGACACCATATTCCCTACTGCAACTCTTAAAGAAGATGAGGGAGCTATCAAAGCCTGACAGTACATTCTTGTTAGAACCAGAAGCAAAGTCACGAACCCGTGGGCGACCACGTCGTAGGATTGATACATCTACCAAAAGGGCGAACCAGTACATTCTTGTATTTTTGTTTTCCATGTATTTCTCTAGTTTCATTGTTCAAAGAATTCATGTATTTCTCTAACAGAATATCCAAGATGAAAGGACAGCATTTTGTGATTACCGTGTTCCAAATGTAAACAACCGTGTTCCAAATATTGTGATTACACCCATGTTCTAACCCATAAAAAAAAATTACACCATAATATTAACCAAAATTTAAAAAAATAAATGAGTTTCTTAAAGTAACTGGTCATCTTCCAAAAAAAAATCAGCTACTGTCCCTACGATGCCTGCGGGCATAAGATCGAGCAGTCATGCTGGGGTGTCGAACCGTGCGCTCCACCTCTTCAATGGTCATTCCACGTAGCACATGTGCGGCCTGCTCGACGTGAGTGTATATACCATGTGGGTCATCAATCCATCCATCTTGGCCCCTCTCTATGACTCTATCAAGGATGCGCAACGCACCCGCATTACGCTACAAGTAAGATGTTTAAATAATTAATTCACAATAAAAAACATATAAAAAAATGTGAAAGTTTGTTTAATTAACCATACCATCTCATAATCAATGTTTTCACTAGTTTGTGCATCTCGAGGATGTGGTCGATGAG
Organism: Litsea cubeba; assembly: GCA_012931725.1. Classification (NCBI taxonomy): domain Eukaryota; kingdom Viridiplantae; phylum Streptophyta; class Magnoliopsida; order Laurales; family Lauraceae; genus Litsea; species Litsea cubeba. The sequence continues at coordinate 51,375,679 of CM022948.1, forward strand.
CTGATTGTGAGTTAGGGTTTTGAAGCAACCTCCATGACACTCGTGCATACCAAGCCATGTACTGTGGTACACAATCAGATGGACGTCGAACTGGAACGCTTCGATTCAACCCAGACAGTAGGTGATCATTCCATCTTTCCCATACTTGATCAAAATATTGATATGCAATATGATATGCATTTGCAGTAGGGCCTCGTGTAGCACGGATTGGGATTAATGGGGGTGGAGGAATAGTCTGCACCCTACCAAACTGCCTCAGGATCCTATCTGGATGATAGGGCTCAACAACGTCGATGGACTTAATGCACCCACAATAGAAGGCGACCTGATTAAATGGATGTTGCTGCCTAATATCGCGATAAGGATCCCATGTAACCTGCATGACCAAAACAATTAGCAGAAAATGTAGATAATTTTCAGTAAGTCATGAATAAAGAATTTTTATTACCTCATCTGCACTCATATAATCAAGCCGCTCTCGCAGTGCCTGCAGGGGAGCAGTAGTCTCCCTACGAGTGAGCCAGCGATACACTCGGGGTTGGCTGACTCCATATAAAATATTTGACGTTGGAGCGAAACACTCGAAATGCTCAAAAATCCACGCCTCTAGCAGCGTAAGATATCCAGCAATCTGTTTAACTTCCTTGCGAGTAGCTAATCCCAACTGTCGATACAAATAAGCAAGAGCAGCGGCACCCCATGCATATGTACGGACACTTGACAAGTCTGTCAACAATGTCAGATATATAATTGGCACACGTGTACCACTCTTGTCCGTGAATAATGTACAGCCTAATAAATACAAAAGATATGCTCTCACTGCACAATCAATCATGTCAGATCCATCCTCATTGGTTATTAAAGAGAACCTCCCTCTTAGCCACTCCAATCTTACAGATTGGCCCCTAACTTGCTGCAGCTCATCATTTGTCTCATTTGGATGAACTCCCAGAGCGTCAACAAGGAGCGAATGAGCATCTTGAAATGACATTCTACCATTATAAGCAACAGAACGACCAGTCACCGGAATCCCAAGTATGGTGGCAACATCATCTAGACTTATGGACATTTCACCAAAAGGCATGTGGAAAGTGTTTGTTTCAGGTTGCCACCTTTCCACAAAACAAGAGACAAGAATCTTACTAACAGATCGGTATGATGCTGTGATGAGTGGACTTAAATTAGATCTATCCACTAACTCTCTGAACCTGTTGCTCTCATTCAATGGCCAGTGTGGTATTTTTTGTCCATGGCTCAAACACTTCAGCGGGGCCCGTTCCTGCATTCCAAAAATATTACATTATTAAAGAATGTAACAATTACGTTGAGTTTTATGTAACATAAAGAGGAAAACAAAAAAAAGTACGTACCTGTGAATGCCAAATGTATGCAGCTATGTGCGTGTTGAAACTGGGCAGCAAAGAACGATCTTCTGGCCCCGCAGTTATTTCTTGTTCAACATCAGCTTCTTCTTCATGTTGTTCAACATGAGTTCCTTCTTCTTCATTGCCTCCTCCTGAATCATATTCCGGTTCCCTATATTCTTCTACAATCTCTTCATTTATTCGACGGCGCCTTCTATTGGAAGCCGTCGGCCTTACTCTAGAACTGCTTGGCCTATCCATTCCTGAAATATTATATGAAGAGTCATTAAATTTTTTTACAAGTGTTCGGCCCTGTGTGTTCGAACAAGTCAGAATTGTTCGGCCATGTGTGTTCGAACAAGTCAGAATTGTTCGGCCCTGTGTGTTCGAACAAGTCAGAATTGTTCGAAGTTTATGAGCCGAACAATTTTGAAATGTACGAACTTTATAATTCGAACATTCTTAAACTGTTCGGACTTTAATGTTCGAACATCTGTGTAATGTTCGAAGTTTCAGAACCGAACATATCGCGACAATGGAAAAAAAAATACTGAACAACTTGTCATTTTCGAGCTAATTAGACGTGTCATTATGTCCCTTTAGACATATTAAGATGCACACAATAGTTGCTACAATGACCTATTTGAGAAAATAAACACAATGGCAATGGAGAAGAAGGAAGGTGATACCTTGGACTAAAATGGAGGTCACTACAACAATAGATTCTTCCTCTCTTCCTTATCTACTTTTATCCTTTCACTAAGCCAATCTTCCGGCCAGAATGTAGGTCAAAATGGATAGAAGAATGTAGGTCTATGTTGAGTTTCAATAGAGAGGAGAGAAAGGGAGTGAGACGATGGTGAAGATGTGTGGGAAGAGAACCAGCCCAATGAGTTGTGTTGTAAGTGAAAGGGGTAATTTGGGTATATTGATGGGTGCAAAGAGAAAAAAAAATAAAAAACCTATTTTGTACATCGGTGTGAAGAGAAATGCGGTGAGAATAGCAAAAAACGTGGTGCCAACAGAACCAGTCTTATGAAAATTTGCAAACAACATAGCTGTGTAAGTTTTTCGATTTAAATTATTTCTTCCGTAAGAAGGAAATCTAACACTATTTAGATGATACTATTAAATCTGTAAATATTGTGTCCTGCATGTACCAAAAAAGGCCCTACATGCCAACATGGAAAAAGTGATTTGTGTAAGTCCTTGTTTCAAAGTTGAGGCTTACTACCCTCCAGTATTAATCTCCTCTAAAGGCTCATATGTATTGTGTGTATGTGTTTTGAGTAATTATGCAACTTACATATATCAGTGGTTTACTCTATTCTCTCGCCAACGAGATGAGTTGGTCTAATGATTGCTCGCTGGTTGTATGTTAGTTGAGGGAGTACGTCGATGACACTGAGGATTATATAAACATTATGTTGGATGAAAAACAGAATCAACTGTTGCGGATGGGAGTGCTGATCAGTACAGCAACATTGGTACTAGGTGGAGGCATTGTGGTGGCTGGTGTAATGGGCATAAACATCCATATTGGACTCTTTGACACTAGCCAAGTGCAATTTTTGGAGACCGTTATAGGTACCTTAGTGGGTTGTTTTGTTCTCTATATTTTTGCCATTGGGTGGGGAAAGAAGAGAGGACTATTGGGTTAATATCATGCTCCTTGTGAGTTGGGAGTTTCAAGGTGATCCTGACATTGAATTTAAGCTCAAGGAAGCTATGCTTCAGTTTTAGTTTGGTTAAATGTTGTGTGATGAAATGGTTTTTTAAACAAGGTGTGTTTACTACAAGTGATTTGGACCAACGATTGAAATTGTGTAAAATGATCTAAATCAATTTCTGTTGTCATTCTAGTCATTATTGGAATTGATGCTGATACAACTGAGAACTGAGTGCTGTTAAAATACAAATGATGCCTATATTTTTGTTTGAGTAAACGTAATTAATCATATGCTCTATCTTATTGTGGGTCATATGCTCTATCTTATTGTGGGACCATCTCTTGTTGGATTAAAATTTAGGGGCATCCCGCTGATGAGGAGGGCATTTATTGAGTGGTTTGGGTTTTCAATAGGTGCGCCTCGTTGTAGAATTCCGCTCATTCACTGACGGGAAGCATGAGTGAAGCCCGACCTATTTAACTTTGGGGCCTATATTTAGGCTTGATTCATAAAATGATATATTCCAGTAATTTAGCTCTCATGGAAGCCTGGATGGGGCCCATCTAGTTCCCCAATGATGATCGAAAACACTTTTTTTATTTTTTGTTTGTGGGTGGGTGGGTGTTGGGGTTCGGGATCTACTCATGATGGGCCAAATTTTCAAATTCCTGGTCAATTTCATGCCTATAACAACCCCTTGATCCTTGGGCTACAAGTTTAACAACTTTATATTAAAGAAAACTCGCTGATCTTTATATTAAAGAAAACTCGCTGATCTAATGGTCTAGTCCATTTGGTTGACTATCAATGGGGTCCTTATTTTGTGGTTGGTTCGGATGGGTGATCAGGTGGGCCCCACATGCTACCTCACACTGATTGCTTCATGGGAGGTAAATGTACCGGAATACTTTTCCATTAATTAATATTGACGTGGAATCAGGCCTAAAATTGGGCTGGCATTGACTTAACTATTGGGTGAGAAATGGTGCAGCTGGTTGTCATGGATGGAGCGATTTTCCTTAATTTAATCCCTCATTTTAAACTAATGAGTCAGCCCTCTCCAATGGTGGTCAAATCTTTAGACCAAGAAATTACACAAGGCTCACCGAACTACGCACAAAGAAGATGGAACACTGTTTTTCTATTAACCTATATTTATAATAAAAAAAACTGTCCCTTGAGAGCCATTTAGACCCTACTCTAGAATTTTCTACGCAACTTTGTCCTTTTCTTGGACTTATCCACACTATTTTAAAATACTTAACTCGTTTTTGGACATTTTCACCATGGATATTTTGGCTTAATTCAAGATTTCACTAGAATTTACTAGTTTTGATCCATGCTATGCTTCCTTTCATCTGATCATATGTGCATCCCGCCGTTTGGAGTGTTATGATGAACAAGTGACTAAAGGCCTTCATCTATGCTATTCCGTGTCCCTTGCTTCACATGTGTTTGCCATGGGTTGGGAGCACATGACATGGACCCAATACAAAACATGCTTGGCTGTCTAGCCATTATAATCTTCTTTTTCACAGGTTCCCTTCTTTAAATGGACGTCTCCCACCCTCTTTGTAATCCACCAATCTCCCCCTTTTCCCCTGAAGTAGAGTTGCCTTCCTCTTCATCTGCTCCGTCCCCATTTTTCGTCCAATTGCCACTGGTGTGGCAATGGGAACCATTCTGGAGCTGAGAGACCTATCTCTACATTAAGATTACAGAATTGGCGGGAACCTGCTACATCCATTGCATTTATCTGTAGCTTCACTGCATCCATCTGCTGCCGTTTTAGGGTCGCTCACTCTACAATCTCCCTGCAACCAACTCGTCCACTCAGTATCTCTGCTGCCAGATCCGATGGTTCACTGGCCTCAATATGATTCAAACTTAACCCATTTGATTCAAAGTTAACCTAGCAAAATCTGCTAGAAAACATCCAATTCGAATATGTTGGTCTGGCAAAAATATCTAATTCCAATAAAAAAATAATTGTATCTCATGAACAGTTTATGGACAAAAACGTTGATACCTGTTTGCAATTTCCGTTTATCTATTTCCCTTGACTTGCCGCCGTCTTCGGCTTCCAACATGATGTCCCGGTGCAAGCACCTTGTCCTCATTGTTGTTGGATCTGTTCAAGATATCTATTCTGTACTACCTACTGTGTCGCATTCAATTGTTTTCAGGCTGCTAACTGATTCTATCCCACTTGACTTCTGTTGAGGCCAATCCGTTCCAATCTGATCTTGCTTTGTAACTTGTTTTCCATCCTTGCTGTTTGCTTTATTTAATCTAATTGCTGCCAGTATCCTTGCTCTTCAGCATCACTGCTGGAACTAAGTCTGCCCAATATGCTCATGCAGTCACCTGGCTTCCTTCTCTGCCAGTACCCAGACCACTCGTTTCGGACCACATTTTGGTTTGGTCTCCAAACCGAGATATTTTTGTTGATTTGGAATTTTGGTGAAACTTTTCGGATTTATATTCTGAAATAGTAAAAAAAATAAAAAATATATAGATATATAATTTTAAAATAAATATTGAATTTAATTAAAAACAATATAAATATAAGTGAAGAGGGAAAACATAATAAATATGAGTGGTCCTATTTCCTAAAAATCTACTTTTATAATTCAAATAACTTTTTTTAAACTATAACTCAAATCATTATACATAAATCGCCCAGCCCCTTTATAAAATATCCCTAATCAACTTTTATAAGCTGCTTGCCCAAGCACGGTTAACCCATCAATATTCATGTCGTCTCATGTCTGCCAAGTGCCAAGTGTCGAAAAAAGCTCCTTTTCGAAAATTCACCCTGCCCTAGCCCTAGCCCCTATTCTCAAGAAGCTGAATGGAATTTAAATTGCAGAAGGAGGAAGAAGTAAAAGAAAACGACGGAGAAGGAGAGAGAGGAGAGGAAGGGAGGTGGGAGGGGTGGGGGTGTTGGAGAGAAAAAGAAAGAAAGAAGAAGAAAAAGAGGGGTCACTGCATCGGCCATGGCACAAGCAGCAGGGCTGTAGGGAACGATGATGGCAGTGGCTGAGCAGCGATAGGGGACAGCATGTTGTTGAACCCCCCTCCCGTTCCTTTCTCTCCCACTCTCCTTTCCTGCAACCAGGCCTACTCCCTCGCTGATTTTTAGTTTTTTATTAAAAAATACCCAAAACCCAAATTTCAGCCATTTGGGCTGAAATTCAGAAATTCGCTATAAGATTTTGGATTGGGCCAAACCAAACCAAACCAAGCCTTTTCCCACTAGGTGGGGTCGGCTATATGGATTTGACGACGCCAATCAAATCTATTTAAGGCCATGTCCTCCGTTAGATCCATGTAGGCAAGGTCATGTTTAATAGTTTCTTTCCAACTTCTCTTGGGTCTCCCTCTCCCTCTCCTCCTGGCAATCTCCATGCTTTCACACCTTTTAACAGGTGCCTCCGTTGGACGCCTTCTAACATGGCCGAACCATCTCAGTCGATTCTCTCTCATTTTATCTCCAATCGGTGCTATTCCTACTTTGCCCCTAATCTCCTCATTTCTAATCCTATCTCTCCTTGTGATCCCGCACATCCATCTTAGCATTCTCATTTCCGCAACTTCCATCTTCTTGACATGATTATGCTTTACTGCCCAACACTCTGATCCATATAACAACGCTGGATTGGGCCAAAGCGGTCTGAAATTCTGACCGAAGTTTTTTGAGGGGTTATCGTTTGGACAGTGGTACAAAATGAATACTTTCCGCCGTTTCGGCCAAAATGAAATGAAATTGAGAACTATGCTTCCAACCAACAACTGGTGGAATGGAAACCATAAAAAATTTGGGGCATTGCAGATGGAGATCATAAAAGTACGCTAAAGGCCTCTTTTGCTTGGCCTAGAGTATAAAAACAAAAACCTTACATATATGCATGTTATCACTGTGGGCTTGAGCATAGTGATGATTAACTCAATGAGAAGTGCCTCTTCTTGATTGTGCAATAAGAAAATTTTCTTTGATAGTTAAAAGTCCACAAGTAATGCAATGGCCTGTTTTCATCACAGCAGATGGTGCAATGGGTTGGGCTGGCAGGACATGATGCATTCAGTTGATCTCAAATCACATTTTTACTCGATGTCAATCATCTTTCTCAAACATGAATTTAACTGTCATGAATGTTTGACCGAATGATAGTTAAGCTACTCATGGAACACTTGATCGTCCATTTATTATATATTTCCGTTTTTTAGATTTTAGTACTAATTGATAGATTGTCAACCACTTAATTGTTCTGTCGATTCTATTATGATGGTACAAGTAAGGCCTAACAGCATATGTTATGCAACTATTCAATTTACATCATTTTTCTGCATGAATGAAGTCTAACGCTATTTACATTATTTCTCTGCAAGAATGAAATCTATTTTACATTATTTCTCTGCAAGAATGAAATTACATTATTTCTCTGCAAGAATGAAATCTATTTTACATTATTTCTCTGCAAGAATGAAATTACATTATTTCTCTGCAAGAATGAAATCTATTTTACATTATTTCTCTGCAAGAATGAAATCTAACAGTATTTAGATCTATAAATATTGTGTTCTGCATGTATCCGAAAAGGCCTTACATGCCAACATGAAAAAACCAATTTGTTGGAGCCCTTGTTTCAAAGTCGAGGCTTATTGCCATGCAGTACTCTTCATCTCTCATCTTTATTATGTGCATTCATTTTGAGTTATGGAACTTACATATATCAGTGGTTTACAGTTTATTCTTCCACTTATGAGAAGAGTTAGTCTAATGATTGTTTGCTGGCTGTATGTTAGTTGAGGGAGTACGTCGATGACACTGAGGATTATATAAACATCATGTTGGATGACAAACAGAATCAACTGCTACAGATGGTAGTGATGCTCAGTACAGCAAACTTGGTACTAAATGTAGGCATTGCGGTGTCTAATGTATTCAGCATGAACATCCAAATCAACCTCTATAACACTAGCCAGTTGCAATTCTGGGAGACCACCATAGGTACCATAGTGGGTTGTTTTGTTCTCTATATTTTTGCCATTGGGTGGGGAAAGAAGAGAGGACTATTGGGTTAATATCACGCTCCTTGTGAGTTGAAAGCTTCAAGGTGATCCTGACATTTTGAATTTAAGCTCGAGGAAGTTATGCTTCAGTTTCAGTTTGGTTAAATGTCAGTCTGTTGACAACAAATTTTTGTTTACTAACGAGCAGTGTGGACCAACCATTGAAATTGTGTAAACTTTATCTAATCAATTTCTGTTGCCAACCATTGAAATTGCGTTGACATGATTTATATCAATTTCTGTTGCTATACTAGTCATTATTGGAATTGGTGCTCTGATACAACTGAGAGCTGAGAGCTGTTACAAAGCAAATGATGCCTATATTGAATTTTGTTTGAGCATACGTAATTAATCATATGCTTTATCTTACGGTGGGACCATTTCTTATTGGATTATAATTTAGGGGCATCCCACTAAAAAGAGGAGGGCATTTATTTTGAGTGGTTTGAATTTTCAATAGGTGAGCCTAGTTGTAGAGCTCCAATCCCTTCACTCCTCTAGTAAACCTGCACATTTATAAAGACATGCAAACCTGACCTATTTAGCTTCGGGGCATATATATTCATGTGCATCTGAGAGCATTGGCCTATAATCCAGTCTTGATTCATATAGGGATATGTCCTGGCACATTGCACTGCAGCTCCATTCGAGGTAGCTGGATGGGCCCCACCTAGGGCCCAACTGATGAACGGACCAAGGGGTGGGAAATTCACTCATGATAGGCCCAGATAGTAAGTTTTGGGTCAAACTTATTGTCGCACCTGATTTCTGATCCCATTCAGGGGAAGGATTTGCGACTAATCCAAGGAATTGGCACAAAAAAAAAAAAAGAAAAAAAGAAAACAAAATTGTGATGATCACTAGTTATGGATTGCAGCTGTAACACCCATTGATCACCTCCAATTTGAAAAAATTATTGGGTTCACTCATCAGTATATCACCAGAAATGCATGATTTGGGTCAATGTAGGGGTCAATCCATCTTACAATTTTAAGATAAAGATGAAAAGGAAGATTCCATGCATACAATAAAGTAAATAAAAAATAATTTAAAAGTGGGCATTTGTCAATAGTTAGCTGAGGGGAATTGAATCCCATTCACCAGGTACCCACCTCGAATCCCTTGGCAAAAGTGTAGGCGCATTCTAATGAAAATTGCTAATCCAATTCACCGGATACCCACCATGAATCCTTGGCAATTAAAGGTTAAGATAAAAAAAAAAAAAAAATGCTCATGAAGATGTTAAAAAAGTATTCAAGGTTTTGTGCTCACATATCAGTACAAAAATGAGATTTGACCAGTAAGGTGTCGCTTGTTAAAGCAAAAGGCCGTTTCAGAGAGGGCTTTTGTCTTGAAAGCACATGTAAAAAGCAAAATGCAATGGAAGGTTGATTTGATTTGATAAGAGGGTGGATTTTAGAAAGAATTGAACAAAACTGTTGAATTCTTTTGAAACATAAAAAGGGAATTTTTTTTTTCAATAGAAAGTAAGACAGCCCTTATTATCTTTTCAATAATTTTTTCATTTTTTGAAATATTTGAATTTTTATAGATTTTTCAAATAAAGGGTCTAGAAGTGCCTAATTAGGTAAATGCATGGAATTTAGATGGACTAACCTCATGAATGGGTCAGCAGCCCATCCACACTGCCGTGCGCGCCACCTTCAACCGGCTTCCTTTTTCTTTTTTTTTCTTTCTTTCTGATAACGGAGTGTCACAGTCCTTAGGGTCAGAATAATCCCTATGGGCCCGGGAGCCGGGTAAATCCCATGTTGTTCTAGTGTGGTAGTGCATTTTTACACCCTCAATCTCCATGCAAATCGTAGTCTTATACCAACTGAGCTATCCCTTGGGGTTACCGGCTTCCATACTGGTGATAGACAGCACCTTCGGTCCGCTCTTCTTCCCGGTAACTGGTAGTCAGCACCTTCAGTCTGGGTTACTAGATGAATGCATTAGTATTGTAGGTGCAGAAAATTATGACCCACAATAAGAGGGTGCCTTACAGGACTTATCCGGGAAGATGATGGTGTCTGGAATGTCTGGATGCCGTCCGAAAGCCTGAAAGAGAGTAGCAAACGGTCAGAGGACCCTGGCCTGAGCGGCGCAAGGCTCTCCGATGCCAAAGTCAGTATGGGAACTGGAACAATGGAAGGAGAGGGAGAAGAAAGACAGAGTAAGGGCTCTGTGAATGGAAAATGGGCGTACCTTTGATGGTGGTATGAGCCTCTATTTATAGAGCGTGGAACGTATCTTTGGGAGATATTGTGGTGTGGGTCCCATGATTGGACTGGGAAGTCACGATCAGCCCACATTGCATTAATTGTGGTCCAATCCAGCCCACTATGCATTAAATGCCCGTCGGGTCAGCCCGCATCTCATTTAATGCACGTCTTGTTGGGCCAGGTCGTGTTGGGCGCCTTTGGCGGTAGGGGTACCAGCGGATCCGCCCTCGGGCCCTGCCCTGATGTGGCCTCAGCCGCTGGACGCCGCCCTGTCAGGGATCTGGTGAAGATTGTGAGTGGCTGGATGTCGCATCTGTCCCACTGGCTCGCGCCCCCATCCCTCCACGTGCCTGGTGACGTGGGGGATGAGGGGCGTGAGTGGAGACCCTTTCTGGTTTCGGCTTCCGTCCCGGCTTCTTCAGCCGAGGTGGAGCTTTCTGCCGAGATGGCATCCGAGGTGGGCCAGTTCGGCGTTAAGGGCCCGGAGCTGCCTGACTTCGGTCGGACCTCCTGTCCTGGTAGCCGGGGTGAGATTGGTGCCACGTGGATGGCACGTGGGAATGCTTAGTCTCATCTGACGGCCGTGATTAGCTTAATCCTGTGGTTCTGGAAATCTCCCCACACAATTGCCCCCTAGCTTTTGACCTCTGAAGTGTGCTAGCCTTTAGGGGTTGAAAGCTAGAAGAATCCGTCCGGGGATGTGGCGATCGTCGTCTGGTGTTGCTTCAACTGCTCTGAAGCGATACATGCTCTGTCTTGCCTGTACTGGGAAGCGAGTCGGCGGCTACACGCGTCGCCTTTTCACTGATAGCGGTGTCTGCCGGGATCCCTGTGAACGATCCTGTTGCGAGCCGAGCTGCATCCGGTCCCTAGTCGTCTACTTCAAGTTCGGAACCGTCGAACCTAGCGGCCAAGTTTAGGCGGGGGTCTTCTTAGTCTGCGGGGTCTTGAGTCTGAGAGGGACAAGCTGAAGAGGGAGTTGGAAGAGTCGCGGAAATGAATAGAGGGGATGAAGGAGGCCAGCGCTGAAGAGGCTGATCGGCTGGCATCGCCTCTGGCTGATGTCGCCGAACTTACGTCGAAGAAGGCTATGTCTGGGCGAGGAACATAAAGACCGCCGAACTGGAGTCTGAGTTGGCCAGATTGAAGGCTGAATCTACTGCTGAGGGGACGAGGCTGCGTGGGGAAGTGCTGGCGGGGCGCGCCGAGACGACAAGGTTGAAGACGGCGAACGCCGAGCTGGAGAAGGAAAAGGCCTCTCTTCAGGCCAAGGCTCGGTCCGCCCTCCAGGATGGGGTGGATCGAGCCACTGAGCCGTACGAGAGGCAGGTGGAGGAGGTCACCGCCATCCTGTTCGAGGAAGGATGCCTGGCCGCACTGAGAGGTGCGGGGGCTCCTGAGCCGAGCTCCGCTTCTGCAGCCGAAAGTGCCCCAGTTGGAGCTCCTGCAGTGGTTCCTGCTCCGGAAGATGCTCCAGCTGCCCCGGTCTTGAGCGGTGCCCCGGTTGCCAGTGTTGCTTCTGCCGTGCCTCGGGGTGAGGCCTCTTCTGCCCCCGGAGCAAATGAGGCCCTGGTCGAAGAATCTCCTGCCAGCGACGCTCACAGCAAGGTCGCGGTTTCGGCCGAATCCATTGGTCCAGCAGATACGGTGATCGACCTAGTGGAGTCGCCGAAGCCACAGTAGCCGGGCTGCTCTTTATTTGTCTTTTTTCCTTGCACTGTTCTGGAACACTTGTGTTTTTGTGCTGCTTTTCTGCGTTTGAGTGATGGCACAGCTCTTCTTTTTTGAAGACTGGCTTTGGCCGAAATGGCTGGCCTTGCGCCGAGGTGGATCCATACCTTGGCCGAATTGCCTTGCGCCGGGTAGATCCATCGTTCCGCTGGACTCGGCTAGGCGAGAGTGCGGCTATGGCCTTCTGAGGGGTGTATGAACCCGGACTTTAGGAAACGGCTGAGTGTAGGAACTGCAGGCCATTTCCAAGGCGTAGAGCCTCGATTGTGTCCAAGACACGGGGCTTTAGGAAAGGCTGAGTGTAGGAACTCTTCCATGCCGTTTCCAGGGCGTAGAGCCCAATTGTGTCCAAGACACGGGGGCTTTAGGAAAGGCTGAGTGTAGGAACTCTTCCATGCCGTTTCCAGGGCGTAGAGCCTGTGTGTCCAAGACACGGGGGCTTTAGGAAAGGCTGAGTGTAAGAACTCTTCGATGCCGTTTCCAGGGCGTAGAGCCTGTGTGTCCAAGACACGGGGGCTTTAGGAAAGGCTGAGTGTAAGAACTCTTCTATGCCGTTTCCAGGGCGTAGAGCCTGTGTGTCCAAGACACGGGGGCTTTAGGAAAGGCTGAGTGTAAGAACTCTTCCATGCCGTTTCCAGGGCGTAGAGCCTGTGTGTCCAAGACACGGGGGCTTTAGGAAAGGCTGAGTGTAAGAACTCTTCTATGCCGTTTCCAGGGCGTAGAGCCTGTGTGTCCAAGACACGGGGGCTTTAGGAAAGGCTGAGTGTAAGAACTCTTCCATGCCGTTTCCAGGGCGTAGAGCCTGTGTGTCCAAGACACGGGGGCTTTAGGAAAGGCTGAGTGTAGGAACTCTTCCATGCCGTTTCCAGGGCGTAGAGCCTGTGCTGCCGGAGTCGACCAGAAAGGTGACAGATTGGTGACGGGGCGAACGCCATTTCCATTGATTCAGAGATTCATTACATCTTTTAGAAATTGAATTTCTTGGGATACAGATGGATACAGAGGACGCCAGATGGATCACGTAATGATCTTCTCCGAATCCTCGTTGTCTGGAATCTGGGCTGCGTTCTGGTGAACTCGGCCCTCGCTGCCGCCAGCATCTACTGCCTCAACGAACTCTGGAATGTGGCCCTCTTCGGCCAGCTTCTCCAGATACCACTGCAGAGAGTTGCAGTCTTCGGTCCTGTGCCCGTTGCCCCTATGGAAGGAGCAGTAGAGCTTGCTTCGGGCGCCTGAGGTGGGCTCATTCTGCATGGGCGGAGGGTACTTGAAGAACGGCTTGGACCTGATCTTGGTCAGGATGCGGTAGATCGGCTCCTTGAAGACGACGTTGACGCCCTGACTGGCGCTGGTGGGAGGTCCGGGCTGCAAGGTGCCCCCAGACCTGGACGACGCAGGCTTCGCCGAACTGGAGAACCAAGCCTGCTTGGGCTCCTGCTCCTGGGAGGGCCTCCCGCCTTTCTGCCGAGGCTGGCTATTCTTCTGTTCGGGCTCCGGATGCCCGTCCTGATCCTTAGCTCGGATCTCGTCTTCCTCCCGGGCGATAAAGCGCTTCACCCGGGATATCAATTCTGACATGGATTCTGGGGTGTCCCCGGCCAAGTCCTTTCGCAAGTCGGTGCCAGGGATCAGGGCATGCTGGAAGGCGTAGATGGCTATCCCCTCCCTCGCGCCCTCGATCTGGCTGTAGACCGCCCAGAATCGGTGGGTGAACTTGGCGAGAGTTTCGCCCTGCTTCATTCTCAGGGCGATGAGGTCCCCTTCCTTCTTGGGGACGACGGTGTAGGCTTGGAACTTCTTCAGGAAGGAGAGCTGGAGCTCCTTCCAACTGGAAACCGACTGCTCCGGGAGGGAGCAGAACCACTTCAGGGGGAGGTCACCCAAACTGGAGGAGAAGATTTTGCAGTTCAGGTGACCCTCGTTTCCCCAGATGGACATCTTCTGGGAGAAGTGTCGGAGGTGTGCAGATGGGTCGGACAGTCCGTCATAGGGGACGAACCGCGGGACGGAGAACTTCTTGGGCAAGGGGGTGTGCTCAATCTCTTTTGTGAAGGGAGAGCCCCCGAGATCAGTGTGACCACAGAGCTGCTTCTGATCCCGCATGTCTAAGTTGCGCTGGAGAGCCAATCTGACACGTTTGTCAAATCGCTCTTGCTCGTCGTCCTTTTCTGGAGTCTGAGCTCGGGTCTTCCGCTTCGGATGGTTTGGGCTACGACGGCTACGAGTTCGGCCGTCGCAGCTGTGGTGACTTCGGCTGTTGCTCGAGCCTTCGTCACGGATCTGGCTCCGTTTCTGGTCCAGATGATGTCTGAGTTCCTCACGAGGAGGCTGGGCTGCCCTGCTGGGAGCGTCCTTCTTTTTCCCTTGAGGCTCAGAGACCTCCCTCAAGGAGGCAGTTTGCACTGCCTTCAGCTGCTGCTGGAGCTCGCGAATCATCCGTTCTTGCTTCTGGAGTTGCTTCTGGAGGAGGGCAGCTTCAGGAACCTCTCCAGGGGGTTGAGCGTGGCGCGTTTCTCCTACGGCCACGGCTTTGTCCTTCCGGGGACGCTTATGCTGACGCTTACTGCGTCCGGGTGGCGCGACTTCGTCCGCTGAGAGCGAGGCCTCGACTCCCTCCTGGAATGGGATCTCGACAAAGAGTTGGGAGCCCAGGCGACCCTCGCCTGCGGATGTGCCTTGGATCGTTCGGGACCGTCCCTGAGGAGGGACGTCCGCTGGCGGTGGTAGCAGCCCGAGTGCTGCTCTCGACGATTCTACACCCTTCTTAGCTCTCGGAGGCATGGCTTCTGAGAAGATGAGGTTAAGAAAGATTGTTTGGAAGGATTTGGAGAAGGTTGGGGAGGCTGGGATATTGCTTCCCCACAGACGGCGCCAATTGTAGGTGCAGAAAATTATGACCCACAATAAGAGGGTGCCTTACAGGACTTATCCGGGAAGATGATGGTGTCTGGAATGTCTGGATGCCGTCCGAAAGCCTGAAAGAGAGTAGCAAACGGTCAGAGGACCCTGGCCTGAGCGGCGCAAGGCTCTCCGATGCCAAAGTCAGTATGGGAACTGGAACAATGGAAGGAGAGGGAGAAGAAAGACAGAGTAAGGGCTCTGTGAATGGAAAATGGGCGTACCTTTGATGGTGGTATGAGCCTCTATTTATAGAGCGTGGAACGTATCTTTGGGAGATATTGTGGTGTGGGTCCCATGATTGGACTGGGAAGTCACGATCAGCCCACATTGCATTAATTGTGGTCCAATCCAGCCCACTATGCATTAAATGCCCGTCGGGTCAGCCCGCATCTCATTTAATGCACGTCTTGTTGGGCCAGGTCGTGTTGGGCGCCTTTGGCGGTAGGGGTACCAGCGGATCCGCCCTCGGGCCCTGCCCTGATGTGGCCTCAGCCGCTGGACGCCGCCCTGTCAGGGATCTGGTGAAGATTGTGAGTGGCTGGATGTCGCATCTGTCCCACTGGCTCGCGCCCCCATCCCTCCACGTGCCTGGTGACGTGGGGGATGAGGGGCGTGAGTGGAGACCCTTTCTGGTTTCGGCTTCCGTCCCGGCTTCTTCAGCCGAGGTGGAGCTTTCTGCCGAGATGGCATCCGAGGTGGGCCAGTTCGGCGTTAAGGGCCCGGAGCTGCCTGACTTCGGTCGGACCTCCTGTCCTGGTAGCCGGGGTGAGATTGGTGCCACGTGGATGGCACGTGGGAATGCTTAGTCTCATCTGACGGCCGTGATTAGCTTAATCCTGTGGTTCTGGAAATCTCCCCACACAAGTATGTTGTCAATGCGAGGGATGGGATTTTGGATGAATACAAACATATTTTCGAACCTAGAATGAATTAAATATTAAAGTCCATAGGATGATTCTTAACACAAGTATGCTAACTAAATATTAATGCAGAGAATGGCAGTAAAGCAAGTGACCTAGAATGAATTAAATATTAAAGTCCAGAGGATGACTCTAATAAAAGCATGCTAACCAAATGAACAAGTAAAAACCAATAATATAATAAAAGTTGAATGGAAGACATTAATGCTGATAAAATTAAAAATAGAACTGGAAGGATCTAACCTCCACTGGTCAGGATAAAAGACTGGTCGGACCTTTAATTTATTGCTGCAGTCAAGAAGTGGGTACGGTTTTGAGTACTGGTAGATCTGGGCGATGGGTTTGTGTATGGGTGATAACTGAGGTGGGTTGCAAGTTCGGATGGGTTGACTTAGAAAGTTGGGCTTGTGTAGGCTGGGTCTGCTGGTGCAGGTTCGATTGGTGTGGGTGAAAGAAATGGGCACACGTTCAATTATGAGTTTGGCCGGGTTGTACGTAGAGGGATGACGTGTACGGTGTTTGTTTGGGTTGGACGATGATGAATCTGCTGGCCGATGGGCTAAATGAGTGGGTTGGCTTTGGGTGAGTTTTGCAGGTGGTGTTGGATATTGGTGAAGTGTGTTGGATGTGTTGTGATGTGCATGATGGGTGGAGATGTGATTGTTTAGGTGGTTAGAGATATAAGGAAGAAGATGAAGATGGTGATGGGTGTGAAGATGGCTGGGATGTGCGTATTGTGGGTACTATGATTTTGATAGCGAGAGGAGATGATGAGGCAGAGTTTGGATGATTTGCAGTCGTTTATGTAGATGGTGAAGATGGGTGATGTGGAGATAGGTAGTAGATGATCACTCGGGAAGGTAGTGTTTGTTTAGGTGGATTAGAAAGAGGAGGAAGAAAATAATGATGATGGCTACGGTATGTAGAACATATGTTCCTCATAAGCAGATATAACTGATGATGGCTATGGAATGCAAAACATATGTTCCTCAGAAGAAGATATAAGATGATGGCTATGGAATGCAAAACATATGTTCCTCATAAGAAGTTATGACCGAGTTATATATGTTATAATGCATACTGAAACATCATGTCTCTCAAACTCGTGACTATTATGCTAATGGACAGATGGGCAGGTGATTTATGCGAATAAAGACACCGACATAAGATGCATGAGAAACCACTATAAAGAGACTACACAGACTTAAGAAAGTGAAATGTTCTCACTTACTACCATGTCATGTTTGATAGATCTCCTCTTTTATTCTCTATGATGCCTCCTCCTTTGTCCTTCAGTTCTTTTTTCTTGTGGGTATCAAGGGCGGGGGGCTGATGAGCTGGTCGTTTCGTTTAAGGAGAAAAGAAAAGAAAAGAAAAACTAAAGAAAAGAAAGAGAAGTACTAACTGGATCGTTCCAGCCAGCAGATGAAGTCCTCAGGCTTTTATAGGAGTTGGCTTGGGTGAGAAAAAAAGAGTGGAGGGAGGAAAGTAGTATGGAGATGGGCATGAATATGAGTGGACGGGATGGAGCCTGTGAGGAGAAAAATAGAAAGTGAGAAAAGAGAGGAAAAGGAATTAACATAGAAGAAAAAAGAAAACAAATTAAGAGAGTGGAGTAAAAGGAGTGCAGAAAGATGGCGTTGGTATGGCTGGGGAGTTGACCATAAAGTGGCCTGTGTTGAGTTTTTATAAAAATGATAGTTTTTTCCTTACATCCATTAAATAAAATTGAGTATGTCATTGTTTACAAAAATACTATTATTTTTATCACAAATCCCAATGGTTTCTCTCTCTCAATAGCTCTCTCATGCACATGAAGTCTAATCACGTATTTTAAAATTTTCATCAATCTTATAATGGGCCATGCATGGATTGGGTCTATTATAATGGCCACAGGTTCATTAAAATGGATTTATTTTATTAGGTTTAGTCTCTCCCACTAAATGTAATATAGTAACTATCAATATTACACGGTTTAAGAGAAATATAAATCCAAGCTTTCGGAATTTTACATATAGATGAAAGGACAAATGATGGTGGTTGTAAGGCTATTGGTCTTAGGACATGGAAAGCGTTAAAATAGAAAGGCAAGGGGTACATGAAACCACATTGGACATTTTATAAACCCTAAAAACCTATTTTAGGGTGATGGTACGAAAGTAAGCCCCTTTAGTAAAGGGGTGATAGTGTATAAAGGGTTATTTACCAAATATTTAAAGAAGAGAACTGTTTTTGGGGCTAGATCCTCCTAATCCCATTCCAGAAAGTGTGATAATCCACAAATATTTAGAGGATCAATCCCATTGTTGAGTTTTCGCTACTAAAATTCCTTATTGGAAAGTAGGGTAAGGTAGTAAAAACATGATGCAAAATCACAATGTATGTGATTTTTAATTTTCAGAAATACAAGGGGCATGCATATGGTGCTATGCCACTCAGTGTAGACTTATAATTTATAAATGCCTTTTTTTTTCTATCCGAGGACTTTGTAAGTGATTCTAAAAAAGGGCTTACTTTATTGTGCGTGAACTTTTTTATCTAAGAAAATTGAGATTTGGTTGAAGGGAATATAAGCTTTAGCTTAAGAAAATTCAGATGCAACAACATTATCATAGTCTTTGTAAAAATGGCTTTTCCCATAGTCATTGTAGCATGATAAAAATCTCCTTAGACTTTGCGAAGACTAAAAAGGCCTTTAAATTTCAATATAGACGATAAAGCCACACAAAGGGATATACAACAAACTCTATTTCTTCTCTAGAAGATCTGGGTGATGGTATACCGAGGGAGAGAGTCGAGATCGAGAGAAAGAATTAGAAAGTTGTAGACAGAGACGGTGGATGGGTCGATTAGTAGGTTTGGTATGGAGAGAAGTTCTCTACTCTCTTAATTCATAAGGAACAACCTTCTTTCCTTAAAGGCCACGATCTTTCCCATCATACCAATAATATTGTTGGTAAATTACTTACGAAGAATGTGCAATTGGAAAATTAAATAAATTATTATTATAAATACTTAGTGAATAGTTGTGAATGTGAGAAATTGAATAAGAAAGCAAAAGAAAAATGGGCAAGGCACGCCAACTAAGATGCTTTATTAAAGACAATAGTTTTCCACATGCAGGTGGAAAATGATGAAATTATGTCCCCAGTATACAATGCCCAGCTCTAATTGAAAGTCTGCACACTAGAATAAAAAATATGGAATTGCCCTTAAAATCAAAGTAGAAAACAAAAGAGAAGAAGATGCTCTTAGAAAACTACTTATGAAATTATTGCATTCTGCTTATTTTAAATATTATATAAAAAAACTAGAACATTACCTAAATTATTGAGTTTGAAGGCATCCCTTAGAATTGGGTCATATGCACACAAATGCCTCCAACGATTTATTATTTTTTAATACACATCTCATCTAAAGGGCACAAAATATTTAATTTGGAAAAGACATATCGAAGTCTCAAGTGCCTCTTGTGATTTATTATTTTTTAAATTACTGGCTTTTAGAAAATATCCAACAATCCCCCACAAATTTCTAAAAACACATTTTTAAAGAAAAATAATTAATAATATTAATAGGAAATAACTAAAAACGGTATAATGCATTCCTCACGGGTGGATGACCCTTAAACCTAAAGATAGAATATGTATTATAAGACTTTAGTGTGAGTAAGTTACCTAAGTGAAGTTCATGATACATATTCACATTATACAATATCATCGGGTATCCATATTCTCCATACCACGCTATGTCACAGGCCATGCGTTAGTATTGATACTCTTAGCGAATGCTCTAGAGTCTTACAGACAAAACCCATAGGAGGCGGCCATGACCTCCACATTTGCAAAGTTAAATCCATCAAGAATGCTTTCGCTCACTCCACACTAAGCCATGAGTCTGTTAAGGACTAAAAGCTCAGTCCAATATAGGCGAAAGCTATACGGCGCACGAACCTCAGAGATGGGCAAATTTGGAACACATTAATTTCCCTCACTAGTTCCAAATATATATGCACTGCGAGGAACATCTCAAAACACCATCTGGTGGACAGTACATCTGACCAAAATTCCTTTGAACTCTAACTTAGAGGTTAAGAGTAGGCTACGGTCGGGACTATCCCTTTATGTCGGTAAACTCATCTACCTTGAGGTTTAGATTCTCACTCTTGAGTGATATAAAACCATAATGAGAAATTAGGGGGTCATTTGCCACAACTTGTACTTCATTTATCTTAATTTTACTCTGTGTCCATTGACATTTGTTGATGAAAGAAGTACCTTGATTGGTTATCATATCTCTTACACCAATCTTTTCCACAATCTGTCATCTGATCTAATAGATGATAATGCATTGTCCACATTTGTGATCAAATCTGATGGATGATGTTGATGATGCATTATCCACAATGCAAAGAATATCATCCAGTCTTTGATACCTACTCTTTGCATCATTAAAAAAATAGTAACAAAAGATGAATGGAAGACGTTAATGATGATAAAATTAAAAATAGAACTGGAAGGGTCTAACCTCCACTGGTCAGGATAAAAAACTGGTCGGACCTTTAATTTATTGCTGCAGTCAAGAAGTGGGTACGGTTTTGAGTACTGGTAGGTCCGGGCGATGGGTTTGTGTGTATGGGTGATAACTGAGGTGGGTTGCAAGTTCGGATGGGTTGACTTAGAAAGTTGTGCTTGTGTAGGCTGGGTCTGCTGGTGCAGGTTCGATTGGTGTGGGTGAAAGAAATGGGCACGGGTTCAATTATGAGTTTGGCCGTGTTGTACGTAGAGGGATGACGTGTACGGTGTTTGTTTGGGTTGGACGATGATGAATCTGCTGGCCGATGGGCTAAATGAGTGGGTTGGCTTTGGGTGAGTTTTGCAGGTGGTGTTGGATATTGGTGAAGTGTGTTGGATGTGTTGTGATGTGCATGATGGGTGGAGATGTGATTGTTTAGGTGGTTAGAGATATAAGGAAGAAGATGAAGATGGTGATGGGTGTGAAGATGGCTGGGATGTGCGTATTGTGGGTACTATGATTTTGATAGCGAGAGGAGATGATGAGGCAGAGTTTGGATGATTTGCAGTCGTTTATGTAGATGGTGAAGATGGGTGATGTGGAGATAGGTAGTAGATGATCACTCGGGAAGGTAGTGTTTGTTTAGGTGGATTAGAAAGAGGAGGAAGAAAATAATGATGATGGCTATGGTATGTAGAACATATGTTCCTCATAAAAAGATATTACTGATGATGGCTATGGAATGCAAAACATATGTTCCTCATAAGAAGATATAACTGATGATATGTGTTCCTCATAAGAAGTTATGACCCAGTTATATATGTTATAATGCATACTGAAACATCATGTCTCTCAAACTCGTGACTATTATGCTAATGGACAGATGGGCAGGTGATTTTTGCGAATGAAGACACCGAAATAACATGAATGAGACTACACAGACTTAAGAAAGTAAAATGTTCTCACTTACTACCATGTCATGTTTGATAGATCTCCTCTTTTATTCTCTATGATGCCTCCTCCTTTGTCCTTCAGTTCTTTTTTCTTGTGGGTATCAAGGGCCTCTTGATATTGGGTGGTGGTGTGGGGCTGATGAGCTGGTCGTTTGGTTGAGGGAGAAGAGAAAAGAAAAGAAAAGAAAGAGAAGTACTAACTGGATCGTTCCAGCCAGCAGATGATGTCCTCAGGCTTTTATAGGAGTTGGCTCGGGTGAGAAAAAAGAGTGGAGGGAGGAAAGTGCGTAGTAAGGAGATGGGCATGAAGACTGGGAGGAGAAAAATATAAAGAGAGAAAAGAGAGGAAAAGGAATTAACATAGAAGAAAAAAGCAAACAAATTAAGAAAGAGGAGAAAAAGGAGTGCAGAAAGATGGGCGTTGGTATGGCTGGGGAGTTGACCATAAAGTGGCTTGTCTCGAGTTTTTATAAAAATGATAGTTTTTTCCTTATATCCATTAAACAAAATTGAGCATGTCATTGTTTACAAACAATACTATTATTTTTATGACAAATCCCAATGGTTTCTCTCTCTCAATAGCTCTCTCATGCACCAAACCAAACCAAACTAAACCAAGCCTTTTCCCACTAGGTGGGGTCGGCTATATGGATTTGACGACGCCAATCAAATCTGTTTAGGGTCATGTCCTCCGTTAGATCCATGTAGGCAAAATCATGTTTAATAGTTTAAAATTTTCATGCACATGAAGTCTAATCTCGTATTTTAAAATTTTCATGAATCTTATAATGGGCCATGCATGGATTGGGTCAATTATAATGGCCACAGGTTCATTAAAATGGATTTATTTTATTAGGGTTAGCCTCTCCTACTAAATGTAATATAGTAACTATCAATATTACACGGTTTAAGAGAAAAATAAATCCAAGCTTTTGGAATTTTACATATAGATGAAAGGACAAATGATGGTGGTTGTAAGGCTATTGGTCTTGGGACATGGAAAGCATTAAAATAGAAAGGCAACGGGTGTCTGCAAACACTGAAACCACTTTGGACTTTTTATAAACCCTAAAAACCTATTAGGGTGATGGTACGGAAGTAAGCCCCTTTAGTAAAGGGGCGATAGTGTATGAAGGGTTATTTACCAAATATTTAAAGAAGAAAAACTATTTTTGTGGCTAGATCCTCCTAATCCCATTCTAGAAAGTGCGATAATCCACAAATATTTTGGGGCAGTCGCGCAATGCATGTAACTAAGAAGCCATAAAAGCTAAAAGCACATATAGAGAAAATATCATCTAGTCAGAGAGATTGTGCAGAGAGGAGACATAACTATCACTAAAATAGCATTTGCAGATAATCTCGTAGATCCCTTTACTAAGCTTTTGACTACTAAAGTTTTTGAGCGGTATGTAGATGGGATGGGCATGAGATGCAACCCTGATTGGCATTGAGTCCAAGTAGGTAATTGTTAGATTGTATGACCTCAATCCAGAGGATGATCCGAGTAAATTGATTTATTTCATTAATTAATTTATATTTTCATGCTTTATTCATGAGATGAATGATATTTTATTCTATATTTAGACATGACCAATACAAAATAACATGATGGTTCATGAGATGAACCGGAGCCCATAAGTATATTATATGTGATCCATGTGTTAGGATGAGATCTATATATAGAAGACATAGATAACAAATATTATACTTAAATTGATTCACAACCAGTGATAAAATTGGGCATCTCATTTGATAAGGCTGCAGCACTGTAATTACTATGTGATAGTGTGATATGTCTCGATCATCAAGTTGTAAGACTCTTGATCATTGTGCTAGTACATTAAAAGTATTGAAGGACCATGAGTAGCACCTTGTACAAATCTGTCTTTTATCAAAGGACGGCTAACATAATCCCAAGCAACAGGCTCTTAGTCCTGAGAGATTAATGAAATCAAGTATCTACTATACATTTACTTTGAGTCATCAATGAGTGAGGCCAATTGTAGGTCAACACCATGATGTCTTAGGTACGTGGTAGTGGGGCTGTGGGAACATATAATTCACAATTGCAAGATGGAATATATCATCACAAATATCCCCTTGTGCCAAGTAATAGATTTTAACATTAGTGGGTACGCACCCATCTCAATTAAGAGTTAATTGGATGGTACTGATGATTATTGTGATTAATTGGGTTACAAGGATAATAAGAGATGGATCCAATTTAGTTGGACATATTTATTCAAATAGATCCATGGATATATTTGATGGAGGGGCCTACTTGTAGTAATTGGAAAGTTTAGGGTCTCCTTGTAATTATTCCTAATATTGGAGTGCAATTTCATTTAATTAGTGGATTTATTTACAATTAACTGTGTGTCCAGAGTTCACATGAGATGTGGGTTCCAGATTCCTAGTTGGAACCATATTCTAAGAAATCACCAGTGGTCCCCATGCTAGCCCTAATAAGAGAATGTTACTAATCTCATTAGAACTCTTAAGGAAAGGAGGAGTAGGATACTTACTAGGAATAGAAGTGAGACTTCTAATCTTGGTCTAAGAGGATGTCTGCCATAAACTATAAATAAGAGGTGAGAGTTAGAGATCTCTACACACAACAATAATCTCTCTAAGTTCCTCTCTCTTCCTCCTTTCTCTCCTTTGGTTTCCTACTAGAGATCTAGGGTTTTTTTTCTACTTGGAGATCCCACCATTCTCCTTTAAAAGTTCTCTAAAAGGGTCATAGCACGTGATTTCCAAGCCCTAGTCCCTATTGTATATGTGATACTAACTTTGCAGGTTGTTGTCTTCTCCATGTGGCCCCACAAGTTTCTATTTTTGACATGATTATTGGTTATTTTGGGCAACTTGTAAGGGCATCATGGTTTCCTTGGCTTCTCGTGAAAGGGCAAGGCATGATGAATTTCCCTAAGACCCTTTTATTTCCATTGATAGATTACCATATAAATATCATTGTTGAGATATAGGAATTTATGTAATTTTCAGTTTTAAATTCCGGGTGGTTTTCAAGACAAGATAGATGATGATGATGGACTCTTAACCAAAGAGTTTGGGATAGCCAAAGAGTTTGGAGTTACTCAAAGAGAAGAGTTTGGAAGATCAAGAAGTCCAAGGCATCTTTCCACATTAGGCCACGTGGAGGAGAGGACTTTCTGATATTAGAATTTCTAATCTTGCATGGATACTTGCTTTATTTAGACTTTCTATATTTGCATGGTTGCTTGTTTTATTTCTTACCAAAATCTGATCCAAACACAACAGTTATAGTAATTGGTCAAATCAAATTAATATTTTGGAAATGGTTCAAAATAGGGAATTAGTATTGGTGGACCCATGAGATGGACCCGCTGGAAATACTAATCTTGTTAACTAGACTTTCCATAATTCTAAATTTGACTTGGATCCAATTATTATTTTTATGAGATGATGTATGTTTATATCATGTGGGCCTATAGACCTAAAAGAAAATCCTCAATTCTAAAATATTAAGTAGGAGCGGGGCAATTAAAACTGAGAAATTTCCATGGTTTTCCACCGTAGGTCCATTGTAAGATAGGCACGTGTCTCGCGCCATCAGAGAATGGCCGTTCGCCACGGAGGGCATTTGTTTTATTTGTTACTAGATATGGATCTCTTTAGGATAGCATTGATGAGACAGGGTGAGGGTGCACTCCCCAAAGGAGGCGCTGCTCGCAATGGTTGTCATGCAATGCTAATCAGTTGGTCACACGTAACTAAAATTATGACATAGTATCCCCAAGGATTTTCCTCATGTATTTTAGAAACCAAAGTTTAATCGGGAGTCACGCATTATTTGGTATGAGATACCTAGATGATAATGAGTGATGGTGTAAGACCCCGACCCGAGAGACCTCGATTAGTGTTAATTAAGTTGTATTTTAGCTTTAAGTTTGTTTAGTGGGTTTTGGTTAAGTTTGGTATTAGAATAGCTTTTAAATAGCTTTGGGAAATTTTGAAACCATTCTTGATTTAGTGGGACCCTTTGGGAGTTCCTTTGGCGACTTTGTGTGAGCTTGGGGGATTGTTCGAGATTTCATAAATTCGTGTGTTAATCCCGTTTAACTCATCTCGTTAATCCCTATAAGTTTCATGTTGACCCCGTCCCCATTCGAGATCCCTAAATCCGACTTTTCTCAATTTGAGGGCAAAACAGTCTTTTCATACCAAAACCTGGACACAATTTTCAATGTCACCAAAACTCGCGAAACATATACGTTTTGAAAACTAGAAATTCCGCCGATCAACTTTGCCTTCTTCATGGAATTCATTTGAGGTCCCGAAAGCCATGTTATTAGCCTAACAACCGCTTTAAGTTGTGGGACCCACCTCTAATTGCTATAAAAAGAAGAATCATTCTTCACTTGGTCTTTTCTTGCTCTTTTCATTGAAGAAAAAGAAGAACTCCAGCTGCCTAGGGTTTTCTCCATTTTCCTCTTGCTCTCTTCCTCCTCAATCCTTCACTAACCCTTGTCAAACAAAGGAATGGACTTCTCCATCTTCTTCTTCACCATTAGGGCTTCCTTTTGATGCTATTGGGAGGAGAATCCATCACCATTAGAGCTTGCGTTGAGCTATCTTGAACCATTTGAAGATCCTACAAGTAAACAAACCCTTCCATCTTCTAGGTTTGTGTTTGTATAGCCTTAAAGAGTCTCCATCTCCTTTATTGGAAACTCTCTCTTCCTCTTGTTTGGTTTTGATGATTCTAGGGTTTCTTATTGGTTTCTTTTGGGGGTTTTTGGTGTAGCTTGGTGCTTTTGGCTTGAGAAGTGATTAGAAGTTGGTTTTGCTATCTTGGACCTAAGGCAAGTGTATAATTAGATTAATATTGAATGTTATCATATTTATGGAAAATTTTGATTTACATCATGGTTTAATGATTTCATACCTTCCTCTTGCTATGGTTTCTCTACCTTTTGAACAAGGCATATTGATTGGTTTCCTTTCTTGTTTATATCTTGATTTATGCACCTATTGATTTTCATTTGAATGGATTGTTTTTAAATGGTGAAATGGAGATGAATGAAATAGATTGATGGATGTGTTTTAGGGATATTTTGATAGATGAATGGATGAGGTTGAAGGGAGGTTTGATTGGGGTTTTGGAGTCCTCATTTTGTGTAGAATAACTGCTTAAAAATGTATGGAATGAGAAGAAGGAAGAAGAGCCCGAACTGCACTTAGAAACAAGTTTCTGGACAGTTCACTCGAGCGACCTTGACACATCGCTCGAGCAAACCCCTCACAGAACCTCGTTGGTTCGAGGCAGCTGTTTGGTCGCTCAAGCCAACCTGATCCGGGTAGGTCCGCTCAAGTGAACCCAAGTCCGCTCGAGTGAACCCCAGACAGAGAGCTCTTGGCTCGAGTGCACTTTCCAGTCCGCTCGAGCGAAGTGCTTGTTAGGCCTCGGTCAATGTAGGGAAACTGGAAACATTTTTCTAAGACTTGGGGAGGTATTATTTGGAGCCCCAAAGCAACGAAAGGCCTAAGAAACGTTGTATGGGAACCAGTTGAGGAAGAAACCCCAGCATGGAGATTTGTTAAGGATTTTTAGAGTTGTCAATGTGCGTAGGAACCCGAAACGTCCTTAATTCTCAAAGAGTACAAAATTAGTATCAAATCTGACGTACGGGACCCTATTTACACTGAATTGGATCTTAAACTCTCAACGCTTAGCTCGGGAATCTATAGAAATCCGTTATGTTTTATTTAAACCCGAATTTCATTTGTACATTTCAAACTTCATGTCTTATGCCTAGTCATGCCCCGGATACACTGAAACTATGTCTTTCAGCATATTGCTAACCCGTTTATGCCCGACCCGATATAATCGTGTTTTGTGCCTATGGGCATTCTGTCCTGTTTATATATATATAATTGTCTTGGTTTCTCGTTTGTGACCTATGAGTCGGCACCACTAAGCTTGGATGACCATGTAGGTTTGATCCACCGACTTAGAGATCCCCCTCCCGTCCTTCCAGCTGCAGCCTGGATCCTGTTCCCGTCCTGATACCCGATCTGCTACCGTGGTCCCGTATAGTATTATATGTATTTATATTTAATCGTTGACTCTCCTCACCTTGTATGACTGAGGTCAACGTCCCGATGTGCTCTCATCACCTTAGTGAGAGAGGATTTAGCTTTGTATGATTGCTATCTTGTTAGTTTCTGATTCTTGGTACCTTTATGTGCTTTATGTTACTCATGTCTTTTCTTAATAAATGATGCATTATCCTTTATGAAATTCATTATTTATATATATACAGGTTTCAATGTTTTTACAAGGTATCATTGCTTTACTTTATTATTGTCATATCTTTTTACCCACCTGCCAGACCGTCGTGTCTGGCCCATTATTTGGTACTCAGGTCCCGAACCAATTGCCTTTGAAGAGGAGCCAGAGGAGGCGGTTGGTGAACCGCAACATGTGATCGAATGGCAAGCTAACGATGTCTTGTAGACATTTGGTCACACTTTGAGATGTGATACATTTTGGAAGTTGTGACTAACACCTTTTGGGTTATCCTTTTGGTTGTACTGGCCTTTGTAGGCCATTATTTTTGGGGCAATTAATGAACTGATCTTTTGTATAAACTCTAATTTATATTTTGGAAAAATGCTAATGATCATTGCTCACTCTGACATCATGTCTTGTTATTTGCATTGTCTGTCTTGTTTTATGAAATGAATTGGTATATTCATGATTTGCTACACACTTCCGCAACCTGATTAAGTACTTGACTTGTATGTGAGATTACTTGAATATGAGATTCTCACCGCGGAATCCTGTGGGAAATCACGTGCACGGATGAATACTTTTTCTTGATTTCGTGTACGTATGGGTCATTTAATCATTATGTTGACATGCATGGCTTCATCATCATTACCACTAATCACCGTCTCGATCCCGGATTAGGCCCCTTGACCCGATCCGGGGTCGCGACAAATGAGGATCATGGAATATTAGTCTTAGATCTATATTAGAGTGATATTGATCCGCACCAATCTAAGAAGCATTTGCACTCCCCACGGAGGCATGTCCCAATGGATTGGGATTCCGATGCATTCTGAATTTAAGTGGTTAGAGGATTTAACAAATTTAGTAGGATGCTAAACCCTAATGTCATTTAAGTTTATTAATTGCGTGTATGGTTGTGTGCAACAATATTTCAGCATGAATTCATCTACATTCAATCCCCTTGCGACCATCCTAGACCAAAATAAGTTGGTGGGATCCAACTATGTGGACTGGAAGAGAAACCTGGATATAGTCCTGACCGCATCAGGATATAAGTATGTCCTTACCACACCTTGCCCTCTGGAACTTGAGACAAATGCACCACGGGATCAAAAGGACCTTTACACAAAGTGGACAAAAGATGACGAGATGGCCAAGTGCTACATGCAAGCATCTATGTCAAGTGCTCTTCAACACCAACATGAGTCCTTTTAGTCTGCATCCGATATTATCTCGAACTTAAAGGAAATGCTTGGGGACCAATGCAAGCCTGCTAGACAGCTAGCCAAGAAAACTGTAATGAGCACTAAGATGGTTGATGGGACTCCGGTGCAAGACCACATTCTGAAAATTATGGACTCATTGAACGAGTTGGATGTCCAGGGTGCTGAGATTGATGCAAAATCTCAAATTAATATTATCCTGAAGTCGCTGCCAGACTCATTTAATAATTTCAAGCTCAACTACAATATGAATAAAATGAGATGAGCTTTCAAGCCAGCTGGTGGTAGCAGAGGGTATTATCAAGAAGCCAAGTGTCAATATGACAGAGAAGTCATATGCTAAGTCTAAGCCGAAAGGCAAAGACCGGAAAGGCAATAAGAGATCAATCCCCAAAGGCCAAAAGGTGGAAAATGGTCCTAATGGTGGTGTGGCAAAGGCGTATAAGGGCACAGGGGTTAAGCCAAAGGGAAAGTGTTTCCATTGTGGTATGACAGGACATTGGAAGCGGAATTGTCCTGATTTTCTGTCAAAGAAAAGGACCGCATGTATGATTGAGTCACATGTTTATGAAGTTAGTTTTGCAACTAGTACTTCATAATGCTGGTGTGTTGATTCCGTTGCAACTAATCACATATGTAATTCATTACAGGGGTTCCGCAAAACCAGGAGGCCTAATGGCGGCGAGATCATTATCAACCTGTGATCGGATGCTAAGGCAGAGGCGGTGTCAATGGGAGTAGTTACATTATGCTTTTCAAATAATAAGTTGATTTTGTCAGACACTTTATATGTACCGTCTTTAAGACGGAATTTAATTTCAATTTCAAGTTTAGTGAATAAGAGTTATTCTATTAACTTTGGTACTGAAGTAGTCATTAAGAGGAATGATACTTTTATATATTCTGGCAAGGTAATCAACGGTCTTTATTTATTAACTCTCACAATGTATGAGATATATGACACCGAAATAATTAATAGGACAAACAGACCAGCATTAAAGAGAAAGTCACATTCATCTAATCCAATAAAACTTTGACACATGAGGCTAGGTCACATTAACCTAGATAGGATTGACAGGCTAGTGAAACATGGTTTCTTGCCTTCAATGGTAGTAGAACCAATGCCTGTCAGCAAGACCTGTCTGGAGGCAAAATGACTAGAAGACCATTTTCTTCAAAGGGCAATAGGGCCAAAGAGTTATTGGAATTAGTGCTTATTGATGTGTGTGGACCCATGAATGTAAGAGCGAGAGGTGGTTATGAGTACTTCATAACTTCCACAAATGATTACTTAAGATATGGATATATATTCCTTATGCACAGCAAATCCGAGGCTTTTGAAAAGTTCAAAGAGTTTCGAGCGGAAGCGAAAAAGCAATTAGGTAAAAGTATCAAGACTCTTCGATCAGATTGTGGAGGAGAATATCTCTCTGCTGATTTTATGGGATACTTATCAGAAAATGGGTTTCTATCCCAGTTGTCTGCTCCCAGTATGCCTCAATAGAATGGAGTAGCAGAAAGAAGGAACCAAACTCTTTTAGATATGGTTAGGTCTATGATGAGTTTCTTAGGACTGCCCATATCCTTTTAGGGGTATGCTTTGGATATTGCGACGTACATACTAAACCTTGTACCATCTAATTAAGTCAGTACCTAAGATTCTCTGGGAGTTGTGGTATGGGCGAAAGCCTAGTCTGTAACATTTACATATTTGGGGTTGTCCGGCACATGTGCTAAAGTGAAGATGGACAAGTTGGAATCGAAGTCGGAAGTATGCACTTTTGTAGGATATCCTGAAGGAACTAAAGGTTGATTACTCTATAATCCCAGAGAGCAGAAGGTACTTATCGGTAAATGCGATTTTTTTAGAAGAAGATTATATGATTGACTGGAATACTTTAGAAATGGTTTTTTTTGGAAGAAATTATTGAACAATCAGTTCCAGATCCAGAAAAAACCGAACTTGAGGAAGACCAGCCCTAACCTGAACCAGTAGTTACATCGGAGCCTCGTCGTAGTGGGAGGATTGTTAGGCCTCCTAACAAGTTTGTGTTACTGGGGGAGTCTTACGAGGCAATTCCAGAAGAACATGAACCAGATCCCTGTAACTATGATGAAGCAATAAATGACCAGTATTCGGGACGTTGGCAAGATGCTATGAAAACTGAGATAGAGCCCATGTACTCTAATCAGGTATGGGAACTTGTGGACTTGCCTACCAGTGGATGCAAGTGCGTCTATAAGAGGAAGAGATGACCGGACGGAAGAGTTGAGACTTTTAAGGCCAGGCTTATTGCGAAAGGGTATACTCAGAAAGAGGGAATCGATTATGAGGAGACCTTCTTGCCAGTAGCCGCACTCAAGTCTATCCGGATACTCTTATCCATTGCGTTTCATCTCGACCACGATATTTGGCAAATGGATGTCAAGACAGTGTTTCTTAATGGTCATCAGCCAGATGGTTTCGTAGCAAAGAACCAAGAGCAAAGAGTTTGCAAACTGCAAAAGTCCATTTATGGACTAAAGCAGGCGTCTCGGAGTTGGAACATCTGTTTTTACCAGGCAATCAAATCTTTTGGTTTTTGTTAGAATCCGGATGAGTCATGTGTGTACGTTTTTTTTTTTTTTTTTTTTTTTTTTTTTTTTTTTTTTTGCTGAAGGTAAAATGTATTGAGAAAAGGAGGGGTAAGAGCATTAGCCCCCAAAAATACAAAGAGAAAAACAAACTGGGAAGGCTTACAAAAAGCGCCAACCCAGAAAGGCATCCCCACCAAAAAAGGACTCTATACAAAGAAAACAAAAACTATAATCTCAACAGCAGAAAGATTACAGGAGAGCATAGGCAATGCTGAAGAACAATCCAAAAGAAGCAAAAAGCAAACCTGCACATTTTAACATAAAGGGGCCATGGACAGCACTGAACTAAATAGCAGCAGCACAAAATAAACCAGCAGAAAGCAGCACCACTCGCAGCACCAGAGAGCAGAAACTGAAACAACATAGAAGTAGGGAGCTACACCACTGAACTGAATGGAGAAAGCAGCACCAACAAACTAACTGCATAGCTAGAGCTTTAGTAGTTAACACCCAGGTAAATGAGAATGGGATGGGAAGGAAGAGGATGCTTGCTGCCAGCAAGAGAAAAAACCAGATCCTTCAAGCGATCAGAAAGGATTCTCTTGGCTCTGTCCAGAGAAGGAGTTTTGTTGTGATGCTTAGAATCATTCCAGAGCGTCCAAAGCACAGAGATGGCTTGGAAGAAGATAGCCGCTACCCCTTTTCTTCCTGAGACATCTCTGTCGTTGGAGAGAAAAAACCAAATGGAGATAGCTGAAAAGGTGTGACTAATTGGAGGATTAACATCACATGGAGCAAGTAACCAGCTTCAAAACTGGAAAGCCAAGGAGCAATGGAAGAACAGGTGGAGGTCATCTTCTACCTCACTAAAGCAAAGGTGGCAACGGGAGGCCAGAATGCAGCCCTTACTCTGAGCCCAAGATTCGGTAGGAGTTTTCCTAAGCAAAAGTCGCCAAGAGAAACAGGCAAGTCTTGGGTGGATAAAAGGATTCCAAACCAGGGACGACCAGCTTTTAACAGTTGCCTTGGGTCTAAGATGGTTCCAGGCTTCAGAAAGAGAAAGATTGGCATAAGTGTTACCGTTCCAAAGTAAGGTGTCAGGGGCATCAGTGATCAAGATACGGCTAGTAGAAAAATTTAGAAACTCCTTCAGAGCTGAAGGAAGGGAATGGGGAATAAGCCAAGCATTGTTAGCTATTATGTCAGCCACCAAATCTGTCTCTGAGAATTGAATGAGCGGAAACTTGGAAGCAATAGGAAGCTTATCAATCCAATTATCGAACCAAATACAGATGGACTTACCATTACCAACAACCCAGGAATTGTTAGCCTGAAGGAGGGGAGATATAGCTCTGATCTTTTTCCAAATAGTAGAGCCATTCCTTGGATTCTTAGGGTGCCATAAGGAGCCGGCTCTGCAGTATCTAGCTCTGAACCAATCTGCCCAAAGAGAAGACCCTGTAGCAATTGACCAAGCCAACTTAAGAAAGCAAGCATCATTGAAATCTTTAAGACGTCTCAGACCAAGACCTCCCTCTGCTTTAAGCAAGCAAATAGAACCCCAATTGACTAGATGAGTGCTGGTGCAATCTGGGTCGGAGGACCAAAGGAAATTCCTCATAAGCCTCTCTATAAGAACGCATGTTTTGGAAGGGAGAGGGATGACCAGGGAGATATGGATCGGGATTGAGCTGAGAACATGCTTAATGAGGGTAAGCCTACCTGCAAATGAGAGAAGTTTAGACTTCTAGCCTGCCAGTCTGGTTCTAATTGAGTCGATGATCTTTTTGAAAAAGGAATGACGAGCACAACCAAAAAATAAGGGAACTCCCAGATAAGTAGAAGGAAGAGTAGATTGATTCATCGGAAAGACGCCTTTGACCATACGAATTCTGCCTGCACTACATTTACCCAGAAACATTTGGCTTTTGATAAGGTTAACAACCTGCCCTGAAGAATCTTGGTAGCGGGATAACAACTCGGACAACCTTCTTAGGCCTCTCTTATGCGCTTTGAGGAAGATCAAAATGTCATCAGCATATAACAAGTGACAAGGGGTGAAGGGAACTGAGGAGATAGAGAAAATGGACCCTTCAAGCCTTAGTCTTTCAATCTTTAAGCTCAGAATCTCCTCTGCTAAAATGAAAAGGTATGGGGAGAGAGGGCACCCTTGCCATAGGCCACAAGAGGAGGAGATGAAACCTGTGGGACTTTTGTTGACCAAGACTGAGGCTCGGCTATGACAGACCAATTCTGTGATGAGGTTAATCCACTGTTGAGAGAAATTGAAAATTTTTAAAGCCTTAAAAAGGAAGCTCCACTGAAGTCTGTCAAAAAGCTTTAGTTATGTCCAACTTAAACACACAGACCCCCCTCTCATTTTGGAATTAAGCTGCTGGAACAGATCATTGGCCAGGGCAATGTGATGATGGATGGTCCTTCCTTTCACAAAGGCAGATTGATGGTTGGATATGAGGAGAGGAAGGATGCTGGACAGTCTATTAGCTAGGATTTTGGCTATGATTTTGTAGGTAAAGTTAAGAAGGCTAATAGGCCGGAAGTCGGAGAAGGAGGTTGGAGATTGTATTTTGGGGAGGAGAGTGATGAAGAAGGCATTGGTGGCTCTAAGTAATCTGCCTGAGGAGAAGAAGTGGGTAATGGCTTGGATGACTTCTTTTCCCACAATGTCCCAACAACTGGTAAAAAAGATGCCTGAAAATCCATCAGGGCCGGCGAACTGTGTTTCTTTAGCCCAAAAACTGCTGCACGGATCTCTGTAGGGGAGGGGATCGCTGAAAGGAAAGAGTTTTGGTCAGCTGAGAGAGAGGGACCAGTACTGTCAAAGAGAGAATCATCAGGACTAGAAGCTGGAGATTGAAGAAGCTGTGAAAAATAAATGGAGGCCTGATTTCTGATTTCCTCTTCTTCATCAAAGAAGATCCCATCGACCTTGATCCTATCAATGCGATTGCGAATGCTCCTAGACTTGGCAGAGAGATGGAAGAACTTGGTATTCCGATCACCATCTTGAAGCCATCTGATTTTGGCCTTTTGCTTCCAGTGAGCAGCCTCTGCATTCAACCAATTATGAAGATCCGATTTACAAAGGTTCAGAGTCTGAAGATGCCTGTCACAAGGTTGATCATCATAGACCAATTGAGCTTCCAAGACCGAATTCTCAGACACAGCTATGTTTCTTTTCAGGTGACCGAAAACTAGGAAATTCCAGGACTTGAGTTTCTGCTTGAGGAACTTGAGTTTTTGAGCAAGGATAAATTGGGGATTGCCTCTGACAGGGATAGCCCAGCTAGTCTCAACAACCGCTGTAAAAGATTCATAGTTGAGCCACATGGCTTCGAATTTGAAAGGGATGCTTTTGGGAGAGGGTCTACCTTTATGGGAAAGAAGAATGGGGCTATGGTCAGAGGAAAGTCTAGCAAGGTGAGTGACCATGGGATCTTCGAAATAGTCAAACCAGGAAGAATTCACAAAGGCACGATCTAATCTGGCTGCAACATAAGCTTGACCTTGCCTGTTGTTGGCCCAGGTGAAGCAATTGCCACTGAAGCCAAGGTCCCTAAGGCCAGTGGCAAGGACCATGTCATTAAAATCCCTAACCGAAGTGGGAGAGGGGGGGCAAGTACTCAACTTTTCGGAGGCCAAGAGAATAGAATTGAAATCACCTATAACACTCCAAGGAAGAGCAGTAGAGGAGGTGCTTTCCAAGTAATGCCATAGAGTTCTTCTGGAACGATAGTCAGTGGAGCCATAGACACCCGTAATCAGGCTAGAAAAGGAGGGAAGAAGGTTAGAAAAGGAAATGGAGATGTGCTGATCAGAATGATTAAGAAGAGAGAAATTTAAGTTGGGGGTGGATTTGCAGAAGCACCAGAGGGAATTATTAGTATTGGAAAAGGAGAAATTGAATCCTAAGGATTGAAGGCCAAACGAAATGGAAGAGTCCAAGATAATTTTGGGTTCAGCAAGGAAAAGGAGGTCAGGGTAATGGGTGTGAAGGAGATGATGCAGCATATTTTTTGTAGGGGTATTACCAAATACCTCTGTAGTTCCAAAAAGGACTTTAATCATGGGACAAGATTGAGGGAAGAAGGCCACAAGAACTCCTGGTTTTAGGGCCAGAAGAAGAGGAGGTTTTAGGTCTAGTTTTCTTTTTTGTTTTGATCTTGAAAGGGGAAAGGTCAACGACCAGGGGATGATCCTCAGTGGCCAAGGGAGTAGTATCATGGAATGAAATGCTACTGGACCCTTTAAGATTAGGGGGAAGTTGCTGAATAACAGGAGGTGCTGGTACTGGTTGAGTAGAGCCCTGAGGATTAAGAGTTAATCTAGAATTGGAGATAAGTACTGAGTGGTTGAGAGTGGGGGTCGCGAAGCTACAATTATCTAAAATGGAGGAGGTTAGA
Source organism: Litsea cubeba (assembly GCA_012931725.1). Lineage (NCBI taxonomy): Eukaryota > Viridiplantae > Streptophyta > Magnoliopsida > Laurales > Lauraceae > Litsea > Litsea cubeba. The sequence continues at coordinate 51,411,541 of CM022948.1, forward strand.
ACAGTCTAAAACCGGAGCAGGAATTGTCTCCAAGATTTCAAAAACTACATCTGAGGGGAGAGATAGGATAGAATTTCCTGGGGGATTGGAGATCATCGACTGGGAGGCTCAACAGACTGGGGAATATGGACCAAAGACTGAGTCTCTACTGGTTAAAAGCAGTGGGGACCATAAACTGAGGTTCAACAATCTGGGGAGTGGAGACCAAAGACTGGGGCATCTACAGGCAAAGGAGTGGAGAGCAAAGGCTGGGCTCAACGGGGAGGGGAGTGGGTTTGAGGGTTGGCTTGTTAACTGGTAGGACAACTTCGGGATTGATCTGGTACAGTTTGAGGCTGTGGCAGTTGGGCAGATGGAGGGGTCTTCAAAAGAGCTGGTTTGGCTGCAGAATAGGGCATTTTCCTGAGAGGTGTCCTGCAGATAAGCATTCCGAACAGGAAATGTTTTCATACTGAATTTCTACTTCTACAACTGTGTCACCTTCCAACTCTACAGTTAGCACTCTAGGGCCTGGCATGGAAACATCAAGATTAACCAGGACCCGGGCATATGAGAGCATCCTTTGGGTAGCTGTTGATTCGTCAAGGCGGAGCGGCTTACCAATTGTACCATCAATGGAGAGGAGGATGTCACTGCTCCAGCAGTGATAGGGAATTCCTTTTAGACGAATCCAGACTGGGAAAGAAGCTGGCCAGGAATCTTCATTTTGTCCAGGAGCCCATGATTGAAGTAAAAGTTTTCTTCTGTTCATGATTAGAGGACTTTGACTGATTAGGATGTCTCTATCCTCAGCAGAGTTAAATCTGAACGGAAAACCCCTTTTCAGTAAGGGAGATGAAACAAGGCCTGGATAGCCTCCAGGAGCTGTGCACCCATTGTTCAAGTGCTTCCAAGGATGGTCGTCTACCAACAAATTTTCCAATAGCCGGAAAGGAAAAGGATTCCTTACTGTTGTTGACCATCTGCATAGGGATCTTCAGAGAGAGCTTTCCATCTACCCAGGTTGGGGGAGGTAGGACAAGGGGAGAGGAGATAGGCGTCGGAGATAGAAAGCTAACATAAGATTTGTGGGTTGCAGGCACTTGATTTCCTGGCGGGAACTGATCTGGAGGAAGTGAGAGGAAACTATCCAGGTGTCTGCGAAGAAGCTGAAGTTGATCTAAATCCCAAGCCGGAAGAGAAACATTACCAGGAATCTTCTGAGCTGAAGAATCACGAGAAAGAGAATATATGCCAGAGGGAGCAGGCTGCCTGGAAGAGATACGAGCCTCGTCCAAGGGCTGGGCAAGAGAAGTGGCTGGAACAGGGGGGAGAGAATGAGAAAGGAGAGGGAGGTTAGAGGTAAGGGGGAGAATAGGGGGAAAGAGCTGAAGGTCAAGCAGATTTGGCGAGGCTGGGGTTTGAAGCAGGCTGGGATCTGGGAGAGGAGGCTCCACCTTGCTGGAGGCAGGAGAAGCTGAATCTTGAGGCGTTTTGTGGGACAGAGCAGCCACGGACCAATCTGGCCTGTATTGGGGATGATTGGAGCTGGGAAGAGGAAAAGGTGGAAGGGGAGCTGTGGATCTAGGGGAGGAGTTTGTGGATCTGAGATTGGTGGGTTGGGGATTTGGGGCTGCAGGGGGAATGGGGGTTCCGACGACCACCATCCCTGTTAGGTTGGAGCAGATTTTCTGAGTCATGTGTGTACGTGAAAAGTGAAAGAGGTAGGGTAGAATTTCTTATATTATATGTCGATGATATCATTTTCCTTGGGAGCGATATAGGGATGTTGTAAACTATCAAAGTTTGGTTGGCAACAATGTTTGATATGAAGGACTTAGGAGAAGTCGGCTACATCCTATGAATCAAGCTTCACCGAGACCGAAAAAATAGGATGATTGGCTTATCTCAAGATGCGTATATGGATAAGGTACTGGTATGGTTTGCAATGCAAAATTCCAAGAAGGGTATCACACCTTTTAGGCATGGATTACACGTTTACAAGGATCAGTGTTACAAGACAACTGAGGAAAAGGAGCAGATAAGAGCGGTGCCATACGCTTCGACCGTTGATAGCCTCACGTATGCTATGCTTTGTACTAAACCGAATATCTGTCATGCAGTAGGCGTAGTCAGCATATATCAATCGAACGGAGGTCCTGACCATTGGGCTGCTGTAAAATGTATTCTCAAATACTTGAGAAGACTAGAGATTATATGTTGATTTACGGCAGTGACGAGTTGATGCTAGTTTGATACACAGATTCTGACTTTATGTTATATAAGAATTCCAGGAAATCCACCTCTGGATATGTGTTTATGTGCATATATATAATGACTCTAATGCAACTATGCTAACTAAATGAACAAGTAAAAACCAATAATATAATAAAAGTTGAATGGAAGACATTACTGATGATTAAATTAAAAATAAACTGGAAGGATCTAACCTCTAATGGTGGGGAGAAAGGACTGGTCGGACCTTTAAATTTATTGCTGCAGTCAGGAAGTGGGTACGGTTTTGAGTACTGGTTGGTCTGGGCTCAACTATGCTCAGTTGGTCTAGAATCACGGTTTGCACCCGGGGGTTGTAGGTTCAAAACGACACTACCACACCGGGGCTATAGGGAAGTTTACCTGGTTTCTTTCTAGACCCCCGGAGGGATTAGTCCAGCCCGAAGCATTGGGAACCCTCGGATAGCAGCAACAAAAAAAAATACTATGGTTTGGTTTGATCAATTGGTCTGGACCAAGTGGCTTGGATTTTGTGAGTGAGTGTGGGCTCAGTGGCGTGGTAGGTTCGGTTGATGGGTTGTGCATGGTGTTGCTAGTCGGTTTGGGCTAGACTAGGTCGGGTAGTTGTGATGAGGTACTGTTGTTGTTTGGCTCGGATGGGTCGGGAAATTCAGGTGGGTTTGTCTGAGCGATGGGTTTGTGTGCATTGGTGATAACTGAGGTGGGTTGCAAGTTAGAAAGTTGTGCTTGTGTAAGCAGGGTCTGCTGGTGCAGGTTCTATTGGTGTGGGTGAAAGAAATGGGCACAGTTGGCCGTGTTGTACGTACAGGGATGACGTGTACGGTGTTTGTTTGGGTTTAACGATGATGAAGCTGCTGGCCGATGGGCAAAATGAGTGGGTTGGCTTTGGGTGAGTTTTGCAGGTGGTGTTGGATATTGGTGAAGTGCGTTGGATGTGTTGTGATGTGCATGATGAGTGGAGATGTGTTTGTCTAAGTGGTTAGAGATATGAGGAAGAAGATGAAGATGGTGATGGGTGTGAAGATGGCTGGAATGTGTTTATTGTGGGTACTATGAGTTTGATAGAGAGATGAGATAATGATCAGGCAGAGTTTGGTTGATTTGCAGTCGTTTATGTAGATGGTTAAGATGGGCGATGTGGAGATAGGTAGTAGATGATCACTCGGGATTCGGGAAGGTAGTGTTTGTTTAGGTGGATTAGAAAGAAGAGGAAGAAAATGATGATGATGGCTATGGAATGCAAAACATATGTTCCTCGTAAGCAGATATAACTGATGATGGCTATGGAATGCAAAACATATGTTCCTCGGAAGAAGATATAACTGATGATGGCCATGGAATGCAAAACATATGTTCCTCATAAGAAGATATCACTGATGATGGCTATGGAATGTAAAACATATGTTCCTCATAATTAATTAAGAAGTTATGACCCAGTCATGTTATAATGCATACTGAAACATCATGTCTCTCAAACTCGTGACTATTATGCTAATGGACAGATGGACAGGTGATTTTTGCGAATGAAAACACCGAAAGAACATGCATGAGAAACCACTATAAAGAGACTACACGGACTCAAGAAAGTGAAATGTTCTCACTTACTACCATGTCTTGTTTGATAGATCTCCTCTCTTATTCTCTATGATCGATGCCGCCTCCTTTGTCCTTCAGTTCTCTTTTCTTATGGGTATCAAGGGCCTCTTGATATTGGGTGGTGGTGTGGGGCTGATGAGCTGGTCGTTTGGTTGAAGGAGAAAAGAAAAGAAAAGAAAAACTAAATTAAAGAAAAGAGAGCTGGGTCGTTCCAGCCAGCATATGATGTCCTCACTCTCCTCAAGCTATATAGGAGTTTGGGTGAGAAATATGAGTGGAGGGAGGAGAGTAGCAAGGAGATGGGCATGAAGATGAGTGGACCAGGATGGAGACTGTGAGGAGAAAAATAGAAAGAGAGAAGAGAGAGGAAAAAGGAATTAACATGGAAAACAAAAAAGAAAACAAATTAAGAGAGGAGTAAAAGGATTGCAGAAAGAGGGCCGTTGCATAGCTGGGGAAGTTGACCATAAAGTGGCTTGTATTGAGTTTTTTTTATAAAAATGATAGTTTTTTTTTTATTACAGCAATTAAATAAATTGAGGTATGGCAGTGTTTACAATAATACTATTACTTTTATTGCAAATCCCAATCGTTTCGTCCTCGCTCTTCAATAGCACTCTCGATGCATCAAGGGGCGGAGCCACAGAGGCCGGGGGGCCCTGGCCCCCAGGCTTTGAAAAACCCGTAAAGAAGATGAAATGGGCTCCCCGAGAAAGTTTATCATCCCAGCGTGCCCCCCCCCCCCCCCCCCCCCCCCCCCCCTCTCAATCCAACATTCATTTCCAGGAAAAGCCCATTTTCCAAAAACCTCTTCAGCCCCTTTCCAAAACCCTATTCCCATTTGGCCAAGGAAGGCTGCAATGTCCCTCTTCCTGCATGACCCATTTCTCCCATTTGGCCATTAACGAAGAAGAAGAAGAAGGAAGAAGAAGAAGAAGGAGCAGCTGGGCCACGCTGCCTTCCCCTCTGGCCCTCTCCCAGCCGCAGCAGCGCCACGCCGCCACCTTCCCCCTTTCCCAGCCACAGGCAGCAGCCAGCAGTGCCTCCCGCCCGTCCGCCGCCGGCCCCCCCGGAGATGAACTCCTGGCTCCGCCCCTGTCGATCATGCACGTGAAGTCGTATTTTGAAATTTCCATTAATCTAATAATGGGCCATGCGTGTGGATTGGTTCAATTATAATGGCCACATGTTGATTAAAATGGATTTATTTTATTAGGGTTAGTCTCTCCCACTAAATGTAATATAGTAACTATCAATATTATAAATCCAAGGTTTTGGAATTTTACGTATGGATGAAAGGACAAATGATGATGGTTGTAAGGCAATTGATCTTGGGACATGGAAAGCATTAAAATAGGAAGGCAAGGGGTATTTGTAAAAACTGAAACCACATTGGACTTTTTATAAACCCTAAAAACCTATTAGGGTGATGGTACGAAAGTAAGCCCCTTTAGTAAATGGGCGATAGTGTATGAAGGGTGATTTACCAAATATTTAAAGAAAAGAGCTCTTTTTTGTGGCTAGATCCTCCTAATCCCATTCCAGAAAGTGCTTGATAATCCACAAATATTTAGAGGATCATTCCCATTGTTGAGCTTTCGCCACTAAAACTCTTTATTGGAAAGTAGGGTAAGTTAGTAAAAACATGATGCAAAATCACAATGTATGTGATTTTTAATTTTCAGAAATAAGGAGCATGCATATGGTGCTATGCAACTCAGTGTAGACTTATAATTTAAAAATGCCTTTTTTAAGCCGAGGACTTTGTAAGTGATACTAAAAAAGGGCTTACTTTATTGTGCGTGAACTTTTTTATCTAAGAAAATTCAGATTTGGTTGAAGGGAATATAAGCTTTAGCTTAAGAAAATTCAGATGCAACCACATTATCATAGTCTTAGTAAAAATGGCTTTTCCCAGTCATTGTAGCATGATAAAATCTCCTTAGACTTTGCGAAGACTAAACAGGCCTTTAAATTTCAATATAGACGATAAAGCCATGCACACAAAGGGATATACAACAAACTCGATCTATTTATTTTCTAGAAGAACTGGGTGATGGTATATAGAGGGAGAGAGTCGAGATAGAGAGAGAATTAGAAAGTTGTACACAGAGACGGTGGTATGGAGGGAAATTCTCTACTCTCTTAACTCATAAAGAACCGTCTTCTTTCCTTAAAGGCCTCGATCTTTCTCATCATACCAATATTGTTGGGTAAATTACTTACGAACAATGTGCAATTGGAAAATTAAATAAATTATTATTATAAATAATTAGTGAATAGTTGTGATTGTGAGAAATTGAATAAGAAAGCAAAAAAAAAATGGGCAAGGCACACCAATTAAGATGCTCTATTAAAGACAATTGTTTTCCACAAGCAGATGATTTTGATGAAATTCTGTCCCCAGGATACAATGCCCAACTCTAATTCATAGTCTACACGTACACTAGAATAAAAAATATGGAATTGCCCTTAAAATTAAAGTATAAAACAAAAGAGAAGAAGATTCTCTTAGAAAACTACTTCTAGAAAATATTGCATTATGCTCATTTTTAATATTATATAAAAAAACCTTGAAAATTACATAAATTTATAGAGTTGGAAGGCATCCCTTAGAATTGGGTCACATCCACACAAATACCTCCACTGATTTATTATTTTTTAAATTACTGTTTTATTATTTTTTAATACACATCTCATCTAAAGGGCACAAAAGATTTAATTTTAAAAAGACATATTCAAGTCTCAAGTGCCACTAGAAATTTATTAGTTTTTTAAATTACTGGCTCTTAGAAAATATCCAACAATCCCCCACTATTTTCTAAAAATACATTTTTAAAGAAAAATAATTATTAGTAATAATAGGAAATAACTAAAAATTGTATAATGCATTCCTCACAGGTGGATGACCCTTGAACCTAAAGATAGAATATGTATTATAAGACTTTAGTGTGAGTAAGTGACCTAAGTGAAGTTCACGATACATTTTCACATTATACAATATAGTCGGGTATCCATATTCTTCATGCCATGCTATTTCACAGGCCATGCGCTAGTACTGGTCTTAGCGAATGCTCTAGAGTCTTACTGACAAAACCCATAGGAGGCGGCCATAACCTCCACATCTGCAAACGCAAATCCATCAGGAATGCTTTCGCTCACTCCGCACTAAGCCATGAGTCTATTAAGGACTAAAAAGCTCAGCCCAATTAACATAGGCGAAAGCTATACAGCTCACGATCCTAAGAGATGGGCAAATTTGGAACACATTAATTTCCCTCACTAGTTCCAAATATATATGCACTGCGAGGAACATCTCAAAACACCCTCTGGTGGACAGTACATCTGACCAAAATTCCTTTGAACTCTAACTTAGAGGTTAAGAGTAGGCTACGGTCGAGACTATCCCTCTATGTCGGTAAACTCATCTACCTTGAGGTTTAGAACTTCAATTACCTTTATTTTACCTGTGTCCATTGACATTTGTTGATGAAAGAAGTACCTCGATTGGTTGTATCATGACATTCACTAATTATGCCCACAATCTGTCATCTGATCTAATAGATGATAATGCATTGTCCACATTTGTGATCTAATCTGATGGATGATGTTGATGATGCATTATCCACAATGCAAAGAATATCATCCAGTCTTGGATACCTACTCTGCATCATTAAAAAATACTAACAAAAGAAAAGGATCATTGTTTCATGAGGATTTTGCCAAAAAAATAACTTTAAGTAGCCACTGCACCAAACAAAGAACTTTAGCCAGTGGTGCACCAAACAGGGAATCCATACAGAAAAAGTAACTTTTTTCACAATTTTTTTTGTGGTCGCATTCGACCTTTATTTTCTATTTTGAGGGTCAACTGCGACCCTCGCTATAACAAGTGAGGGTCGCATTCGACCCTGAGCAGACATAACCTCTTCATCTTCTTCATTCTTCCTCGAGTGTTCGAGTTTTCGATTAAAGGAAGAGATGACTGGAAGATCTGCCACTTAAAGTTACTTTTTTGGTAAATTTCTCATAGAGGATCCTTCCGGAAAAAGCTCTTGCAATTTCAAACCCAAATTTCTAGCATGCTATAGTTTTGTGCAACATTACGTGAAACAGATTTTGCTAAAATGGAAGAATGGATTGGAGGAGCAATTCAAAAACTAAGATCCACGCTCATTTGTGATTTGGGCCAGAAAAATCATGCCCATACAAGAAAATACCAATGGCCTAAAATAAAAGATGCCACCAACAAGAAATCTAGAGATGAGAAAGAGAACCGGGCACCAGCAGTTCACATGATGCACAACCAATCGACAACATTTATTAAGGACCAAACATTTCTTAAATTTACCAACCCACCAACAACATATTTAGGGCCGATTAGCAATTTACTAGGTTATATCTTCCAGTCGTCTCTTCTTTAAGTTAATCGAAAACTCGAATACTCAAGGAAAAATGAAGAAGATGAAGAGGTTGTCGAATGAGCGAGGGTCGCAGTCGACCCTCAACACAAAAAATGAAGGTCGACTGCGACCACAAAAAAAAAATGGTGAAAAAAGTTACTTTTTTTGTAAGAATTTCCTGTTTGGTGCACTACTAGTTAAAGTTTCATGTTTGGTGCAGTGGCCACTTAAAGTTATTTTTTTGGTAAAATCCCCTTATTTCATTCTCCAATTAATAACTCAACACATATATTGGCCTCAAGTTGTACACAAATATTATTAATGATGCAAAACACATCACATAATCCAACATATACTCGCATAAACCACAAATTAATTTACAACTCTTCAAATAACTAAGCCCCAAGAGATGGATAATTCTAAAAAGTATGTTAACATTTACTCAAATGAAATTGATCTCACCAATGGATAAAATCAAATGACCACATGTTGAATCTTTGAAATGCCAAATGTGGAAATATGGGTCAATATAAATAAACTTCATATGCAAGTTATATTAAGAAAATAACAAAATTGAATGGGCATGAACTTTATTTTATTGGGTTTGGCTCTCCAAAAACCATCACATATTTATTAACTAAATATCTCTTGATACCTGAGCCCAAATTCCAATCAAATATGAAAATATTAAGAAGCAGGCTATCACACCCATATGTTAGAATAAACAAATAAGACATGGAAGTTAAGTAAATATACAGTAATTAGTGTGAGAGCACCAAAGAATTATAAGGAGCAATGCACAATCGGTCTTCTATCCATCATGTGTTGGGGTTCACTTCTGTGTTAATCGGGTGTCGCTTTTCTTCGTATTTTTTTTTATGTTGATGCATGCAATTGGTTTTCCTAGAGAAAAAGTGTAAAAATGAATTAAGTTTCCGCAATTTCATAAAAAACTTTTCTACTATTGGGGGTCAGGGTTAGAATATATATTTTTCCAATGAAGAGAAAAAAAGTCTCTGAAGCTAATTTTCAATGGATGTACACAAACGTACCCTTAGTTTACTACTAAAGTGCGCTTGATCTTTAGGACATAATATTTGTGCAGCAGTGCAGAAAACAAGTTCTGTCAAGTTCCATGTGTTTTTTTTTTTCATTTTCTACGGAAAACAGCAATGTAGAAAACAAGTTCTACCAAGTTCCACATAATATCTTTTTCATTTTCTACGCAAAACATTTTCCAACCTCCTCCAATCGAAAATGGTTTTTTTTTTTGAGAAATCGCTGAAACTTTAATTCATTTTTCCTGTTTTCCACGGGCAAAAGTTGCCACACCAAACGGGAAATTTTAAATACTATGAAAAAGCATTTCAACTTTTAATACTTTTTTCGCGGGGCGAAGAGGTCCAAAGTAAGTAGGACGAAAAGGTCCCGTCACCATGACGATACTTTCATTTTCAAATCATCTTGGCCCATTAATAATCTTCATTAATATATAAGAATAAAGGACTCACTATGTACTCTCCAGAATCACACAGTATATCCAAGGAAATGTCGATCTGATCTTTGGGATGAGGCAATTTCTGGAAAAAGTACTACTATTTATTGCCATTAACAACAGAAAACGGTCATTTTGTGTTTACAAGCATTTATTGCATTTGTTATAAGCTCCTAAAAGTTAGAAATTAGTAAAATTTTAAAAAAGGCTCTAAAGTTTTAGCCTATATCAAAAGGGAACACTAAAATTCAAAGTTTTCAAATTAGGGTTTAAGTTTTGTAACTTCTTTCAATTAAAGACAACCGGCTAGAATGAGTGTTTTCCGGTCAACTTTCTCACATATTTTCCATAAATGATGAGAATGTCCTTCCCCTTGTCCATCTTCTTCCATTCCATTTTGCCTCAACTCTTCTGCTCTCCTCCGCCATTGACCACTGGAGAGCACCTTTCATTGGCAACCCATTCTGAAAAATATATGAGAAAGTTGGCCGGAAAACACCCATTCTAGCGGTTGTCCTTAATTGTAAGAAAGCTATAAAACTTAAACTCTAATTTGAAAACTTTGAGATCTAGTGTTCTTTGAAATAAGTCAAAACTTTGAAATTCTAGTGTCCTTTCAATTGTCCATCCAATCACCCAAAACAGAAAAAAAAAAAGGTATTTCAAAATCTTCCCCATTTAAAAAACAACCATTTTGTAACTCTCCATTTGCAGATTCTGAAGGAATTTGAGGGCAAAAGAATAAAAGTATATGATTAACTTGTTTCTAGACTACCATGGTACCGTGGCCCTTAAATGTCCCTTTTGAATAAACAATAATAAATACTATATATCTTTATGCTTTATTTATCATTGCATTAAATATAGTAAAATAATAATAAATATTGTCAATTTTTATTGGATGTTTGCAAACGGGCAAAAATGCCCCATTTTCCAATGAGCATTTTGTAGAATTCCTCATATATGGGTTGCACCGATATTCATGTATCGGTAAGACTAATTGGGTCGACAAAGAGGGTCCATATCAGATTTCTTGGGTGGGGTCCATTGCATATAACCGGTTAATGAGGGTTCTATTGGAATCCCAATTAGATTAATTTGCACTGCCCATTTCAAATCATAGTGGTTAGAGCTCGAAATGAGTGCAATTTTCCAGAACCAATGAGGGTAATTTGTCTCTACATCAGAAAACAAGAGCCAAAGATTAAATATGTCCATTTGCCCATAAGATCTTGCATGGATTTTGCAAGACAACAAGAATAAAGGGCAACTTGGTATTTTCTTCAACAGTACCATGTCTAATTAACTTTTCCTCATTGCAATCAGACCTCACATGATTACCTTCAAAATCTGTGGAGTTATCCCAAAATCCAAATCAACCCACATGACAAGAAGCTCCTGTTACGCAGTCACAACAATCCTCCCACCCTTTTTTTTATGGTTATTTCAGTAATCAGATAAAAGGAACCCTTCACCTACAAAATTCACCTTGCAACTCCATCCTCTTCTCCAATGGCAGAAACTATGAATCAAACAAAACCCACAAAGGAAAACCTACAAAACCAAACCACCTTGAGAAAACAGAGAAACCACCTTCATGGGCTACTGTCAGAAGCATCTTTACATGCAAACATCTGCAAAAAGCAGAATTCATAGAGGAGAAGAGCAAGAGGAAGTGCAAGAAGAATGGGTGTTCTGGCTCTCTGTGTAATACAAAGGACCACAAAAGGGTCATGCACAGGCCAAAACCATCTTCTCCTGAAGATTGCAAGAAAGGGGTTCCAGTTGGTGCTTGCAATGCTTCTTCCAGATCCATGAAACCACCTCTCAATGGGAGGGATTAAAAGAGTTGTTGATTCATCTTCTTCTTCTTCTTTTGGTGGGTCTATTAGAGGAATGCATTTGAGTAGGCTTTCAGGTTGCTATGAGTGTCATACGGTGGTGGGTCCAAGAACTGGAGCTACAGAGGATCCTTCTCTCAGGTCTACTATCTGTTTTTGTCCCGACTGTGGAGAGAAGTTCACTAAATCTGAGAGCTTAGAGCTTCATCAGGCTGTTAGACATGCAGGTAAGCCTCTCTCTCTTTCATTTTCTTTGTACTTATTTTTGCTCCTATCTTGTTTTCTTTGCTTTGTTGGTTCCTAATGTTTTCTTTACTTCTCTCTCTTCTTATTATTTTTTGGTTGTCTCCTTTTACATTTTGGACAGTAGATATCTCTATTGAAATGATTGTTTGACCTGAGGATACAAAAATGGTCTATAAAATTTCTAAGTACTAGAGAGAAATCAGAAGAGCAGAACATTTAAAAAAAGCAGGGTACTTATTTCCAATCATCTCTTAGATGTCCACGCACAATCTTAATGAAAACAATAAACTGTAGTTCTCGTTTTCAAAACTCAAAATACAAGAACGCAGTCCTTCCTGCAATGTAAATGATTGGGGTTTCAACTGGATAGGCAATTGGATGTTAGAATCATGTGTTAAGGTTGGAACTAATCATATTGTGGTAACAATTTTTACCCGGCCAAAAAGTATTTTTGCCATTGAAATTTTTTCCGAAAATTGATTAGTTCATAAGTAGATTCTGATTTTTCTTCTGGTTCTGATAAAATCCTTAGTACCAAAGGACATATTAGGACTCAGGAGTTCTCATTTGCATTATATTTGCAGAGTGATTTCATTTTCTGCCTAAAATCAAAACTGAAAACTTCATTTCTACAGTTCCAGTTCACATCTTTGGTGTGATGAAACATTTCTACCGTGAGATGTGTTTCTACCTTGGCGGCTGCAGAAAATAGTTCTCTACCTCTTGAATTCTAGTATGCTCTCCACACAAATTGCAGAAAATTCTTTCACCTTAAAGAAAAGGAAAACCATAGAATATGTTTACATGAATCAGGGGAAGTTATTCTTTCAGGAAAAATTATAATCTTCCGCAGAAAAATAACCATCCAAAGATAACCCAGATGTTAAAGGTAACACCCAAAATCTCAAGTCCATTGAGTAATTGTCATAGACCCATCCCACGGGGCCTCGATACTGCAATAGGCCGGGGTCCGGACTTATAGCCAGGATCCAAGCGTCTCACCTATCCGATGTGGGATTAGGTTGTTACATTATCCCCCACTCAAACGGGAGCCGTCCTCGGCTCTGATACCATTTTGTCATAGACCCGTCCCACCAGCCCGATATTGTCCGCTCTGGGCCTTTGACCCGCATGATTTTGTTTCTGGGGCTGACCCGCAGGCGTCCCCAAAAGACCTCGGTACTGCAATAGGCAGGGGTTTGGACTTATAGCCAAGATCCAGGCGTCTCACCTATCCGATGTGGGATTGGCTTGTTACAGTAATTAGCTAGGATATTCATCCAGCCACGAATACAGAGTTTGATTTGTAAACCGTCTATCGGAAAATTGCTATAAGCCTAGTTCGCTCTGCATATTAATGATTTCTGTATGTGCCTAAAAACACACAGACTTGGAATGGAGGATAAGTGCTCCTTGAAGATGATAATATGCCTGAAACCTGAAAGGAGGAGAGGAGAAGAAGAGACAGTCAGAGACCCTGGCTGCTATCAGCACAAGGCTCTCTGATGCCTAAGTCAGTTCAACAACTCGACCAAGAAATGAGAAGAAGAGAGACGGAGCTTTGGGTGCATATGATGCTTACTATGTATCTCCTCATTGTTCTGGAGTCTGCTCCTGTATATGTAGGAGAGAGATGTTGACTTTGGAGGTGAGTACTTGAGGAATGCTGTCCCATCGTAGCCCACTTTTCTTTAATTGCAGTCTCATCTGAGCCTATCCTGTCCCATTGGGCCGTACCCTAGCACCTTGGGAGCCGTGGACGCCGCTCTGTTAGGGATCGTGGGCAGCAAGGATGGCTTCTCAGTCCCACTTGCGCTTGCCCTTGTCTTGTCGCACGTTCTGTAACGTGGTTGAATGCCCATAGAGGTACTGCTGTCAGTATCTATCTCGGCTAGCATTTTGAAACTATTGTCGAGATGCGTGACCAAGGCTGAGACACGATACCGAGTTCGGGAATGACTTGATATCGGTTCGCGCTTTGGCACTATTGCCGAAGTGGAGCACCTAGCCGTGATGGAGCACAAGGCCGAGGTGGGAGCACTGGGCCGAGGTGAGGCACCTGGCCGAGGTGGCTTGGAAATATCCCACACAATTGCCCCCTTGATTTTGACCTTTTAGAGTTCCCCAACTCTTTGAGGTCGGAAGCTAAGTGTCACGAGGACCTTTCTTTATGCTTGCAAACGATCGTGGCTCTTCATTCAATTGGCTCGTCACCAACTGAGGAACTGAGAATGAGACATGCCCAGCTCGTCGAGGCTGACGGTAGAGGATCGTGCCATCGAGGATGACGGTAGAGGACCGTGCCGCCGAGCTTGGTAGTCTTCATTCAACTGGTTCATCACCAGCTGAGAGACCGAGACATGCTCAGCTGGTACTATTACCGGAGCGGTGTAGTCTCGTTGGCCGCGATTTGGTACTGTTACCGAAATGCATGAGGCGGAAACCAAGATATGCCCAACTGGTACTGTTACCAGAGCTGATGAAATCTCGTTAGCACTCTTGCTCAGCTGCTTAAGGCCAAGACCGAGACATGACCAGCTGGTACTCTTATCGGAGATGGTGTAATCTCGTTAGCACTCTTGCTAAACTGCTTAAGGCCAAGACCGAGACATGACCAGCTGGTACTGTTCCCGAAGCTGGGGTAGTCTCGTTGGCTGGAAAATTCCCCAACTCTTTGAGGTCGGAAGCTAGATATTATGGTGGGAGAACCGCAGAGGATGACGGTAGAGGACCGTGCCGTCATGGATGATGGTAGAGGATCGTGCCACCGAGGATGACGGTAGAGGACCGTGCCATCAAGGATGATGGTAGAGGATCGTGCCGCCGAGGATGACGGTAAAGGACCATGCCACCGAAGCTGCCGGTAGAGGATCGTGCCGTCGAGACTGGTGGTAATTACAACCCCCCTAGCTAGCATGATCTTGGTGCTGATAAGCTCGTGGAGGCCAAGGCTTCTGCCGAGCTCGTGGAGACCGAGACAGAGGCTGAGGCTTCTGCCGAGCTCGTGGATGCCTTGTCTTGGTCTGCCTACCAGAGGTCAGAGATTTCCCGAGCTCGGGCCTCGTCTTCTGCTTGCTCAATGAACTGATTCACCTTGGCCATCAGTGCTTTCACCGAGACCACGGGGAACCGAACCAAGTCCATTCGAAGCTCGATGCCTGGCAGCAGAGCTTATTGAAGGGCTTCACTGTCACCTCGTCAATGGCGTCTTCGACTTGGCTGTAAATGGTCCATAATCTTTTGGCGAACTGAGTGACATTCTCGAGCCGTCTCACTCTAAGGGCCATCAGGTCGTCGTCCGTCCTGGGGATGACCCTGTGAGCCTGGAACTTTGCCACGAAGGAGTTCCGGAGCTGCCGCCAGCTCGAAATTAACTCCTTTGGAAGTGCGCAGAAGCACTTTAAGGGGAGGTCTCCTAAACTGAAAGAGAAGACTTTACAGTTCAGATGACCGAGATCCCCCCAAACTGATATTCTCTGAGTAAAGTGTCGGAGATGTGCTGCTGGGTCCGAGGTTCCATCATAAAAAATAAACCTCGGGACACTAAACTCTTCAGGGAGGGAGAAATCCCTTATTTTTTTAGAGAATGGAGATGTGCCGAGGTCCTCAGAGTGGTAGGCGTTCAGCTGACCTCGGATGAGTCCGACCATCTTCATGTTCTGCTGTACTGCTTGCTTGATTTGTCAGTCGAGCCATTATTTCAAGTCAGCATTGCCCTCCGATCTTCGCCTCAGCCTACTTGAGGAATTAGAGGGCTGAGCTGGGGTTGTCCCCTTTTCTTGTAGCTGCTGTTGAAGTTGACGAATTAACTTGTCTTGCTCTTGGATGACAAGGTTTCGAACCCTGATATCCGTGAGGAGTGGGTTGTCATCGTCGTCGTCATTTTGCTGGGAACGCTTCAGCATAAGGCTATCTTGCCGGGGAGGTGTTGTTACCTCCCTTGAAGATGAACCTGACTGAGACTGATTCTCTTCAGCGATCACCGCGCCAGACCTCGTCCCGGACCTCCTTTGGTGAGGAACGAACGGCAATGGGCCTGTGAACACCAGTGGTAATGTCTTTGAGGATTCTCCGCCATTTTTTTATTTTGGAGGCATGGTGTTTGGGAAGATGTTTGAATCGTTTTTACAGACGGCGCCAATTGTAAGTGCCTAAAAACTCATGGACTTGGAATGGAGGATTAGTGCTCCTTGAAGATGATAATATGCCTAAAACTTGAAAAGATGAAAGGAGAAGAAGAGACAATCAGAGACCCTGGCTGCTATCAGCAGAAGGCTCTCCAATGCCTAAGTCAGTTCAACAACTCGACCAATAAAGGAGAAGAAGAGAGACAGAGCTTTGGGTGCATATGTTGCTTACTATGTATCTCCTCCTTGTTCTGGAGTCTGCTCCTTGTATATGTAGGAGAGAGATGTTGACTTTGGGGGTGAGTCATTGAGAAATGTTGTCCCATCATAGCCCACTTTTCTTTAATTGCAGTCCCATCTGAGCTTATCCTGTCCCATCGGGCCTTACCCTGGCGCCTTGGGAGCCGTGGACACCGCTCTATCAGGGATCATGGGCGGCAAGGATGGCTTCTCAGTCCCACTTGCCCATGCCCTTGTCTTGCCGCACGTTCTGTAGCATGGTTGAATGCCCATAGAGGTACTACTGTCAGTATCTGTCTCGGCTAGCATTCTGGTACTATTGCCGAGATGCGTGACCGAGGCTGAGACACGATACCGAGGTCAGGAATGACTTGATATCGGTTGGCACTTTGGCATTGTTGCCAAAGTAGAGCACCAGGCCATGATGGAGCACAAGGCCGAGGTGAAGAACCTGGCCGAGGTGGGAGCACTGGCCGAGGTGGCTTGGAAATATCCCACACAATTTCATACTTCATAATTAGAATCTAACTTGTTTTGCTTGTTCTTTCATTATGTGCCCACATGTTGTACAGCCAAAGCCCAAAATTAGAAGTCCATCCAGATTTGAATGTTCTCTGATTTGGTGGATTTAAATCTTGGTACCAATCACCGCAGCATGGCTCCTGAAACAATGCTTATCAAACAATGTGCATAACATATTGACTGTACCAGTATTGGTTTCTTTGAAAAAACTTGGGGGTTGAAAATCAATGTGTGTTGTATTGAATGTAATTCTAAATCCTTGTTTTAGAACAGCATATAAGACATGTTCTGCATAGCAAATATCACATTGGGGTTGGATACTTTTCCAAAAACAAAAGCATTCCATTGTTTGTTTGAGAGTTGTGCGGAAATTCATGCGACTCTCTTATTTTTCCACCTCAAATTATTGTATGCTAATAGTGAGCTAGGGGTATATTATTGAACATAACCATTCAATCTACCAAAATGTTTGCCGCTAGCGATTTTGGCGTGTACTTCAACTAGTTTCTTCATGCTAGTAAATCCATAAGTTTGTACTTGATACAGAATAATTGACAAGTTGTTTCAACCATCTTGTCTGACCAAAATCCAAATTCTCAGTTTCTGAACTGGGTACTGAAGACACTAGCAGAAACATAGTAGAGATCATATTCCAATCAAGTTGGTTGAAGAAACAAGCTCCTGTTTGCAAGATAGACAGAATACTCAAGATCCACAACACTCAAAAAACCATGACCAAATTCGAAGATTACAGAAACACCATAAAATCTAAAGCAACCAACCTCTCCAAGAAGCACCCCAGATGCGTGGCAGACGGTAATGAACTCCTGCGCTTCCACTGCACCACTTTTGTTTGTTCAATTGGCCTGAATGGATCTTCCAGCCTCTGCAATTCAATCCCAAACTGCAATGTCTGCAGCATCATAAGGAATGGATTTAAAACCAATGGTATCAAAGGCATATTCACTACTGCTACTAGTGGAAGAGCGGATGACAGCGCTAGGATTCCATCAGAAGAGGATAAAAGGGCGATGTTGGTCTGTCGGGTCATCGCCGGGAGGGTGAAAAAGAAGCAAGATCTAGATGTTGTTCATGAGTTTGACTCCTTGGCCGGGCTATCTGGATTCTGGAGTTTATTCAAATTTGGATGAGCTCTTGGTGTTTAATCCCAAAGCAATCTTGCCCTGTTTTGTTGTAGTTTATGGAGGTTTATAGAGTGGCCTATGGATCAGATCAACGAAGCCCCTCTAATGATTTGGTTTTTATCTATGGTTTGTGTTCTGCAATCTCAATCTCGTTTATTGCTAAATGATTTAAGATATTTTCTTTCCTTGATTGATAATTTTATTCCAAATGCATTCTTGCTTCATTGCTACTGTTCCAAATGCTTTTTTCTTCCTCTGTCATTGGTTTATTTTCTTATGTTCTTTGTGATCGAACTTGTGCTCTGTGTCTCAACTAGCTACGTCTACTTGTGACAGTAGTTTGAAAACTTGGAGACGTGACTGCGTTTGAAAGGTCGCCATCTAAAACAGAGTCACATGGCCCAATGGGTTTGGATTTTGGCCCTGACCCATACCCATTTTCTATAAATTTTATCTAAAATCTCAAATGTATTCCATTTTCTATAAATTTTATCTAAAATCTCAAATGTATTGGAACCCTATTCCCACCACCTTTACTTTCCAATATAATAGGGTTCTTAAGTTTGTGTTAGAATAAAGGTCCTTATTTTGTATTATTTCAGTATGAGTGAAATTAGGAAGAAAACTGAATCCAGAGACTTTTTCCTCTTTCGTTGAAGTTTTTTTTTTTTTTTAAATTTCCCTGGTAGGAAATGCTTTTTCATGGAATCACAAAAAACTTAGCTCATTTTTGTGCTTTTCTTTTTAAAAATCAGTCATACCAAATGTGGAGAAGTTTGCAGTGGTAAAACGGCCAGATTTTCCATGCCTTTTCTGTGAAAATGGTGTGTACACAAACGTACCCTTAAATAGTTAGTATTTCCAATCCATATATACAACTGCTGGCACTTACAAGTAATAGGACCTAGTACTTACAAGTAGTACTATTTCTACATGGCTTTGGTTCTGGTAGCCTTCTTCATACCAAAGTAGTGATCGCAATTGTCACCGGATTAATCTAGTCCGCTCATAATAAATCCAAGGTTCAAATCCGGGTTTTAAAAAGGATCTATGTAAGTTGCATGTTTTAAAAAATCTTACATTTTTTTATTTTTATTATTTTAAAGGACATCTTAGATTTTATTTGTTTTGGCAAGTATAACCCATTATTTATTGATATAAAATTCTTGAGGATTTTACAAAAAAAAAAAAAAAAAAATTTAGGTGGCCAGTGCACCAAACAAGATATTTTAGTCAATAGTACACCAAATAAAAAATCCGTACAAATAAAGTAACTTTTTATACTTTTTTTTTTTTTGTGGTCGCTATCAACCTTCATTTTCTGTGTTGAGGGTCAAAAGTGACCCTCGCTATAATAAGTACTGAGGGGTCGCCTCCACCTAGACAGGCATAAAATCTTGATCTTCTTTCTTCGTTTTCTCTTCCCCAAACCAATCCAATGACCTTGAGCAAGTTTCGTACTCTATATATTCCGTGGAACCAGTCCAAGGAGAAGCTTTCTGTCGTGATGGATGCATCGGCAATTCGGCATGGGCATCAAAGCACATGTTATAGGAAAGAAATGAACACTTTTGAGCATTGGCCTCGCAGGAGAGCTTTCAACAAAATTGATGAATGGGATATTGGTATTGAATGATAGTGATGTCAGGCCCATGTCCAATACAATTCTAATTCATCAACAATAATATCATCATCATCATCATCATCATCATCATTTCAGCAATGTTATGTTTGTGCATTGGCACAAGTTTAAATCATGCTATAACCCCAAAGTTTTGGGGCATGTACACAAAGCAAAAGGAAAAGCTGCTGCAACAATGCAATTACATTAACCGAGAGTTAACAGCAAACAACGATGACCTCTTCTATGCATGTGTTTCATATATCAATGGTTGATCTATACCATTCATCGGATGGGCGTATGGACCGTGAATGTAAAGAGCAGATGTGGTTTTATGGCTTGTGAATCTGGACCATCCATTTCAAAAGTTACCCCGCTAGCTATAGTGGCCCATTGTGATAAACATCTTTTAATTTCACTTTCATATGCTAAACCACATGTTGGCGTGTGCGACTGTTCCAACATGGATTATCCATTGTAGGACCCACCAGATTTAGAATCTGGCTTCACCATCAACACAAAAACAAGCGGTGATGATGAACCCATTGATGAGAGAGAAGGACGTTTGCCGGTGAGCTGCTATTGCTTCTTTGATCATATCAATAAGTCGAATGAATTCCACAAGAAATTCTCAATTTCTTACCACATTGTGTCCCGATTTTCTAATCCAACGATCTCTTTCATTTTGAAACATCTCATTTTCTTTACCATTACCAACAGAACATATAAAGTATGTATTCGGAGAAGATGAAGAGTTTATGCTTGCTCAGGGTTATTATGAGGGTTGAGGTCGACTTTCAACACACCCAGAAAATGAAGGTTGATAGCTACCAAAAAAATAATAATAATAAAATAAAAAAAGTTACCACCTAAAGTTATTTTTTTGGTAAAATCTCCAAAACTCTTTGTTGACACATATTTAAACATTTTTTTTTCTTAGATTCTGTTTTCTATTTAAATTCTCTTTCATAGAAGGGTTGAAACAAGCATTTCATTTAGAAGGTGTTGGGCCTTACTCGCAGATCTATCTATTGGACATAAAAAAACTGGACTCAGATGCGCCTTTGTGAAAGTTGAGTTTTTTCTATCTATAGTGTTTCAAATCTTTCACGCACATGTGGGACACAATGAAAACAGAAAAAAGAAAAAAAAAAGGTTTACAAAAAAAAAAAAAAAAAAAACACTTTAGATATACCCCAGATCAAAAATGTCATTTTAGTTTCCCTTCAACCAAACCTATCTTCCAGCCAAAAGATCTTTCTTTAAAATCTAATTTCGACCCCTCCGCTGGCGGAAAAAGCCCCGTCATCTTCTCCTCTTTTTCTCAAACTCAATCCAATGGAAAAGACTAAATGAAAGAGAAAATATCTGAAGAAGTCGAGCATGATCCTTCTCATTGATATGATTTTGGTTATATATATACAAAAGAATAGAAAATAGGAAACTAGAAATTAGGAAACTAAAGCTGTAATTCTAATCTAATTCCTGAACTCACGCTTAACCATATATACATACGGTAGGAAAATCTCAATAAATCTCAATACCCCCCCTCAAGGTGGAGCATGAGGATCATAAATGCCCAACTTGGAAAGCAGAAACTGAAATTGTCGTGTCCCCAAAGGCTTGGTAAAGATGTCTGCAAGCTGAACCGTGGTAGGAACATATGAAGGAAGAATAGTTCCATCCTGGATAGCATCACGAACAAAGTGACAGTCTGCTTCAATGTGCTTTGTTCGTTCATGGAAGACAGGATTCTGTGCAATATGTAAAGCCGACTAGCAATCACAATAAAGACCAATAGCAGCAGTATGTTGAATCCCCAAGCTAAGGAGAATGCCCTTCAACCATTTCAATTCACAAGTAAGGGAAGCCATAGAGCGATATTCGGCCTCTGCCGAAGAACGTGCCACAGTAGGTTGTTTCTTAGTTTTCCAAGAAATCGGGGAATGACCAAGGAATACAAGCCAACCAGTCAGAGAGCGAGACAAGCTGCCCAATCGGAATCACACCAACCCGTCAAAGAGAGAGAACTATCAGCTCGAAGTAAAATTCCTTGTCCAGGAGAACCCTTCAAATAGGGGACAACACGCAAAGCAGCTTCCCAATGTTCCTGTCGCGGTTCTTGTAGAAACTGTGATAAAACGTGGACAGAGTATGCCAAATCAGGACGAGTGACCGTTAAGTAAATCAAACGTCCAACCAAATGACGATAAGGTTCTGGATTAAACAAAGAAGCTCCTGAAGCATGAGCAAGCCGATGGTTTTGCTCAATGGGAAAAGATGCGGGCTTGGCACCTAGAAGACCAGTCTCAGAAATAATGTCAAGAGAATACTTTCGTTGACAAAGAAATAGACCGTCAAGACTTCGTGCCACCTCAATCCCGAGGAAATATTTAAGAACCCCGAGATCCTTCATATGAAAGCACGTGCTCAAATAGGTCTTAAAGACTTTCAAGGCAGCAGAATTATTCCCAGAAATAATTAAATCATCAACATACACCAAAACATTGAGTTGAGTATCACCCTTAGTAAAAGTAAAGAGAGAATAATCAGCATAGGATTGTAGAAAACCATACTCCTTTAAAGCAGTAACAAGTTTGGCAAACCAACACCTCGGTGCCTGTTTCAAGCCATATAATGACTTACGAAGACGACAAACCATATCAGGTTGAGAAGATTCAAAACCGGGAGGAAGCTTCATATAGACTTCCTCATTGAGATCCCCGTGCAAAAAGGCATTATGCACGTCCATCTGATGCAGCTCCCAATTTTTAGATGCTGCAATGGCTAAGAAAGCACGAACTGTGACCATCTTTGCAACTGGCGCAAAAGTCTCGTTATAATCGATCCCGGCAATTTGATGATTACCAAAAACAACCAAACGAGCTTTAAGCCGTTCAATACTGCCATCAGAGTTATACTTGATTTTATAGACCCATTGACTACCAAGAGCACGTTTACCAGGTGGTAATTTTTCCATAGTCCAAGTACCATTATCCTCAAAAGCACGAAGTTCTGTTTGCATAGCATGACGCCATCCTACATCTGTCATAGCCTCTTTAAATGATTTCGGTTCACAACCTGCAGTAACAGCGGCAAGAAATTGTCGATGGCTAACAGAAAATTTTGTACAATTAATATAATGTGTTATAGGAAAGGGCGTACCTGAGGAAGCGGATGGCGCGGGTGAACGTGGAGAGAGAATAGATGGACTGTCTCTGACAACAGTGTTAGTAACATAGTCACGAAGCCGAATGGATGGAACTTTTTCACGGAATCCACGTCCCATGTGAGGGTCATCGATAGCGTCGGGAGCAGCTCCTTCTGCCCCCCTTTGAGATGGAGGATGGTGTGGAGATGTGGGTGTAACTGGACTTCGTTCAGCAGTCGGGCCAGACTGTGATTCATTAGCTGCGGGAGGAATAATAGGAGCAGGCTCTAAAGTGGTAGTTGTTGGGCTTTGGATGGTGATATGTAGTGGGGAGGATCCGTTTATGGGCTCAAGTTCATCAGACAATGATTCAGGATCCCCCAAAATATGAAAGTCAAAATCATCATCACCTGAACTCAAGCTTCCAAAATCATATTTAGAACGAATAGGAGCAGGAGCATTTTCAGCAAATGGAAAGTGATTTTCAAAGAACTGAACATCTCTAGAAACAAAAAAACTTTGATTTTCTAGATCAAAAAGTCTCCACCCTTTCTTACCAAACGGATACCCAACAAAGACACATTTGCGACTTCGACTTGCAAATTTGTCATGCTTAGCTCGTTGATTATGGGCATAACATAAAGAACTAAATACTCGCAATTCATCAAAGACTGGCAAAGTATTAAATAAAATTTCATAAGGTGTTTTATTGTGAAGAACACTCGAAGGTGTTCGATTTATCAAATGAGAAGCTGCCAAGACACATTCACCCCAAAAATAAAGAGGAAGGTGACTTTGAAAACGCAAGGCCCTCGCCACTGTTAAAATATGACGATGCTTACGTTCAACTCTGCCATTCTGTTGTGGAGTCCCGACACAAGAGGTTTGAAATAAAATCCCATTGGAAAGAAAATAATCTGTCAAACAATTAAACTCCGTCCCATTATCACTCCGAACAATCTTAACCTTTTGTCCAAATTGCCGATCAACCATAGCAAAAAATGACATAAACATTTTAAAGACCTCCAATTTATCAATCAACAAATAAACCCATACAGCTCGGGAAAAATCATCCACAATAGTCAAAAAATAACGAGCCCCACAAGAAGAAACCGTATTGTAAGGACCCGATAGATCACAATGAACCAATTCAAAAATTCGGGAGGCCTTATGAGCACTAAGAGAAAAAGAATCACGAGATTGTTTGGCACGAGGGCACACATCACATTCCTTATTCAATTTATCATGAGAATTACGTAAGAAAGTTAATGACTTTACTACTCTCTCTGAAGGATGTCCAAGACGTTGATGCCAAAGTTCCAACAAAGATGAAGAACCATCCACTGAGATAGCTTGCACTGTAGACGGTTGCCGGAAGTAGTAAAGTCCATCTCTCCGTTCACCCGTTCCAATCAGCTTCCTCGTATGATGGTCCTGTATAACACACATATTAGAAGCAAATTGTACAAAACAGTGCATGTCATCAATGAGTTGCGTAACCGAAATTAAGTTGCAGTGCAATTTAGGGACATAAAGAACATTTTTAAGATACAATCCATCCAAGAGCCTCACACTTCCCTCTTTAGTAGCAATTATTTTTTGGCCATCAGGGAGTCCAACGGGACAGGCGGCAATATCATGAACATCAAACAAATATGATTCGTCCCCCGTCACATGATTAGAAGCACCGGTATCAATAATCCAAGAAGTCTTAGAAAACTCACCATGTAAACGATCAGTAGAGGATTGAATATTACCAAACATAGTAGCTATAGTCTGCCATTGTTCCGCACTCAAATTAGGAAGAGAGGCAGGAGTGTTTGACGTGCTGGCTATAGCGTTGGAAGAATTTCTCTGTCCATGGACCGAAGCTCCAACCATAGTGTTGCAGCCGTCTACTGCCACCGCTCGCACAGTGGCTCCTTTACCACGACCAGTCGCGGGTGAGTCTGTACCACGGCCACCATTTCCTTTGCCGTGAGCATTAGTGGCTCCTTGAGTGCGAGGTCTATCGCCCCACCATTCTGGATACCCAAGAAGCTGAAAACAGGTAACGATGTCATGTCCAGATCGGTGACAATGAGAACACATCAGCCCAG
Source organism: Litsea cubeba (assembly GCA_012931725.1). Classification (NCBI taxonomy): domain Eukaryota; kingdom Viridiplantae; phylum Streptophyta; class Magnoliopsida; order Laurales; family Lauraceae; genus Litsea; species Litsea cubeba. Next base: position 51,436,262 of record CM022948.1, read on the forward strand.
ATTTGTCAATCTTATCTAGTTTCGCTCGGCCACGCCCTTCTGGACGAACAGCAAAGCCCACCACTTCCGGTAGAGATTCTCGAGCATGAGTAATTCCACGAACACGTTCTTCTTGAGTAATTTGTTGATAGGCACGATCAAGAGAAGGTAAAGGTTCTTGAGACAACAAAGTAGTACGTAATTGGGCATAATAATCAGAATTGAAACCCATCAAAAATTGATGAAAACGCTCGTTACTTCGTCGTTTTTCATGTTCCTTACCCAAATTACATTCACAGTTTCCACACCTACATGTAATAATAGGTTCATGATTAGCCAATTCATCCCACAAAACCTTTAGCTTTCCAAAATATGTAGAAACAGGCATGATCTTGGATTGCTCACACTTGGCTAAATCAATTTTTAACTGTTGAATTCGGGGTCCATTAACAACAGAGAAGCGAGCCTGCAATTCATCCCACAAAAGTTTAGCGTCATCATAAAAAGAAATAGTAGACTTAACCTCCCATCAATAGTATTCATTAGCCAGGAAACTAGCATCGAGTGAATGGTAAGCCAATCCTCCATTGTGAAAGGTGCTTTGGGTTCCATAATTGTGCCATCGACGAAGCCGTATTTCCGGCGGGATAGTAGAGCAAGACGCACAGACCTTGCCCATTCATCATAATTGTCGTGTCGAAGATGAACCGGAGTGATGAGATCTCCAGGTCTGTCTTGTGAGCCAAGAAAAAAAGGAGACGTATGATCATTGCGAGAAGATATAGGTGGAGTCTTAGTCGTATCGTTACCGTCAGCCATTGCCGGACGTGTATCTTAGCCGTGTGGCTCTGATACCATGAAGAAGTCAAGCATGATCCTTCTCATTGATATGATTTTGGTTATATATATACAAAAGAAAAGAAAATAGGAAACTAGAAATAGGAAACTAAAGCTGTAATTCTAATCTAATTCCTGAACTCACGCTTAACCATATATACATACGGTAGGAAAATCTCAATAAATCTCAATAATATCATATTATTTTGGAGTATAATATGAGGATTGCCCCTAATAACGAAGAAGAGGAGATTTATGACCTGCCCGTTTCAGGTTTCTGGTCATGCTATTGACATGTAGCTTTAGCTAATTTAAGATATATACATCAAGAGATTCTAGACGGGGAGCTATTATAAATTGCTCAACTACAGCGCGTCTCGTACCATGCGCAGAAAGTGATTGAGCGCCATGGCTTGGTTGATATTTTTGTTCGAAGTTGACCCTTCCGTTGCTGTGGAGGCCATGGGACCCAGAGGATAGGATGGGATATAATGCTTGATTATTGGAGTTTTTTCCCAGAATAGCACCCTCAAGTAAACTAATTCCCATAATAGCACCCATTTGAAAATAATACCCAGAATAGCATCCCGAGCCTACGTGGCATATCCAATCCTAACAAAAGAACCAAAATTATTGAAACCTAGATAGGGAGGGAGAGAGACAGAGATATTAAAAAATGGGATTGGGACGAAACCTAACATAAGAGGAAAATGACATGAATCAAGAGACCAAGAGCCCCGTCCTTCTGGCCAATGCCAGTTGCCCGAGACCCTATCCGCATCATGGCCCAATTGGTCCCATGAAAAATGTTCTCCATGTGGGCCCCACTTGAGCTCACTTTCATCAGTGTGCAACCCATTCTCAAAATTTTAACCATATAATGCCTGGTGACCAAAGTATTTGTCCGTCAAAAATTAAAATTTAAAAAATTACTGTAGAGTTATTTGTGCTTATCGAATTGTGAGATATCGCATTATGTGATATCCTGTTCTATTTAATAAGTTTAAACTCATCTTAATTATCCGAACAACTTTGCTGAAAATGATTAAACTTCAACCGTTGATGAACAAGTCTTAAATCTCAAGGTATTTGTACGGTCAAAATCCCTTTTTATAATTGCCGAGCTAGGGTAACTGATATGAAATAATAATATGGAATAATACTTTCCACAAGTAGACCCGGGCTCAATTCTTGGTGTGTTTGTAATATTGAGTTGCCAACACCATTCAACCATGAATGTTGTGAACAGTATTGTCCCTTTGATGTCCTTGTCATTATATGATATGACACAAGCCCAATTTTACGCTCATGGAACCTTCACCCACCATTGACTTGAATCTATAAAAAAAACTACGGTTACAATGTTAACAAGCTTTAAAGTAATTAAATCAAGGGTTAGAATGATCTGATGAGCCTGAATTTTCAACTCTCCCTTGCCTAAACAAAGAGTCCTTTCCATCTGCCCTACTATGATAGACATGCGTATAAGTGGCACCCCGTCAGTTGGACTGCATATGAGCTCATATGCAGTTTGCCCATAGGAGACCATTCTCCTTGGTTCCACTTTATAAAATGAGCCTTGATAAATAATTTCTTCTTGTGAATGATCAGCCCCATAGAACATTGGAAGGCAATTTGGATTAGTCCAAGGGCCCCTTTGTTTTAATGTAATTGAATTCTAATTTTTTTAAATATTGTTAAAAATGGTTAATATATAAGAAAGGTGAGGATCCAAAATGACCATGAATTAATTTATCCTTAGTGGAAAATCAAAATAGAACCAGTGGAGGTCTCATTTACATTTCCACCTTATATACCCTTCATCTTTTCAAAAGCCCATTTGCCCGGAAATTCCCATGTACTTAATTTCACACAAACATCAGGCTGAGAAAAGTTGCAACTTATATCACTTTCATATTTACCTTCAATTGCATTCGCAATCGAGCAATGATTGAGCTGTTCTTTCTTTTTCTAATATCCAGTGAAGGTCACATGTGATGATGTGCATTTTCTAGTGGTTCCTCTAACAAAAGCCGGAATCCCCAGAGGCCCGGCCTCAATAAATTTTGTTACACCCCCATAGGACCCACCTATTAATAATCAATCTCTCAACATAAATGCCCCTTCTCTTCTATGAGAAGTTGAGAACTAGCTAAGTTTTAATTCAAAGGAGTTTAGCCCACCTAATGTAAAACACAATTAAAAATAAACACCCTCCTCTTCTAGATGACAAACTCTAGCCAAGTATCACTTTTAAGGGAATCTTTGTGCAGCCTCTTTTCTGTGAAATATTTGCAGCAAAAGTTTTGGGTCTAATTAGAATCCATGGATCAGTAATTGTGGGTTAGCATGGTTTGCTTCACTTTATTCACTTTTGTTTCATTTGGTTTCAATAATTTTGGTTCTTTTGTTATGATTGGATATGCCACATAAGGCTCGGGATGCTATTCTGGGTATTATTTTCAAATGGGTGTTATTATGAGAATTAGTTTACTTGAGGGTGCTATTCCAGCCTACTAGAATTTATTGAGCTTTGGCCGCATGAGGAAGCGGGCGCCGATTGGGGTGCGGTCGCAATTAGCACCATTACGGCCGCCAAAATCACCATTAGCGACCGCTTAAGGCGGTCACTAAAAACCTCACTAATAAACCGCGCCATCCCCCTTTTCCCTTCCCACTTTTTTTTCCTCCTTTCCCCTCCCGCGCTCGATCTGCTCTCTGCTGCTCCCTGCTGCTCCCGCGATCTGCCCTCACGCCGCGATTTCGCCGGAGCCGCCTGCGCCGGAGTCGCCTGCGCCGGAGCCCGCCTGCGCCGGAGTCGCCTCCCTCCCTCCCTCTCTGTATTTATCTCTCTATTTCCCTCAGTCCCTCTCCCTGTCGCTCTGCATCTCTCCTCTCTCCCTCCCTGTCCCGTGCGCCGGAGCCACCGCCGGAAATCTCTCCTGGGTCCCTGTTCCGGGCAGCCCCATCCCTCCCTCTCTCTTTTCTCTCTCATTTCCCTCAGTCCCTCTCCCTGTCGCTCTGCCTCTCTCCCTCTCTCCCTCCCTGTCCC
>CM022948.1:51444195-51647158 GCA_012931725.1 Litsea cubeba
GTCATTTGATGGCACTCGGGAATATGGTCCAGCACCTCGAACAATGACGGGAGTTGAATTGTTGTCACAGCTCGAGCAAGAGAAAATACGTACTGTTTACGATTTTCAAGACTTACTGGCCCCCCCGCTCCCTTCTATTCCCGGTGCAAATAGAAGGCGAAGTCACAATTGGAAGAAAAAAAGTATTTTCTACGAGCTACCGTACTGGAAAGATAACTTACTGAGGCACAACTTAGATGTCATGCACATCGAGAAGAATGTCTGCGACAATATTGTGGACCATCCTCGGTGTCCAGGGGAAGTCGAAGGATGGTGTCAATGCACGCCGTGACTTGGAAGAAATTGGCTTGAGAAAACCGTTGCACTTGCAGCTGAGAGAGTCCAACAAGGCATACATGCCTCCTGCACAGTACACGATGAGTAAAGATGAGAAAGATGTCTTCCTCTCCGTTCTGAAGGGTGTCAAGGTTCCTGACGGGTACTGTTCAAATATCGCTAAGCGTGTGAACATGAAAGAAAGAACATTACAGGGTTTGAAGAGTCATGACAATCATATTCTTATTCAGCAGTTATTGCCTATCTCCATACGGAATTGTTTGCCTAAGAATGTTGTAGCGCCGTTGATTGAAGTTAGTAACTTCTTCAGACAACTGACTTCTAGAGTTATACGGATTGATGAATTGAATAGTCTGCAAGAGAGGATTGCTGTGACATTGTGTCATCTAGAAAAGAATTTTCCACCTGCATTTTTCGATGTCATGGTTCACTTGACCATACACTTAACCAGTGAAGCCCTACTTGGAGGCCCTGTCCAATTCAGATGGATGTATCCGATCGAGAGGTACATGAATACATTGAAGAGGTATGTTCGTAATAGAGCTCGTCCAGAGGCATCAATAGCAAGGGGTATTTGATGGATGAGTGTACCAATTTCTGCGCAACATATCTTAATGATAATATTGAAACAAAGTTAACTAGGCCCTCGCGGATTAATGATGGTCCAGTTGGGGAGGGCACGCCATTTGATCTTAACAATATTGAGTGGATTCAAGCTCACCGGTGGGTGTTGTTCAACGTCCCATCTGTTGCGGCTTTGGCTCAGTAAGTTATCACTCATCCGTAAGACTAACTTGTCAATTCTATTGTTTAAATTATCATACTCGTCATTAAACACGTGTTATGCATCGCAGGGCACACATCGATGACCTTAAATGGGAAATGCCTAGTGCTACAGAGAATCAAATTCATCAGTCCCATTATCGGTCATTTCACGATTGGTTCAAGAACCATGTAAGTATTCATTCATTATGAGTAGTGTCACTTGCTACTGTCATATTACTTTCATGTAGTGATATTCTTTGATTACATGCATTGCGTAGGTGTGTAACTTACGAAGAACCAACGATCCTAACTTGACCGATGAAATGAACCAGTTAGCTGATGGTCCCTTTATAACGGCCCGACGTTACACAACTTGTGATGTCAACGGCTTTCGATTTCGCATCAAGGATGTAGATGAGAAACGAGCTACGCAAAATAGTGGGCTCGGTTGTCCATCCGTCGATGCTGGTTACTACTATGGCCGGTTGAAAGATATTGTTGAAGTTGTTTACAATCACGGGTTAAAATTTATATTGTTTAAGTGTGATTGGGTGGATCCCGTCCGAGGAGTGAAACTAGATAATTACCGGTTTACATTGGTAAATTTTAACAATTTGTTACATCGTGATGATCAATTAAGTGCCGAACCCTACATAATGTCTTCAATGGCGGAGCAAGTTTACTATGTCAGAGATCCGAAAGATCCTAACTGGCAGGTGGCAGTTAAAATGTCAAGGAGGGGAGTGTATCAGATTGAATGTGATGAGCCAGATATTGATGCATTCGCCCAACAAGTTCTTGACCAGAATGCAGTCATTCAACGTGGAAGATGTTAATTGGGTTCGGGATACCATCGACGGAGATACAGTTGACTTACATGATCTTTGAATGGTAGGAAACTAATTCACCAATGTTAAACTTCAGTGTAAATAGTTTTTAAATGTTAATTTCAATTATCACGTTAACTATATGTTAATTTCATTTGACTTACCTGATCTTTGAATGGTTAAAAACATTTGAACAGATATGTCAGGAAGAAAGAGGAGAGATCGTCCGCGGACGATTGACGAGCTACTGCGCCAGGCCCAGGCCAGTACGTCATCGGGGGACCCTAGACCTACATCGGGATCTGCCCAGTCCAGTTCGATGGCCCCATCGAGTATGCCATCGAGCTCTCATCCGGTGCTAGCTACTGCGCCAGCTTCTACATCCCGGACTGCAGAGGCCGATACACATATTGGTATAAGTTTGTTTAATTAAAATATTTTATTTCTAACAAATTATATTATTTCAATTTAATTATATATCTGTAATTTAAACAGATTCTGTGAGCACAGGCCCATCTACCAGCAGGGGTAGAGGCCCTGCTAGAGGGATCCGGGCTTGGAATTCCGGTCATCCCATTGACGTGTCCTTCGATGAGACGTACCACCCAGTGGGTCCGCATGCTCGGCAGCTTATCAGCCAGCTGGGACATATGGTCCGGGATCCACATGCATTTCCTTTGACCACACTTGATTGGGATGCATTCCCTGTGGAGGCACTGGATCGTATCTGGAGTCAGGTCAAGGTAATAATTTAACATTTCTCCGCATATATGAGGCAATTTAAGCCATAACTAAATGAAGCATTACCTGTCCTTTGCAGGACAATTTGAGGGCTTGTCCTGAGCTCTTCCGGCCAGTTTGCATGTCGAAGTGCCGGAAGATGTGGAAAGATCACAAAAATAAGATGAAAATGCAACATTGGAAGCCACACCAGGATGCCCCTGACATACTTGATCGAGTTCCGAGGGGCATTCTCCCGGATCAGTGGACTCAGCTCGTCCGGTACTGGACGAGCGAGGAGCTCAGGTGATAAAGTTGTATATATATATATTTCTAACGTGCATTTTATCCGATTTATTATAGACTATCGTAACTAACAAAATTACTGATAAATATTGAAAACAGAGAGTGGCGGATACAAATGCGCGGAAACCGCGCAATGCAGGGGTCCCGCACACAGGGTTGGGGACTCGACACATCACGCAAGTCCGCCACGAGGTGAAAAAGTTAGATCGTATATGTAATTTATAATTTTGTCATTTTGTATGCTATTATACTAATAAACTAACTCTCAATGAAACAGCTGCAGTTCGAAGGGCGATCCGAGCGACAGGATGTCCGTTGGATGCATTCTCGAGATCCTTCGTCATCCAGAGGTTGCAGCCATCCTCGTAAGTTTTTATATTAAACCACATAAATTATTCGTTTATTACTATGTCCTGTTATGCATGATAATATATTAAATGAATTAACTACGCAGGCCCAGTATCAGTCACGCCTGGAGGAGTTGCCCGAGGAGGAGCGTAGTTTGCCATCACGGAGGGATGAGATATTCCAGTCCGTCGTGGCCGGGACGGCACGGATACACGCTCACATATGGGTCGGGCATTCCACGCTTGCACATCGCACGGGCGGAGTCATCCGGTGCTAGCTCCTCCCAGGGACTTCGCCTCCGTACAGATGAGGAGGTTGAGGAAGATGATGCAGTCCATGAAGGCAGCAATCAGGGCAGAGATGAGGGAGGAGATGAGGGCGGAGTTGGCAGCGCTGGAGGCTCGTCTATCACAGAGTCGCGGCCCGCTCACTTCAGACCCATCACCCACTACTCAGGTTAGTAACAATAAATTTGTACATTTAAATTGTTAATTATGTCATTGATGTATCAAAATATTTATGTTATTTTTTTTAAATTGTTTTTAACTATATATTAAACAAGTACAGGCACCAGACGCTGGCAGCGGCTATAGAGCGAGACATGACTCGGTTGGAGAGGGCAGTCATGATCCCGCACGCTAGACTGATCCTGACTCGGTACAATTATTTTTTTTAATTCAAGATTTTAATTAGCCTCTGTATACAATCACTGAGCAAACGGGCTCCGGTGTGAGAGACATTCATTCGTTAATTGTATGTTAATCTTGCTTTTTTTTTTTTAATGCAGGATTGAAGAAAAACTGGATGCAGAGAAAAACTTATGCATGTTAGTTTTTTTAAACAATGTTGTAGGTGTTGGAATGTTTAAACAATGTCTTTTTGAATATTTGTTTCTTTAAACAATGTTGTAGGTGAGACTATTTGAATATTTAATTTTTCATTAGCATTTGAATGTTGGTGGATAGTTAGAATGTTAGCATGAATTTTTATCATTTGAATATTTAATTTTTCATTGGCATTTGAATGTTGTGAGTAGTAGAATGTTAGCATTAATTTTTAATTTGCAATGGTAATGGTAAAGTGGAGGAAGAATAAGTTGGCAGCGTGCCAGGGGTTGTGGCAGGATATGGACCTGTTTGAGACTCTTTCCTGGATGAAGGTAATTTTAAATACTTATTCTTTATTTTATTTTATTTTATTTTATTTGTTTATTGTAATTTGTTTATTTTTTGTATTTTTTATGTTGGATATTGAATAGTGATTAATGATTAAGTAATAGGCTTGTAAATGCTTTTTTGTATCCTACTAGCAGGTTTTATGTAGAATATTAAGGAGAAGAGGTGTTGGCTTCATTTGAATCCTTGATTTGTTTACAGTTTCATTTTACATAGAATGCGGCAATAATTTATTTTGGCTGTTTTAATATTTGTTTTTCAGGAAAAAGAATGCTAAGCTCTTCTCTACATGTGCCCACAATTGTCCAACTTGATTTTGAAATACATTGTAAATGTGAGAAAACAGGGAGGATTTCAGGTTAGAAAGATGTTCAAGTCCATTTGTGTTCTTTCATCTCTATGCCTATGATGCATTTGAGCCTAAGATTCATCCTGCACTGTTGAGCTATTCTGGTTGCAATGTTTTCGTACTGTTTCATTGCACTTAGTTTTTTAAATGTTTTTTTTATTTTAAAACTGACCAATAGTATATTCATCTGTATTTGATTAGTTGTCAATTGTGTCATCCAAGGTTGTGCAAGTGGATAAGTTGCGTAAGGCTGGACTCATTCAAGGTTGCTCATTGGAAAACGCCATTATTTGCAGGTTAGACAATCCATTTTGCCTTAACTTTATCTACTATCTTTGTGAAAACAATTAGGCTCGAAAACGGCCCGTCGGGGGTCCGGAACGGGATACGGCCCCCGGAAAATTCCGAAACCGGCAAGAGCACTTCGCTCGAGGGGTAGAGTGACCTGTAGGAACTGACGGCTCGCGAATAGGACTCCCGGTTAGAGAATTACGAGCGAAAAACATCGGATTTTCCAACACTTAGGCTCGAAAAACGGCCCGCCGGGGGTCCGGAACGGGATACGGCCCCCGGAAAATTCCGAAACCGGCACGAGCACTTCGCTCGAGGGTAGAGTGACCTGTAAGAACTGACGGCTCGCAAATAGGACTCCCGGTTAGAGAATTACGAGCGAAAACATCGGATTTTCCAACACTTAGGCTCGAAAACGGCCCGCCGGGGGTCCGGAACGGGATATGGCCCCCGGAAAATTCCGAAACCGGCACGAGCACTTCGCTCGAGGGTAGAGTGACCTGTAGGAACTGACGGCTTGCGAATAGGACTCCCGGTTAGAGAATTACGATCGAAAACATCGGATTTTCCAACACTTAGGCTCGAAAACGGCCCGCCGGGGGTCCGGAACGGGATACGGCCCCCGGAAAATTCCGAAAACCGGCAAGAGCATTCGCTCGAGGGTAGAGTGACCTGTAGGAACTGACGGCTCGCGAATAGGACTCCCGGTTAGAGAATTACGAGCGAAAACATCGGATTTTCCAACACTTAGGCTCGAAAACGGCCCGCCGGGGGTCCGGAACGGGAAACGGCCCCCGGAAAATTCTGAAACTGGCACGAGCACTTCGCTCGAGGGTAGAGTGACCTGTAGGAACTGACAGGCTCGCGAATAGGACTCCCGGTTAGAGAATTACGATCGAAAACATCGGATTTTCCAACACTTAGGCTCGAAAACGGCCCGTCGGGGGTCCGGAACGGGATACGGCCCCCGGAAAATTCCGAAAACCGGCAAGAGCACTTCGCTCGAGGGTAGAGTGACCTGTAGGAACTGACGGCTCGCGAATATGACTCCCGGTTAGAGAATTACGAGCGAAAACATCGGATTTTCCAACACTTAGGCTCGAAACGGCCCGCCGGGGGTCCGGAACGGGATACGGCCCCGTAAAAATTCCGAAACCGGCACGAGCACTTCGCTCGAGGGTAGAGTGACCTGTAGGAACTGACGGCTCGCGAATAGGACTCCCGATTTAGAGAATTACGAGCGAAAACATCGGATTTTCCAACACTTAGGCTCGAAAACGGCCCGCCGAGGTCCGGAACGGGATACGGCCCCCGGAAAATTCCAAACCGGCACGAGCACTTCGCTCGAGGGTAGAGTGACCTGTAGGAACTGACGGCTCGCGAATAGGACTCCCGGTTAGAGAATTACGATCGAAAACATCGGATTTTCCAACACTTAGGCTCGAAAACGGCCCGCCGGGGGTCCGGAACGGGATACGGCCCCCGGAAAATTCCGAAACCGGCAGAGCACTTCGCTCGAGGGGTAGAGTGACCTGTAGGAACTGACGGCTCGCGAATAGGACTCCCGGTTAGAGAATTACGAGCGAAAACATCGGATTTTCCAACACTTAGGCTCGAAAACGGCCCGCCGGGGGTCCGGAACGGGAAACGGCCCCCGGAAAATTCGAAACCGGCACGAGCACTTCGCTCGAGGTAGAGTGACCTGTAGGAACTGACGGCTCGCGAATAGGACTCCCGGTTAGAGAATTACGAGCGAAAACATCGGATTTTCCAACACTTAGGCTCTCGAAAACGGCCCGCCGGGGGTCCGGAACGGGATACGGCCCCCGGAAAATTCGAAACCGGCACGAGCACTTCGCTCGAGGGTAGAGTGACCTGTAGGAACTGACGGCTCGCGAATAGGACTCCCGGTTAGAGAATTACGAGCGAAAACATCGGATTTTCCAACACTTAGGCTCGAAAACGGCCCGCCGGGGGTCCGGAACGGGAAACGGCCCCCGGAAATTCCGAAACCGGCACGAGCACTTCGCTCAGGGTAGAGTGACCTGTAGGAACTGACGGCTTCGCGAATAGGACTCCCGGTTAGAGAATTACGAGCGAAAACATCGGATTTTCCAACACTTAGGCTCGAAAACGGCCCGCCGGGGGTCCGGAACGGGATACGGCCCCCGGAATATTCCGAAACCGGCACGAGCACTTCGCTCGAGGGTAGAGTGACCTGTAGGAACTGACGGCTCGCGAATAGGACTTCCCGGTTAGAGAATTACGAGCGAAAACATCGGATTTTCCAACACTTAGGCTCGAAAACGGCCCGCCGGGGTCCGGAACGGGATACGGCCCCCGGAAAATTCCGAAACCGGCTACGAGCACTTCGCTCGAGGGTAGAGTGACCCTGTAGGAACTGACGGCTCGCGAATAGGACTCCCGGTTAGAGAATTACGAGCGAAAACATCGGATTTTCCAACACTTAGGCTCGAAAACGGCCCGTCGGGGTCCGGAATGGGAAACGGCCCCCGGAAAATTCCGAAGCCGGCATGAGCACTTCGCTCGAGGTAGAGTGACCTGTAGGAACTGACGGCTCGCGAATAGGACTCCCGGTTAGAGAATTACGAGCGAAAACATCGGATTTTCCAACACTTAGGCTCGAAAACGGCCCGCCGGGGGTCCGGAACGGGGTACGGCCCCCGGAATATTTCGAAACCGGCACGAGCACTTCACTCGAGGGTAGAGTGACCTGTAGGAACTGACGGCTCGCGAATAGGACTCCCGGTTAGAGAATTACGAGCGAAAACATCGGATTTTCCAACACTTAGGCTCGAAAACAGCCCGCCGGGGGTCCGGAACGGGATACTGGCCCCCGGAATATTTCGAAACCGGCACGAGCACTTCGCTCGAGGGGTAGAGTGACCCGTAGGAACTGACGGCTCGCGAATAGGACTCCCGGTTAGAGAATTACGAGCGAAAACATCGGATTTTCCAACACTTAGGCTCGGAAAACGGCCCGCCGGGGGTCCGGAACGGCAAAACGGCCCCCGGAAATTCCGAAACCGGCACGAGCACTTCGCTCGAGGGTAGAGTGACCCGTAGGAACTGACAGCTCGAGATTCTGACCCCCAGATTACTCGTATAGTTGAAATGTTGGTTTAACTTAAAACGTTAACTTAAAACTAGAAAATCAGATTCGGAGGGCCCAAACCGAGACAATGGGCTCCGGTGTCTATGAAACTGGACGGGCACGAGCCCATGGTCATTCCGGACTTGACGGAACTGACCGCTAGAGATTTCGACTCCCGAATTGCTTGTATAGTAAAATCGTAGGTTTAACTTAGAACTTAGAAAATTAGCCTCCGAGCGCCCAAACTGAGAAAACAGGCTCCGGTGGCCGTGAATCTGGACGGGCACGAGCCCATAATCATTCCTGAATTGCCGGAACTGACGGCTCTAGATTCCAACTTTCTAATTGCTTATATAGTTGAAACGTAGGTTTAACTTTCAAAATTTTGCTCTTAATACTTGATTTTATTTATATTTAATTTCTATAATTAACTTTTACTATTTGTTTTCCTTTTTTGTCTTCAGGTTTCATCGCATCGGATCGATCACGGCACCCTTCCCAGCAAATATATTTGTTTTTCTTTTTTTTTTAAAGTTTATTTGTAACGATTATAATTTGTTTAAACATTTGTAATGTTATAAATGTTTTTAATATAAGACTTTGTTTTGTTATTTGTATTTTTAATTGAATGTTATAGTGTAGATATATAAACTGTTCAGGTACAAATACAGGTACAAACATACTACAGGTACAAACAGCAGGATAAAATTGAAAAATATAAAAAAAAAATTTTAAAAAAAATTTGGCATTAGCGACCGCCATGGCGGTCGCAAATGTAGTTTTAGCGACCGCTAATGGCGGTCGCTAAAAGCCTAATGGCGGCCGCAAATAATAAAAAAAATGAGGAAAAAATTTTAAAAAACAATCAAAACATATTAGCGACCGCTATTACAAACATTTGCGACCGCCAGTGGCGGTCGCTAAAAGTAATTTTCAGTAATTAGAAAATAAAAAAAATAACATTAGCAACCGCCATTTATAACTTTAGCGACGGCTTATGGCGGCCGCTAAAAGCGGTCGCGCGGTCGCTAAAACTATTTGCGACGACGTTTCCGCGGCAGCTACTTGGCGGTCGTTAAGCGGTCGCTAAAGAGTATTAGCGACTGCCACTTGACTTTCAGCGACGGCTAATGCGGCCGCTAAAAGCCTGTTTTCTAGTAGTGTTCACAGAAAAGAGGCTGCACAAAGATTCCCTTAAAACTGGACTCAGATGCGCCTTTGTGAAAGTTGAGTTTTTTCTATCTATAGTGTTTCAAATCTTTCACGCACATGTGGGACACAATGAAAACAGAAAAAACAAACAAAAAAAAAAGGTTTTACAAAAAGACAAAAAAAAAAAAAAAAACCCACTTTAGATATACCCCAGATCAAAAATGTCATTTTAGTTTCCCTTCAACCAAACCTATCTTCCAGCAAAAAGATCTTTCTTTAAAATCTAATTTCGACCCCTCCGCTGGCGGAAAAAGCCCGTCATCTTCTCCTCTTTTCCTCAAACTCAATCCAATGGGAAAGACTAAATGAAAGAGAAAATATCATATTATTTTGGAGTATAATATGAGGATTGCCCCTAATAACGAAGAAGAGGAGATATATGACCTGCCCATTTCAGGTTTCTGGTTATGCTATTGACATGTAGCTTTAGCAAATTTAAGAAATATACATCAAGAGATTCTAGACGGGGAGCTATTGTAAATTGCTCAACTACAACGCGTCTCGTACCATGGGCAGAAAGTGAATGAGCGCCATGGCTTAGTTGATATTTTTGTTCGAAGTTGACCCTTCCGTTGCTGTGGAGGCCATGGGACCCAGAGGATAGGATGGGATATAATGCTTGATTATTGACTGCATTGGGCTTGTCATTTTCAAGGTCCAGATATGAGATTGCAGACGTTGGACATATGTTGTTTTGAATAGATGTGTTAGATATCAGGTTTAGGTTGTTAGAAATTATAGGGATGGATTAAGAATTTGAATTTAAACTTATTATCCCGTCAATGTATCTCTCTTATATCAATTGAGGAGTCTAGATGTCAATGAATTCTATGTTGAATTTAGGTAAAAAAATATATATATTAGCGGGAATACCGCTTTGGTAGGAAGAAATCTAAAATGCCTTTTTTGGTCTAAGGTACATCTAAGTGTTTTTTTTAAATCCTCGAGAAAAGAACTTCATCTACCAAGGGGTTGGTTTGTTAAGGGATGTCCATGAGCCAATCCAAAATGGGCCCAACACAAAGCCACTCTACATGGCTGGATGTAGGTTGTATAGCCAACTACTGATTTGGCCTGATCCAATGTATTTAACAGGGAGTACATAAGTTTAGCAAATGGGCTGTGCCGGAGCCTAAACCTATCGGTCACACCCATGGGCTAATCCAAGTCTGAATATTAGCTAAAATAAAATACAAAGATTGGGCTTCACAATCTTCAGCCTGGCCCAGCTTTGATAATATTGGCAAGAGAAAATTAGATTTCAAGAAGGATAAATTGCAGTTGAGCTATGATGCAAGCAATGAGGTAAAATAAAAAAACACCAAAGACCCAGCTGGCCATGAGCCCTTAAATGAATGGGTCATCTTTACATTAATAGGGCACTGGAACAAGGCCTGTCTCCTGAAATTTTTGGCCCCACAGCAGCCAGGTCTTTTTGGAGACCACTGGTTGAACTGATTGGGACCTTTCATCTCAAGGTCAGAAATAGTTTTTTTTTTTTTTCAAATGAACCTTCATTTGGGTTTTGTTCTGATGTTCTTTATTTTGACTGATACAAAAATGGCCCTGAGACACTACCAGGGCTGGCCCAGATTTGGAAACTTCTTAGTCTGAACTGAAATCTGAAGCTGAACTTCTCCTGAGGAAAAATAATAGAGCAATTAAGGTGAGATCTAATGTAGATTCAACTTTCTATTCAATTGGGGTAGTTGAGATTCAATGCAGATTCAACTTCATATTCAATCAGGTTACCTCGAGGGGGCCCATGTGTCATTTTTTTTTAAAGTTTTCGGTCAATGCATTTTCTAAGAAACTCGGACAGGCTAGGCTGAGTATTTACTTAGCCTGGTTTCATGTGGGTCTGGCCACACGGGCTCGAACTTAGCCTAGCCGAAGTTTGGCCCCTAATTGTAGTTAGGATTGATCAACAAGCAGCTCCATGACACTACATGGATGTTATGAGCAAGTAAGCACCAGTTGATTAATCTAAGCTATCAAATTAAAAAGGGGTATTTGGCGACAGATCCATGAACATTTGATTTTATTGCTTTAGATCCACACTCTCTTTTCATAGTGTAGTAGATCCTTTTTTTCAAATTTGAAGATCTAAAATGTTCAAGTAGCCCTTTGTTTAAAAGTTCTTATCTATTTAAAGATAAATCATATCCCATGATTAGTGGGATATGCCATTAATAATAGTCAGCTACTATTTAATTAGCTACAATTAACGAAAATCCCATTAATGATATTTTGAAATAAATTAAAAAAAACACAAATAAAATTCAAAATACGCAAATAAATTTCAAAATAACGCAACTAAATTTCAAAAAATACAAATAAATCTAAAAAGAACGTAAATAAATTTTAAAAGAAGAAAATAAATTTCAAACAATTCAAATAAATCTCAAAAAATATAAATAAATTTCAAAAGACGCAAATAAATTTCAAAATACACAAATAAAATTAAAAAACACAAATAGATTTCATAAAACGCAAAGAAATTTGCGAAACAACTCAGAAAGATTTGTTCAAACACTCAATTAAAATTTTCAAAATGGAGATAAATTTGTTAGAAACTCACATAAATTTTTAAGAAACTCAGATTAGATAAATTTGACAAAAACTCATATAAATTTTTCAGAAACTCAAATAAAGAGAAATTTGCCAGAAACTTAGTTAAATTCAAATAAATTTAAAATGACGCAAATAAATTTTAAAATATACAAATAAAATTAAAAAACGCAAATAAATTTCATAAAACGCAAAGAAATTTGTCAAACAACTCAGAAAGATTTGTTCAAACACTCAATTAAAAATTTCAAAATGGAGATAAATTTGTTAGAAACTCAGATAAAATTCTCAGAAACTTAGATAAAGATAAATTTGCCAAAAACTCAGATAAGTTTTTCAGAAACTCATATAAAGATAAATTTGCCAGAAACTCAGATAAATTTGCCAGAAACTTTGACAAATTTGCCAAAAACCCAGAAAAATTTGCCAGAAAAATTTACCAAAAACTCAAATAGATTTTCAAAAAAAATTATGATAAATTTGATAAAAACTCAGATAGATTTATCAAAAACTCAGATAAATTTTTAAAAGAAAAAACTCAAATAGATTTGAATAAAAAAACTCAGATAAATTTGACAAAAAACTCAGATAATTTCCAAAGAAACTCAGATAAATTTGACAAAAAACTCAGATAATTTCCAAAGAAACTCAGATAAATTTGACAAAACTTAGATAAATTTAATTGAAACTAACCCAAAAATGGGTTCACTTCGTCAAGTGGGCTCTGTAATAGAACCAAGTAATAGCAGTTCTGTTGCTTTCTCCTTAGGCAACGACATGGCGCGGCAACACAGGTGATCACAATCCTCCTTCTTCGGCGACACGCGGCGGTAGCGGCGTCTCCGATGATGATGGCGAAGTAGCATTGGCTATGGCAATGGCTGATTTCTTATCAACCAAGAACCCAGGAGTAAACAAATGGCAAATCCAATTTACAACTAGAATAAACTTTCCAAATTTCTGGCACTAAAGAACAAAATAATTTGTCTTTCCTTTGTACTAACAAAAGCCAAAACAAAAAAATTGGTGGTTTTTCTCTATAACGTGCAACAAGCTTCCTTTTTCAAATTTAATTCTGACTTCTTCAATGAAACACAAGCAGTGCCCTAGATTCCGCAGATCAAAGTGCAACCCACCTCGAGATTCTATTACACTCTGCAAACCGAGACTATGCAAGATCCGATCTACACCAAATAGAGAACCAGGCGCGGCGAGAAACTCAAATCTCCTTCGTTTCACGTTCTGTAACAGAACTTGGATGAACGATAAGAAATATTTGCTTCTGGATTTCTCCTTCCTCAAGTCCGGCGATGGCACACGTTCCAGCAGCGTGGATAGGTTCTTCAAGCTTTCTCTCTGATTTCTACAGAGAAACGATAAATCTTTCTCGTCTTCCTCGATTCCGGCGTAACAGTGAGGGCAGCACTGGGCGAATCCAGACGCGAGTTCTCTATTTCTGTTGACTTCCTTAGCAAGGAGTCCGAAATCCCTTTGGGTTCTCTACCCACAATTCCAAAACAGAGATCAGTGATCTTCTCCGATCAACAATCGTGGCCCACCTTAAAAATGAGGGAGAATGGAAGATTTGAAATTTTGAAATTCAAATTTTTATGCCTAAAAAGTTAAAAGGGCAAATTAGTCATAAAAAAAATCTGATGTGGCGAATGTAGGGACCTATCGCTAAACTATGTACAGCTGTATGAACCATAGGCCTTAGAAGAAAAGTTGTTGGACTGGAGGCTTTACAAGACCAATATGAGGGACTGCTCGCTAATTTACCCAATTAGAAATAGATAAAATGAAAGGGTTTATGTAAAATATGACTGCCTTTCTGTTTCTATGAAGAATTAGATTTAGATCACATTTTTGCATTGGCCAAACCCTACATATAGCATGTTGAGTGAGCATCACAAGAATGCCCGCAAGGTTTCCTTCAAGTTTTGATCAAGATTCGCGGCCCAAACAATACGAAATTTACTTAAAATTGAGTATCAGAGGCTATTTTGGGAAAAAGGCAAAGAAACAGGGTCTTATTTGAAATTTTATAAAACTCAGTTATTTATTCTTTTTTATACCGCCTAGGGGGCTGGGATCCTGGGAGAGCCCGCATACACACGGGAAGAAAGACTGCACAAGCAGAAAGAGGTGACGTACGTACCGGGGTTCGAATCCCGGGCAGCCAGATAAGAACCGACGCTCCTTACCACCCGGGTAAGGAGCCCTTCTTGTAAAATTCAGTTCTTAAATAAAAGCGTGATGCAATCAAACCTACAGCAGTCTTTGGAGGATCAAATCCAACCCAACCCACTGGGGACCCACATCCCTAGGGTCGCCAAAGGGTTTGCTTGGTGATGGTGGGGTCCACTTTCTCAAATAGTGGCCCATGTGGGACCTACAAGGCCACAACCTCAATGGCCAGCAAGGTCCGTGCGACCTGTGCACAACTATTAATGAAAAGTTGCAAGAACGTTAAACTAGAAAGAAAATCACAAATCTTAAAATCCTAATTTCATAGCTTTGAATTTTTTTTGGTACCCGGCCACCTTGGCTGGGACCCAAGAGAAAACTCGCACACACAAGGGAAGAAAGCCCACATATAGGGGATGGAGCTCCCTACACAGAAAGAGGTGGCATACTCCGAATTCAAACTCCACTCGTTACCACTAGAGTAAGGAGCCGTTCTCCATATCTTTGAATTATGTACATAATTTAGGCATTTGGGAGAAGTCCTTACATGTGAGTGATGAACACATACTTTTGTCCCACATTTTAGATTGTCTTAAATCATGCCAACACCATATACGGACCAACTAAACATTTGCCTATTTCAAATACTTTTATGTGGGAGTAGCTTGATCAGGGGCGGAACTAGGATTTTGACATTTGGGGGGTGGGAGTGGCATTGTGGAAAAAAAATTCTTGGGAGGGCCATTGCCAAAAATGAATTTAAACTTTAATTAACCTAAAGGGAGGGGGGCGTGGCCCCGGCCAGCCCCCTCTAGTTCCGCCCCTTAGCTTGATGCATGGCTTCTTATTCGCATGTGTGCCAACTTCACATTTTAAAAAACCCATATTGGAGTGATGGGAGTCTGTTTCAATCTCTTCCTCCTCTTCTTCCTATTAGACTTGTGCGAGGGGCCCGCTCTCGTGTCAACAAACGTGGCCCCCAATCACTTAGGAAAAAATGGCCCATGCAAATTTGCACGGACATTTTCTCCTTTCCTTCTTCTGTTTCTTTTCTCTAAAGAGCAAACAAATACTTACTATAAGTGCAAAAAATGTAACTCACAAGATTAGGGGGTGCCTGATAGGACTTATCCTAATGAAATAAGAAGATCAGCTGCCTCAAAGCCTGAAAGGGAAGAAGAACAAACGGTCAGAGGACCCTGGCCTGGGCGGCGCAAGGCTCTCCGATGCCTAAGTGTATGAACTTGAACTAAGGAAGGAGAGGAAGAAGAGAGGCAGAGTAACAGCTCTTAAGTGTGTAGGTTGCATGTCTTGGTTATGGAATGTGGTCCTATTTATAGAGGACTCTACTTGATATTTCGGATGATATTTTGGAGTGGGTCCCTTGATTCGATAGGGAAGCTCTTATCAGCCCACAAAGTAATAAATGCGGGTCCATCTCAGCCCACAAAGTTGTTGACACCAAAAATGTCACTTTGCCTCTTCAAGATCCAAAGAGCTACATGAAGTCGCAACCTGCCATAAATAGGCAATGCTACTTCCGAAAAATCAAATCTTGTCAGAATCAAACAAAAACTGCAAGATCCTTCCAGACAGCCAAAAGAGGAGTACACAAGAAGTTTCGGGCCATTTCAAAATCATTTGGCCTAACTTCGCTTCTCCGGCAGCTGAAAAGGAGCTCCCGGCGGCGAAAGCATCGGAGACACTAAATCTTCGATCAGAGCCGATGGATGGTCTCAAAATATATCCAAGAGGCTCCACGTCAAGTTTCGAGTCAAACCGACAACGTTTGACCCTACATCAACCCTCGAACAACTAAATCAAGCCTCTCGGCGGCGAGAACCACCGAGGCCATCACTCATCAGATAGAGCACATGGACGGCTTCAAAATGCTTACAAAGGGCTACACGTCAAATTTCAGGTCATTTCGACAACATTTGACCATACTTTGACGCTCGGAAGCCAAATCAGGCCTCTCGGCAGCGAAGCTCCCCGGGACCATGGTTTCCAAGACAGAGCCTATAGATCATCTTAAAATGACTCTAATAGGTTCTCTGTCAAATTTCAAGTCAATCGGACATCGGTTGACCGCACATCAAACCGCGACATCTTCATCGCGACAAAAGCAAGTCTAATGGTGATAGGGCCCCAAACGGCTTCAAAACTCAAACAAAATCCTATGGTTGCTCTTATTTATTGCTCAGCAGGTTTCACCCCAGATCTCAGGTCATTCCGACATCGTTTGACCCAGTTTCAGCTTCTGACGGAAAATCGGCAGCTCTGCGCAACAAAGTCTTCGGCTTTCTCAGAAAATTGGAAACTTTGCAAAATAAAATGCAAGGATTCTCATCAGATTTTCTATAGGGAAATCAGGCCAATAAAGGATAAAAAATGTCAAGGAAAAATACAGAAGAAAAAAGAATCGAAAACAGCAAAAACGGACACAAAACGGGACAAAAGGGGGAAACTGCGACCCTGGGGCCCGGGATCGCCCGGTGAGCCCCGGAAACCCTGTTTTTTGCCGTTTTTCGCGATTCGAAGCGTCCGGCCTATGGTATTTTCCAATATTCATACTTTTGAGACACCAAATCTTATGACATCCGTCAAAAACACGGGTTAATCATCAAGAGTATCGAAATCAACATTGATCGCCAACTGGTCAACCAAAAAAAAAGTGTGCTTTCTACCCGACCGATCAAGAAATGCACAGGACAAATGGCACCGACCCGCTGTTGGCAACCAACACCTGAACTTACATAGTCATCCGATGTCGATCTACATAAAGATCCATCAATGATCATCGCCAGAAGAATCCCAAAAGATGCGGCACGGCCCGCGACTCTTCAACTGCTAGACGACCACTTAATGCGATTAATTGACTAGCTTTATTACAGTCATTAATCTATTTCTTTGGACGGACCAATCAGAAGCAAGCATCCGGGAGTTACAAGTCAAGAGATTCATGGCATTTAACCCATGAAACTCCTCCCATCATGGCGATTAAAGGCGATTAAATGCCCTCAATCTCCTCCGGCCAATCAGAAGCCAAGAAAAAGGAGTTACAAAATAAAGAATTCAATCTTGTAACTCCTCCCTTTATGTAGCTTTATGAAATTAAGGCTCATAAATCCTCCTAAATGGCTACCTAAAAGCCTATAAATAGGAGAGCATTCCAAAGAATTCCAGATCGGAAAAAACAAGACAGATCCCAGATCAGAAAAAAGCACAGAAATCCAGAGAAAGAAAGAGAGAAAACTCTGTGGAAGTTCTACACCGACCACCGCTACAAGGTGACAAAAGTCCCTTGGGGGGTCCTTGCCTCTTCTTCCGCCTCCAATGGCTTAGACGTGGCTTTTCAGCCCGTCTACTTAGTTTTTTATTCGACATAGGACCTCCTCTTGGTCTTTGTCCTCTAAAAACCTGAGGTTATAGCCAAGCCAAGCGAATCAATAGCATCCTCTGTTCTCATATGCATGGATGATGGCGAAGTCCACATATGGCTTGCGACCGTCAATCTAAACGGGTCCAACACAATCTCCTGAGAAGTTAGATCCTCCTTTTCTTGCTTTTCATTGTAGTTTGTATTTTTTCAAAAGAGACAAAAAAAATCACAACTCTTGTCTTTCATTATTGATATGGATTGTAAATCGGCTATAAACGCCAAAATCGGCTATAAACGCCAAAATCGGCTATAAATGCCAAAAAAATCGCCTTTCACGGCAAATAAAGAAAATGTCTTTTTTTCTTAAATATATGTGCAATGGAAAACTTGAAAGAAGTTGATTTCCTTTTTACTTGCGAAGCTTGATCTCCGGATCACCACTTGCAATTTCAAGTAAAATAGAAAATCTGGCACACCCACACACAAAAGAAATGTTGGTGCACGCCTCTGCCCCCCCCCCCTCCCGGTTACGAAAGGGTCGGATCCAACGGACTCCCACGTCCGCCGACCTCGGTAGGATCAAGCAGAAGCGTTGTCCATCAAAAGCATTATTGCCAGTCCGATCAGCCCACATTGCATTAAATGCATGTCATGTTGGGCCAGATCATGTTGGACGCCTTTGGCGGTAGAGGTCCCATCGGATCCATCCTCGAGCCTTGCCCTGATTTGGCTACAGCCGCTGGATGCCGCCCTGTCAGCAATCTGGCGAAGATTGTGGACGGCTGGGATGTCGCATATGTCCCTCTGGCTCGCGCCCCTATTCTGCCACGTGTGTTGACACCAAAAATGTCACTTTGCCTCTTCAAGATCCAAAGAGCTACATGAAGTCGCAACCTGCCATAAATAGGCAATGCTGCTTCCAAAAATCAAATCTTGTCAGAATCAAACAAAAACTGCAAGATTCTTCCAGACAGCCAAAAGAGGAGTACACAAGAAGTTTCGGGCCATTTCAAAATCATTTGGCCTAACTTTGCTTCTCCAACAGCTGAAAAGGAGCTCTCGGCGGCAAAAGCATCGGAGACACCTAATCTTCGATCAGGACCGATGGATAGTCTCAAAATACTTCCAAAAAGCTCCACGTCAAGTTCCGAGTCAAACCGACAACGTTTGACCCTACATCAACCCTCGAACAGCTAAATCAAGCCTCTCGGCGGCGAGAACCACCAAGGCCATTACTCATCGATAGAGCACATGGACGGCTTCAAAATGCTTATAAAGGGCTACACGTCAAATTTCAGGTCATTTCCACAACATTTGACCATAGTTTGACGCTAGGAAGCCAAATCAGGCCTCTCGGCGGCAAAGCTCTCCGGGACCATGGTTTCCAAGACAGAGCCTATGGATCATCTTAAAATGACTCCAATAGGTTCCCTGTCAAATTTCAAGTCAATCGGACATCGGTTGACCGCACATCAAACCGCGACATCTTCATCGCGACAAAAAGCAAGTCTACTGGTGATAGGACCCCAAACGGCTTCAAAACTCAAACAAAAGCCTATGGTTGGTCTTATTTATTGCTCAGGAGGCTTCACACCAAATTTCAGGTCATTCCGACATCGTTTGACCCAGTTTCAGCTTCTGACGGAAAATCGGCAGCTCTGCGCGACAAAGTCTTCGGCTTTCTCAGGAAATTGGAAACTTTGCAAAATAAAATGCAAGGATTCTCATCAGGTTTCCTACAAAGAAATTAGGCCAATAAATGGTCAGAATGTCAAGGAAAAGTACAGGAGAAAAAAGAATAAAAAAACAGCAAAAACGGACACAAAACGGGACACAAAAGGGGGAAAACCCCCCCAGGGTCGCAGACCCCTGCGACCCTGGGCCAGGGTCGCCGGCGACCTTGGAACCCGGGGTCGCCGGGAAGGCCCCGGAAACCCCGGTTTTCGCCGTTTTTTTCGCGATTCGAAGAGCCCAGCCTCTGGTACTTTCCAAAATTCATGCTTTTGAGACACCAAGTCCTCTGACATCCGTCCAAAACACGGGTCAATCATCAAGAGTATCGAAAACAATATTGATCGCCACCCGGTCAACCAAAAAAAGTGTGCTTTCTACCCGACTGATTGAGAAATCGACAGGACAGATGGCACCGACCCGCTGTTGGCAACAAACACCTGAAATTACATGGTCATCTGATGTCGATCTACATGAAGATCCATCGATGATCATCGACAGAAGAATCCCAAAAGACGTGGCACGGCCCGCGACTCTTCAGCTGCTCGGCGACCACTTAATGCGATTAATTGACTAACTTTATTACAGTCATTAATCCATTTCTTTGGACGGCCCAATCAGAAGCAAGCATTCGGGAGTTACAAGTCAAGAGATTCATGGCATTTAACCCATGAAACTCCTCCCATCATGGCGATTAAAGGCGATTAAATGCCCTCAATCTCCTCCGGCCAATCAGAAGCCAAGAAAAAGGAGTTACAAAATAAACAATTCAATTTTGTAACTCCTCCCATTATGCAGCTTTATGACAATCAAGGCTCATAAACCCTCCTAAATGGCTACCTGAAAGCCTATAAATAGGAGAGCTCTCCAAGAAGAACAGACACAGACATCAGAAAAAAGCACAAACACACAGACAGACAGAAGCACAGAAATCCAGAGAAAGAAAAAAGAGAGAAAACTCTGCGGAAGTTCTACACCGGCCACAGCAACAAGGTGACAAAAGTCCCTTGGGGGGTACCCCCCCCCCCCCCCCCAAGGTCCTTGCCTTCTCCTCCTGCCTCCAATGGCTTAGATGTGGCTTTTCAGTCCGTCTACTCGGCTTTTTATTGGACATAGGACCTCCTTTTGGTCTTTGTCCTCTAAAAACCCGAGGTTATAGCCAAGCCAAGCGAATCAATAGCATCCTCTGTTCTCATCTGCATGGATGATGGCGAAGCCCACATATGGCTTGCGACCGTCAATCTAAACGGGTCCCCCACAATCTCCTGAGAAGTTAGATCCTCCTTTTCTTGCTTTTCATTGTAGTTTGTATTTTTTCAAAAGAGACAAAAATCACAATTCTTGTCTTTCATTATTGATAAGGATTGTAAATCGGCTATAAACGCCAAAAATCGGCTATAAACGCCAAAATCGACTATAAATGCCAAAAAAATCGCCTTTCACGGCAAACCAAGAAAAATGTCTCTTTTCTTAAATATATGTGCAATGTAAAACTTGAAAGAAGTTGATTTCCTTTTTACTTGCGAAGGTTGATCTCCGGATCACCACTTGCAATTCCAAGTAAAAATAGAAAATCTGGCACACCCACACAAAAAAAGAAATGTTGATGCACGCCCCTGCCCCCCGGTTACGAAAGGGTCGGACCCGACGGACTCCCACGTCCGCCGACCTCGGTAGGAACTCGAGCAGGAGCGCGGTCCATCAAGCTGGCTCCACCCGGTGGGACCCGTTTATTTGAGAACACGATGCTAGAAATGAAATATTTGCATATCATATATTTTGCTCTATGCTTATATTTCTTTTCTCGATTCCTTGGCTACTTTATAATTGGTGGCCTATGTTGAATTCCGCATCTAAAAAAATGAGATGAGATTTTTTATTTGGAAATTTCTAATTCTTTGAATTTATTTCCACTCTTTCTCTTTTCAAAAAAAAATTTTTTTTTTTAAAACAACAAAAAAAAACAAAAAAAATTAGATTTTTCATTTTGGATTCAAAATTGAGAAACTTTGATCCTCTCCCTTCTGGGCACTGGCGCTCACGGAAATCGCTGAGACCGTGTTCGGATCGGGGGTTGGGCCATTGTTTCTCTTCGATGAGTTCATTAAAGATCTAAAATATATATATATATATATATTTATATAATATAAAAAAAATTTTAGATTTCTCAATTTGGATTCAAAATTGAGAAACTTTGATCCTCTCCCTTCTGGGCACTGGCGCTCACGGAAATCGCTGAGACCGTGTTCGGATCGAGGGTTGGGCCATTGTTTCTCTTCGATGAGTTCATATAAAAAAATAAAAAAATAAAAAAAAAAAGACATAGACCACTAAGGTTAAACCAACTGTGTTCTTTGATCATGGTTGATTCAAAGAAAAGCCTTGTCCAGAGTGTGGAGACAACTTGACTGTTCTAGGCAAGGGTCCTCCAAACGGGTTCATTAAGTAATCCTACCCTTACCTGGGGGCAATTCTATCAATCAAGATTTCATAAGACCGGGTTAGGAGGCCTATGTGTACTCTCTCGTCTTTTAAACAAATTAAAAAAAAAAACTTTAAAAAAAAAATATAAAAATTTTAAAATAAATAATAAATAATAAAAAAAATTTTCAAAAAAAAACTCTTAAAAATAAAAATAAAAAAAATAAAATAAAAAATAAAATAAAATAAAATAAAAAGATTTAAAAAAAAAAATCTTCAAAATTTTCAAAAAAAAAAAACTTCCGTCATTTTGGGTTTAGATTGGAGAAATCTTGGTCTTCTCCTTTCTGAGCACTGGCGCTCACGGAAATCGCTGAGACCGTGTTCAGATTGGAATGCCTTTTGCTCTCTTTGATGAACCCGATATTGACTTTTCAAAAAAAAAAACTTCCGTCATTTTGGGTTTAGATTGGAGAAATCTTGGTCTTCTCCTTTCTGAGCACTGGCGCTCACGGAAATCGCTGAGACCGTGTTCAGATTGGAATGCCTTTTGCTCTCTTTGATGAACCCGATATTGACTTTTCAAAAAAAAAAAACTCGTCATCTTTAGATTCAGATCCGAGAAATTATGGTTCATTTCTTTCTGAGCACTGGCGCTCGCGGAAATCGCTGAGCCCGTGTTCAGATCGGAATACCATCTGCTCTCTTTGATGAATCCAATCTTGACCTTTCAAAACAGAGAATCTCATCTCATGGATGCGGTCTCAAAACATTTGTGTCTAGCGGTACTAGTACGCCCTTTCAGGGTCTACTGTATTGCGACCGGCACATCTGTAACTCCAACTTTATATTCTTCTTACCTCGAGCAAGCTCTGCTTCTCGATAAGTCGAATTTAAGTTCACAATTGCTTCTAGCAGTCACTGGGATGCCCATTCCGGGCTTACCATACCTGCGATCAGAACAATTGTACCTTCTATGGCATTTTGCCTTCCTCATATTGCTTGGGTCATCTACCTCGAGCAATTTGAAAAGACGAAACCATAGAACTTCCCATTTATGATCATTATATTCTTGTGATTACTAATGGATGTGGTCTTGTTTCAGAAATTTTCGAAAACTAACAATGGCAGCTTCACTAACCATTACTTTCGATGAAAACAAGCACCAACTCATGCTTCAACAGAAGCAAACCACGCGCACCTACAAGCGCACCATCAGCTGCCGAAGTGTCAACTCCCTCGGCAACTCTCTGAACTCCGGGTCGACCTCGACTCCTCGGACTATTGTCTTTGGGACGCTGGGACCATTCCCACTTCCTGAGGAACAAACTGCTCCCTCCAAGAAGCAGAAACTCGCCTCTCAACGTGTCACTACCGTGACACCAAAGGCGAGCACCAGAAGGCCTGAAGCCCATGGCAGCCCCACGAAGCCTCGACCTGCAAACAACCAGGTCTACCCCAAGACTTGGTCCCCAAGACCTTCACCAAAACAGAGAAGGTCCCAGACATCCACTAAGCCAGCATTCCTGGCCCCACTCAAGGAGAACCAGTTCTATCCTCTTGCCTACATGAAAGAGGAGAGACCCATCTCTGACTTGACTTCCAAGTCATCCCAGCATGAGCCGGCTTGTTCCTACAAGCCCAAAATCAAGTCATGCATCACAAGGCCTCCACAAGCACCTGCTAAGGCCTACAAACCTGCAGTTCGACCCTTCATCTCTACAGGGGCCGAACTTCAAAAATTCAAAGCTTCGCTGCAACTGGCGAAGGATAGGGTTCGCATCCTGTCCTTGCCCAGCTACAAAGAAGACAGGCTCGGCTGCTGCGCCCGAGGGAGCACATCCTTCATCGTCAAAGCCCAGTCAGAGCTGACCGAAGCTCAAATTGCTCGTCGTATACGCCGCCGCGCGTCGTACCGACAAAAGAGACTAGAGAAGCAAATGACCCAGCCTCCCACACTTCAAGTCTCTCCTAAATGGGTCAAAAAAGAAAGACCCAACCAAGTTGTTGCCGTCCACATGGTTGGAAAAACCAGAAGGCGCCAAAAATCAGCAACAAAAATCCATGTCCGACGTCCGATGACCCGCAGCGTCTCAAGGACAAGAAGACATTCAGAAGAATCCCCTGCTCCTTCAAGCAAAGGACAGCAGAGTGATCCTTCCTCAAGCTCTTCTTCAAAAGAATGAGCCCCAGCTCAGTCACCAGGACAGTTTCTTCGTTCGAATCACGAAGGATGAATGTCTTGGCTACAAATTCTGAGCCACCACCCCGCAATCCACCTCCAGAAGATGCGATCACCCGCATCCAGCAGTTGGAACAGGGCCAGCAGAGGATTGAAACTCTGATGGAAACATTCTCCTCGCCTTCCAAAATCAGGCGAACAATGAACCTCCTCCGAATCATCAAGACGACGAGGTAAATAGAGAAGAAAATGAGTCACGCGCCCTTACCAAAAAGGATGTAGACGGTATCCTCGCCAAAGCAAAAGAAGAGGATATACTCAAGGAGCATGGGATCAAGCCACCATATCCCTTATGGATGGACTCGGTCCCGTTCCCCACCAAATTCAAGCATCCTACTCTCCAAACATATACGGGGAAAGGATCAGCCAGACAGCACGTCATCCACTTCAAGATCCTGACGGGAGCTATCGCGGATCAAGATGCACTCAAGATCCGCCTCTTTGCAAGTACCCTAAAAGGTACGGCCTTCGATTGGTACTCCACTCTGCCGGAGGACTCAATCCAAAACTGGGCCATGCTAGAGACACGCTTCCTGACTCACTTCAAAGGTGAAGATCATCCCGCTACTATGGCTCAGCTGTGCAGCCTAAAACAGGGGGAGAATGAATCAACATATGACTTCATTCACAAGTGGAAAGCAATGGCATACAAATGCTCTGATGTATTGCCACAAGCGTCGCTAGTCGACATCTGCCGAAACAACATGAGAGCCAGAATCCACTCCATGATCATCGGCAACAAATCAAAAAACCTGGGAGAACTCCTAGAAGCTTCCATGGAAGCTGAAACGGTGATTAAGGACCTCAACAGTCAGAAATCATCAAGAAAAGAGCCAACCGCCATTACGACCTCAAAACTAAAGAAGAAAGAGGTCCTCAATGTGCAGACCAAGTCAGCTCCTCAGCCACCAAAGAAAGCTGAAAACAAAGCTGTTGGTAAGAAACCTGAACTCTCTGATGCCTTCAAAGAACGAGTAGAGAAGAAATACCCGTTTGATGAAGATGTTGATGAAATCTTCGGGGCTCTTGTGGCAAACGGCAAGCTCACCTTGCCTGAACCAAAAAGACCGGGTGATGTTGGCAAAACCAACGATCCTCGGTACTGTCCATACCACCAGATGATCTCGCATCCTCTCAATCAATGCTTCGTTGTGAGAGAGAAAATAAATGAGATGTGGAAAAACGGAGTCATCACCTTTGACAAAAACTATGGGTCTGCCTCCGTCAACATGGTGACATGTGGACAAACATCAAAATCACCGAAAAAGAAGATCACTACTTCCTTCAAGGTGATAAACTCAATCCAAGCGTCCGAGCAACTGGTTCCTTACCCGACACCAGACGGACAACCGATATAGGTACATCCCGATCTCCTGGAAGATGAAAATTGGGAGGTCGTGAAAACAAAGCCTACAGCTCAACAGCGAAGGTAGGCTAGGAAACATCTCCTCAAGCTCAAACGGCAAGAGAAGACCCAGCCAAAACTAGAGGTCAAAGAAAAGGCAGAGGCTTCCTCTACCGCTTCACTGGAGGTAGCAAAAACATCCCTTCCAGAAACTTCAAAGGGGTAAGGAAATTCACTCTCAGTGATTTCATGCCACCTCAATTCAAAGAAGCCATGCAGGAGGCATCATACTCTTGCAATTCGGTAGTTGGATTCTCCATTGATGGATACGAGTCCAGCGACACCGATGATGGATTCGAATCCAACTACACAGATGAGTGGGAGGAGTCCCTTGAAACAGGAGAATATCTCTCCGATGAAGAATGGGTTCCTGAGTCTCATCTTATGCCAGTAATCTGGTATAACCCCCTACAGCCACAAGGATCCTGGTCTGATGATGAAGAAGACCAAGAAGCTGTACAAGAAAATGCTGCTGAACCAGCACCTCTCATTACTCCAGTGGAAATCAACAATGTTGAGCCACAAAGAGATGATGAAGAAGAAGATCCGGCTCCCATGCCTGATCTTGAAGAATATGCAAGGATCTTGCAGCGACTCGCTCTAGAACAAGAGCAAGAACGCGTCAACGAGCCTCCTCGCAATCCAGAGCCTGAAGTCCCTGAAGACCACCAGGCCCTAAGGAGGCTTTCAAGTATGACTTGATTGAACATTTCAAGCACATACCTGCACGTCTACACATCCTAGATTTGTTGCGAATGTCTCCGCACACTCGTGATAATCTCATTTCGGAATTACAAAAGCTGAATGAGGATGTCGACAAACATGCCCCGCAAGTCCTCCAAATTGAAATGGATTACCGGGTCAAAAACTCAGAAGCCTCCTCAAAGGGAGAAAAGAAGAAAACTGAGGGATCATGCATTGAATGCCTCTCGGTTAAAAAAGCAGCCAGTGCAACCATCGCCTTCACAAAGGATGACCTCCTACTTGGCGAAACCAGGCATAACCGACCCCTGTACTTCACAGGGTATATCAAGGAAATGCCTATGCATAGAGTTCAGATCGACCCAGGTTCTGCACTCAACCTCATCTCCACATCGGCTCTTGAAGAGTTGGGCATCCCACCCAGCAAACTGAGCCACACATCTGTATCTATCTTTGGATACGATGGGAGTACTCAAAGGCCTATAGGCAAAATCAGGTTCAAGTTACAGATCGGTGATCTTATCTCTGAGGTCACAGTGTATGCAATAAAGACCCCTTCATGCTACAACATCCTTCTCGGACGCCCTTGGATCCATGAGAATGGTGTTGTCCCTTCAACTCTACATCAATGCATCAAGTTTGTTGGCGACGACGGCATGATACATCGAGTCTTTGCGGACAGAAAACCCTTCAAAGGTAAAGAAGTCCACTTCGCAGACTCACAGATGTATGAAGGTGAAAAAGAAGAAGAGGAAAAACACACAGCATCCTTTGCCGAAAATCTCCAGAAAGATAAAGGCAAAGCTCCTCAACAATCACCGGAAGAAAATAAACCATCCGGTAAATCTGAAGAGAGCATGCAAACTCCCTTCATCATCTCCCTCAAATCTTCAAAGCCTTTGGTCATCACAACTAAAGTGAAGAAGGCAAAACAAAAGCCTGGGGGCAAATTTGTTGTCTCTTTCGTGTCTATCATGCAAGACACGGACTCGGATTCAGAACAAGAAGACGACACATCGTCAAGCCAAGCTGACACTCAGCAAGTTCAGCCTGCTCTTACTCCAATGGAGACAACTTCTGACATAGAAGATCCTACGTCAGCTTCCTTCGTTGTTCCAGCAACTTCAACAAAGGAAAAGCCGATCTTCTTCCATAGATCGGATGCTTCTTCATCAAACTCCATGCTTGAACCTTTCCAAAATGAAGGTATGCCTCAACTATAGTTCTGTGGCACAAGCTATTATGAAGAAAATGGTCTCTAGTCACAAAAGAGACTGGAGCGACAAAATGTCCGAAGCTTTGTGGGCCTATCGAACCACCGTTCGAGGACCAACCCATAGCACACCATTCTCCTTGGTCTATGGATGCGAAGCTGTCGTGCCCTTGGAAGTACAAATTCCTTCCTTAAGGGTATCCTTGCAAAATGACATGACTCAAGAAAGCAATGTCAAATTGCGACTCCATGAGCTGACAATCTCGATGAGAAACGGCTCGAAGCTTAACAAAGCATTGAACTTTACCAAGCACGTATGGCAGGATCTTTCAATAAAAAGGTCAGGCAACGCGCCTACAAAAAGAGTGACTTGGTTCTTGCGGTAAAAAGACCAATGGTCTTCGCTCACAAGTCTAAAGGCAAATTTGAGCCAAAATGGGAGGGACCCTACGTCATCGACAAGGTTTTCTCTAATGGTGCATACGCACTCCTAAACATGGAAGGTGACAGATGTATGCTGCCTATCAACGGCAAGTTCTTAAAGCGGTACTACCCTTGAAGACTTACCCAACTGGGTAAGAGCAATGCCTGCATGGCCAAAGCCGGTTTCCAGGTACACGCTCGCTAAACCCACCCATTTTTTTAGAATTTTCATATCAAATGTTGAAATTTCTAGAAATCTAAAACAATGCTTACTTTCATCGTTTCATTGTTCAAAAAAAAATATATCCAAGTTTAGGAACCTTTCCCTAACTTGACCAAAATTTTCAACCTTTGAACCCAAAATTCATGGTTTGAAACAAAATCCGGATTCAGGGATTTCCACCCTAGTCCACCCTGCCTTTTACCGCCAAAATGGTTTTAGGTCAAAATTTATGACCCTCGTAAAAAAAAAATGGTTTTTCAAAAAACCGCGAGGAAGCGACGCTTAGTCAATACTCGCACAAATCGGAAGCAAGCGAACCACGTTCGACACTTCCAAAATCGCAGGGAAGCGACATTTCGTCGGTACTTGCAAATCCAAAACTGTGGAGACGCAACATTTCAGTTGATATCCACAACCCAAATTTCAAAGGTTCGAAAAAACCTAAAAAACTGTGGAGACGCAACATTTCAGTTGATATCCACAACCCAAATTTCAAAGGTTCGAAAAAACCTAAAAAAAAAAAAAAAACTGTGGAGACGCAACATTTCAGTTGATATCCATAACCCAAAGGTTCGAGAAAACCACAAATTTCAAAAATCGTGGGGAAACGACATCAAGTCAGTACCCGCAAAACCAAAATTTTTGAAAAGCAAGGATGCGACATTCCATCGATACTTGCACCCAAATCCGCGAGGATGCGACATTCCATCGATACTCGCAACCGAATGAGCAAGGATGCGACATTCCATCGATACTTGCAAGAACATTCAGCAGGGAGGCGACTTTTAGTCGATACTTGCATTTTTTGAAAACCAAACCGGCTATAAATGCCATCAAAACAGGCTATAAATGCCACAAACCGGCTATCGATGCCACTAAAACAAAACCGGCTATCAATGCCACAAACAAAAAAAAAACTTGGATTTCAAAAAAAAAAAAAAAAAACAAAAAACAAAACAAAACAAAACGGCTATCAATGCCACCAAAACAAAACAGGCTATCAATGCCACCAAAAACTGGCTATAGATGCCACAAAACAAACCGGCTATCAATGCCACCAAAACTGGCTATAGATGCCACAAAAAAAACTCGGCTATCAATGCCACAAGAAAAGCTGGCTCTCATGCAAAAATTAGCTTCCATGTCACAAACAAAAACCTGGCTTTCATGCCAAAACAATTACTTGACAAAAGATTTTCACAAAATGACAACCTTTTGATCAAATCCCATTTAGCAATTACTTTCAAGTGAGCGTAGGGATAACAAAAAAAAAAAAAGTACCAAAAAATACATGTGGTACCAAAAAAAAAAGAAGAAAAGTGCTCACAAGCACTACAAAAAAAGTACAAAAAAAATACAAGTGGTACCAAAAAAAAAGAAAGAAGGATGGTTTCTGTATACAGGAGCTCAATCAAAAATGGTCTCCAGCCAAGAGTTCAGCTCCTTAAGCAAGCTTTTGGCTTCATCCGTCAAGGATTCCAAGGCACGCTTCTTCAAGAACCTGCCATGAGATGCTGGGGTGGGCTGTAACCCTTCTTCTGCACTGGGAAGCTTCCCTCGAGCGGTTTTCCATTGTTTGTCCTCATCAGACTTCCTTTTGAAAACTCGATTGGCATCCGCAACTCGATGAATCAGAGCAGTCTCCCTTTCACGAGCCTCTGTTATTTCAGTCCACTTGGCAGCGACTTGTGCCTGCAGATGCTCAAGACGTTTCCTGGCCTCATCGACCTCCCTATCAAGGATGTTAAGGTTATGTGTCAGCCTAATGATGGTTATCTCTTCTAAGTTCCTCTCTCGGACTGCCTGCTTCTTGCTTTCTGTAGCCTCATCCAGGTCAGATTGAGCCTTATCCGCAGGGTCCAAGAACATCTCCTTGAAGAACTGATCGTCAGGAAAACCCATGGTCTCAAACCACTTGTCACCCAGCTCAATGATCCTATTAACGATCGCCCTGGCATCTGTGACATCCAGACCGGCCCTTCAGCATCACCGAGAATCTCACGCACATGCTGGATCATGCTAAATCCGGCTTCCAAGTGCCCAGAAAAGAGAGTCTCAATCCAAGAGCTCAGAACTCGCACCACCACCTTCTTCGCAAAAAGGGCCCAGCTGAAGATTCGCCCAACTCCGTTGGTCGGCTGCTCATGTCATCATCTGTTGAAAGAGTAACAAAAGAATTCTTTCCAGTTGAAGCTGCTCCTGCTCGGGAAGGAATCTCAGCGCGAGGAATCTCCTCAACATTGTCAGAACTGGTCCCAGGAGTCTCTACCTCTGGATTAACCTCTGGCATCCCTTGCTCTGGAAGCGACGGACCCTCCTCTGTCACTTCAAAACCTGCCAAAAGAAACACAAAAAGGTATGAATATAATCCTATTTGAAAATCATTATCAGGGTTATAACTACAAAATACCTTTTTCGACGACTGGCAGAACACTTTCTTCCTCCATGAACTCATCGGAAGCATCATCAACATTTGCGTCCATCGATGGTTCAAAGTCATCAGAACCCTGTGGCAAGTCAGCTGACAAAAAAAAAATGTTAGCAAACCAAGTCACAAACTCAAAAAAAGAGCAAAAGAAGTCGTACCAATTGGAGATTCTGGACTTACTCCAGAGTCCCTCGGTTCTTCTTCAGGTGCCTCAACAGGATCCATCACCACCTCATCGGTTGGGACCTCAGGCATCACCAAGTCTTCCTCTGCTAAAAAAAAAAAAAAAAGAAGAAAAGCAGAAAACGAGAAGCAAATCAGAACATGGAAAAAAATCCCATGAAAAGAAATGGAAAGAGAAAAAGGAAGAATTATACCTTCACCGACGGTCTCTTCTTCTCGACTTCTCTTCTCTCGAGGCTCGTCAGCATCCACTGGCACATCCTCATCGATAGTAAGAGGAACTTCCAAGTCAGGAGAGTACTCATGCTGCCCCTTGCTATGATGATGACTCCTCCCCCTCTTACCCCGGCGGGCTCGCTTCTTAGAGGAACCTGCCCCACTGTCAGAGTCAGGTTTCCCACTTGACTCCTCACTGGATGTTCTACTCTTGCCAGTAGACTCCACGGAAGCTTGCCTCTGTGCCGCTTGCATCCAAGCGCCAAATTCGGCTTCCTCCTGTTCTAGCTGCTCCAAAGCCTCATCAGGTATTTCTCGAACAGCTTCAGAACCAATGACGCCCTGGTCACCGAGAAAGCCTATCTTGTGCTTCTCTCCAGAAAGGAAGGCCCAAACTTCCTATCGCCGGACGCCATCCGACTTTCCAAGGCCCTTTCCAGATGCCAGCTTCACATCAAGCTCCTTCTTGGAAAGCCCCCGATATGCCGAAAAGCTCTCCGCGAACCACTTCGCAAAGCCGGCAGTCCGGGAAGTCAGCAACACAGGATAAGAAATCATGGCTGTAGTGTCTTCAGCACTATAGAAAGCCCATGCATTTCTCCCGTCCTGTAAACCTCCAAAGCGCTTCACCATGCTTGAAGGCGCTCCAACAACGCCTTGAGAAAAGCCCAGCTGCAAAGTAAAGCGAGAGGGTACATACGGCTGGATGTCGACGAAAAGATGTCTACGGTACACCATCGTGCCGACACGTATGCTGAAAAGCCACTCTCTCTCTGCATTTGTCAAGGAATAATGCCTTCCCGACCCCGCCCTGGTAGAGTCTCGGGAGGCACCAAAATCAAAAGCCTTCTTCCGCAACTCCGGAGAAAGCTTCACTGAAGATTGCCCCATCCCGACGTCCCTGAACCGTCGGATCCTCATGCGGGCAAACAAAAGTGATTCGGACACGGCTTTGCCCTTAGCCAGTCGAATCATCAGAGGATCATCATCCTGTGCAGCACCCAGCCGATGGAAGCCAGGACAGTGGTATACATACCACGAATAAAAGATATGGGCTGAAAATACCCTATTCATGGGAAGCCCAAGCCGAACCAAAAAAGCAGCAGCCTGCAGTTCGGTACACAGGTAGGAGTAAAGAGCTGGCACCAAAGCAAGCTGCTCTCCAAACGCCATCTGACAAGCCGGAAAAATACAATGCGGCCTGATGTGCGTTCCATCTCCTCCAGCAAAAACAACCTCACCAAGCCAATAAGTGAGGTAAACAGCGAGATCTCTCCGCAGTGCAATGTCAGGACATATGGCGTTTATACTTGCACAGAAATCTCTCAACTCTTCTTGCATGGCCAAGATCTTCTTTGAACTTGGATCCTGAGCTCCGGCTTCCTGGGTCACGCTATCAGAAGACTCCCTGCTATCAAAAAAGTTGGGGAATGAAGAGCTAAAACTCTTCCAACAGCTGGATCTAACTTTCAAACCCTCCTTCTCCTTCAAAAAATCATAGAAGGCGACGAGCTGAAAGTATAGAAGCCTGAACT
This sequence comes from Litsea cubeba, assembly GCA_012931725.1. Lineage (NCBI taxonomy): Eukaryota > Viridiplantae > Streptophyta > Magnoliopsida > Laurales > Lauraceae > Litsea > Litsea cubeba. The sequence goes on from CM022948.1 coordinate 51,476,502, forward strand.
CCTCAGACTGCCCCTCGAGGACGCTGTCAATCGGCATAAACTCCTCATAGAGTTTGCCGAGGATGGGCAATCCAGTAATGGCGCTCAGCTCCTTCAAAGAAAAACCAATCTCACCATTCGTCACAACGAAGGTATTGGTTTGTGGGAGGAATGACTCCAGCATAGCCATGACGGCCTCGTCGGAAAAGATCACGGTCTCCCTAAAGGCGCGGACCGCATCAAAAATCCCGGCTTCCTTCAAAACGGCGCCACCAATCAGCAGGACGCGATCAGTCCACGACTTCCACTCGGAGTCGGCATTGAAACGGCCTCGAAGTCGAAAAGGCTTGATCCAATTGCTGCCGTCACCACTGAAAATACCAAGGCCCACCGATCTCAAATCGACCGACGGATAATCAGAGCCCTGGTAGCCGTTGGATGGCATCAACAGGTCCATGTCAACAGGCGACCTCTCCGTATATCCAGGAGAACCTCCAACAAAAACCCCGGTCTTGATTACATTTGTCCTTCTCACCCAACTTGGAGGATCTTCCCTCTTAGGGCACGTGGGGGCAAGGCTCAGAATCGAGACGGTGCGATCAAACGTCGACCGGGTAGCAACAGTCTTCTTCTCACCATCTGCTGTGAAAGAAAACTGAAAACATCTCCTCTGGTATGTCATGTCATCAGGGACTGCATCACCAAAGAAGAAGGTAGGCTTGGGCAAAATGCTCTGATCTTCCATCACCCATGGACGACTGCTTACCATGATCTTATAGAATTCCTCTCCCTTGAGAGCGATCAGTCGCTGCCTCATCTCATCTCTGTTGAGGGAGTCGCACTCTTCCAGATTTCTCTCAACATACTGGACCTTCTCAAAAGCCTGCTGAACAGCCGGATTAGAAGATCTAGAAGATCGACGAGGTACGCTTGTAGCAGGCTCTTTACCCTTGTTCGCTCTGGAGGAACCACCTGAAAAGGATGGAAAAGAAAAAGATCAAACATCAAAATGACAGAATCTCGCTAAAAAAAATCTGGCGAAATTTTGACATGATGACGGGGCAATTCCGAAGAAAAGGAACTATCCCGAAAGAAATAAAAAGCTTGAAGATGGGCTCAACATCGCTGCGAGCTCCGAAACTCCAAACTTTCGAAACCTCAAAGTCTCCGCAAAATCAGGAAGGGCTCAACATCACTGCGAGCTCCAAATTCCCAAATTTGCGAAAAATTTCAGGTATGCTATCACATCATGCTACAAATTTAATTTACAAATTAAAGGCATGCATGAACATCTAGGTTTGCCAAAAAAAAAGAGGGGCATTATCATGATGAGCAAAAAAAAAAAGAGAAAAGAAACTTTCTCAAAAAAAAGGGAAAGAAACAAAAAAAAAGAAAAGAAACTTTCTCAAAAAAAAAAAAAAAAGGGGAAAGAAAACAAAAAAAAAGAAAAGAAACTTTCTCAAAAAAAAAGGGAAAGAAACAAAAAAAAAGAAAAGAAACTTTCTCAAAAAAAAAAAAGAGGAGAAAGAAAACAAAAAAAAGAAAAAGAAAAAAGGGGCTGGCCCACAGGCCGTGGCCCACAGGCCACGTGGCCGTACGGATCTGTCCGTACGGCCCACAAAAGAAAAAAAAAATGCAAAAAAAAAAAATAGAAGAGAAAGCAAAAAGAAAACACGTGTGAAAAAAAAAAAGAGGGGAAAAACACGTGAAAGAAAAAAAAAGAAAAGAAAAAGAAAAAAAAAAAGAAAGAACTTTATTTTTCCTACAATGGAGTTTTCTTGAAAAAAAAAGGAGAACTTACTTGAAGCCATTGATGGAGAAGAAGAAGAAAAGTCTTGAAGATCTTGAAGAAGAAGAACTCTTGGTCTTGAAGCCCTCTTGAGATTATTGCAAAAGAAAGTAATAAGAGCAAGAGATCCAACCTTCTCCTTGCTTTTATAGAGGAGAGCAAACCAAAGAAGGAAAGAAGAAAGAGGTAAGTGTTACTAATTAGTAACCTTACCAAAAGAAAGAGATTAGAAAGATTCTTTCCCAAAAGAAAGATATCTTGAAGGATTTTCTCCCAAAAAGAAATTGATGACGGATTCTTTCCCAAAAGAAAGATATCTTGTGATATCCTATCCCAAAATAAAGGGATCATGAGAGATTCTCTCCAAGTAAAGATATTCTTAGATATTCTCTATCCAAATGAGATATTTTTGGATATTCTTTACAAAAATGACACCATATGAGATCTAAGCCATTTCAAAAAGCTTAAGGTCCCATGGGTTAGCCCATATGAGCCAGGTTTGACCACCTAGGCACAAAAAAAAAAAAAAAAATTGGGCTTTTAGTCAAAGAGAAATCCCTCTTACCAAGAGCATACGAAAATGGTTCCATGCCTCTTTTGAGTTGATTGGACCATACAAAAGAAAATCCCAAGCCCCATGAGCTTCCAAAAAATCAAACCATCCAGCCTCATCTACCAAATTGAGCCAAAATCTTGAAATTGACATTCCACAAAAACCAAAAACCAAAATCCGATCCCCTAACTTGCCACATACAGCCTGTTAGGTCACAAGATCAAAACCAAAATTGATCCCCCAACATTCCACATACAGCTTGTTGGGTCACACGATCAAAACCAAACCCGACCCCCTAACCTGCCACATACAGCCTGTTAGGTCACAAGGTCAAAACCCAAATCCACATCCCTGATGTCATCTTCAAAACTTTGCCTCGAGATGGTACGTGATCCCTTTCACTACCATAAAATTCCCCTGGAAGCTCAAGAAGCTACAAATACCAAAAAGAAAGACTGCTCAAAGACTCTTGGTCAAGTCACAGGCTCTCCTTCGAAAATCTCTTCGAGGCACATCGACTACAAAAGTTAAGCAACTCGTCGCTGTACCTCGAGGGGGCATTTGTTGACACCAAAAATGTCACTTTGCCTCTTCAAGATCCAAAGAGCTACATGAAGTCGCAACCTGCCATAAATAGGCAATGCTGCTTCCAAAAATCAAATCTTGTCAGAATCAAACAAAAACTGCAAGATTCTTCCAGACAGCCAAAAGAGGAGTACACAAGAAGTTTCGGGCCATTTCAAAATCATTTGGCCTAACTTCGCTTCTCCGACAGCTGAAAAGGAGCTCTCGGCGGCAAAAGCATCGGAGACACCTAATCTTCGATCAGGACCGATGGATAGTCTCAAAATACTTCCAAAAGGCTCCACGTCAAGTTCTGAGTCAAACCGACAACGTTTGACCCTACATCAACCCTCGAACAGCTAAATCAAGCCTCTCGGCGGTGAGAACCACCGAGGCCATTACTCATCAGATAGAGCACATGGACGGCTTCAAAATGCTTATAAAGGGCTACACGTCAAATTTCAGGTCATTTCCACAACATTTGACCATAGTTTGACGCTCGGAAGCCAAATCAGGCCTCTCGGCGGCAAAGCTCTCCGGGACCATGGTTTCCAAGACAGAGCCTATGGATCATCTTAAAATGACTCCAATAGGTTCCCTGTCAAATTTCAAGTCAATCGGACATCGGTTGACCGCACATCAAACCGCGACATCTTCATCGCGACAAAAAGCAAGTCTACTGGTGATAGGACCCCAAACGGCTTCAAAACTCAAACAAAAGCCTATGGTTGGTCTTATTTATTGCTCAGGAGGCTTCACACCAAATTTCAGGTCATTCCGACATCGTTTGACCCAGTTTCAGCTTCAAACGGAAAATCGGCAGCTCTACGCGACAAAGTCTTCGGCTTTCTCAGGAAATTAGAAACTTTGCAAAATAAAATGCAAGGATTCTCATCAGGTTTCCTACAAAGAAATTAGGCCAATAAATGGTCAGAATGTCAAGGAAAAGTACAGGAGAAAAAAGAATCGAAAAACAGCAAAAACGGACACAAAACGGGACACAAAAGGGGGAAAACCCCCCCAGGGTCGCAGACCCCTGCGACCCTGGGCCAGGGTCGCCGGCGACCTTGGAACCCGGGGTCGCCGGGAAGGCCCCGGAAACCCCGGTTTTCGCCGTTTTTTTTGCGATTCGAAGAGCCCAGCCTCTGGTACTTTCTAAAATTCATGCTTTTGAGACACCAAGTCCTCTGACATCCGTCCAAAACACGGGTCAATCATCAAGAGTATCGAAAACAATATTGATCGCCACCCGGTCAACCAAAAAAAGTGTGATTTCTACCCGACCGATCGAGAAATCGACAGGACAGATGGCACCGACCCGCTGTTGGCAACAAACACCTGAAATTACATGGTCATCTGATGTCGATCTACATGAAGATCCATCGATGATCATCGACAGAAGAATCCCAAAGACGTGGCACGGCCCGCGACTCTTCAGCTGCTCGGCGACCACTTAATGCGATTAATTGACTAACTTTATTACAGTCATTAATCCATTTCTTTGGACGGCCCAATCAGAAGCAAGCATTCGGGAGTTACAAGTCAAGAGATTCATGGCATTTAACCCATGAAACTCCTCCCACCATGGCGATTAAAGGCGATTAAATGCCCTCAATCTCCTCCGGCCAATCAGAAGCCAAGAAAAAGGAGTTACAAAATAAACAATTCAATTTTGTAACTCCTCCCATTATGCAGCTTTATGACAATCAAGGCTCATAAACCCTCCTAAATGGCTACCTAAAAGCCTATAAATAGGAGAGCTCTCCAAGAAGAACAGACACAGACATCAGAAAAAAGCACAAACACACAGACAGACAGAAGCACAGAAATCCAGAAAAAGGAAAAAGAGAGAAAACTCTGCGGAAGTTCTACACCGGCCACCGCAACAAGGTGACAAAGTCCCTTGGGGGGTACCCCCCGCCAAGGTCCTTGCCTTCTCCTCCTGCCTCCAATGGCTTAGATGTGGCTTTTCAGCCCGTCTACTCGGCTTTTTATTGGACATAGGACCTCCTTTTGATCTTTGTCCTCTAAAAACCCGAGGTTATAGCCAAGCCAAGCGAATCAATAGCATCCTCTGTTCTCATCTGCATGGATGATGGCGAAGCCCACATATGGCTTGCGACCGTCAATCTAACGGGTCCCCCATAATCTCCTGAGAAGTTAGATCCTCCTTTTCTTGCTTTTCATTGTAGTTTGTATTTTTTCAAAAGAGACAAAAATCACAATTCTTGTCTTTCATTATTGATAAGGATTGTAAATCGGCTATAAACGCCAAAAATCGGCTATAAACGCCAAAATCGGCTATAAATGCCAAAAAAATCGCCTTTCACGGAAAACCAAGAAAAATGTCTCTTTTCTTAAATATATGTGCAATGTAAAACTTGAAAGAAGTTGATTTCCTTTTTACTTGCGAAGGTTGATTTCCGGATCACCACTTGCAATTCCAAGTAAAAATAGAAAATCTGGCACACCCACACAAAAAAAGAAATGTTGATGCACGCCCCTGCCCCCCGGTTACGAAAGGGTCGGACCCGACGGACTCCCACGTCTGCCGACCTCGGTAGGAACTCGAGCAGGAGCGCGGTCCATCAACGTGTCTGATGACGTGGCGGGCACGGGGTGCGAGAAGGGATTCTTCTTCATTTCGACTTCCGTCCCGGCTCCTTCGACCGGGGTCAGGCTCTCAGCCGAGGTCGATCCTTGGTAGCCGAGCTGGGCGCTAGCACCCGAAGTTAATCTGGTTTCGGCTGAAGCCTTTGTTCCGGCGGCCGAGGCGTGTCTGGAAGGCACGTGAGAGTGCTAATTGACATCTTATAGCCTCGATTAGTATAATCTTGGTGTCTTGAAAATCTCCCCACACAGTAACCCCCTAGCTTGTGACTTCTTAAGGGCTCTAGCCTTTAGGGTTCGGAAGCTAGAGAGTCCGTCTGGAGATGCTTTGATCATTGCTTGGCGCCGCTTCGACTTCTCCGAGGCAATAAATGTCACGTCCTGTTCGCCCCGGGAAACAAACCGGTGGCTACACGTGTCGCTTCCTCACTGATCGTGCTGTCAAATTGATGAGACAGGCGCGGATCGTGAAACTTATCTTTTCAAATTCTTAAATGGCGCCCAAAGAGCGCTTCCTTCCCCTATAAATAGGGTTGTCTTCCTCCATTCTTCTGTCTTTATCTTCTCTTCTGATTTTCTTTGCCATTGCGTTTGATTCCTGCTTTGGTCCTCGTCCGTCTCCTCAAGAACTTCCCATTGTGCTCTGGCGAGGACGACCACAAGGCGTGCCCAGGCTGATTCCTGATTCGCGCTTCTGGTTCAGTAAGTGACTTCGTGCCCCTATCTTTTTTAGGGTTTCTGCCTTTAGAGTTTCTTTTCGCCTTCTTCTTCTGGGCTGTAGAGATGGCCACCACTAGGTTTCAGTTAGATACGGCTGAGGGCATCGCTAGGTTTAGGGCGACGTTCAATATACCGGAGGGGGTCCGCCTCAGGCCGGCGACTCCCTGCGACCACGCCCTGTGCTGCTGGTCCAGTGGCTGGATGCCATTCCCTTTGATCTCTGTGATCGAGGGCGGGGTCAGATCCCCTCTGCATCCCCTGCTTAGAGCCTGCCTTAGCGCCTGGTCCATCACCCCTTGCCAGCTGATGCCCAATGGCTTCAAAGTCATCATGGGCACGGCAAAATTGAACGAGATCTTGGGGATCAACTTGGGCGTCCACGATATCGAGGATGTGTATGACATCTGCAAGGCTGGGGGAGACAACTATTATCTTCGGGTGAAGCAGCTCCGAAAGGGCTTCGTCCTGGCCTTGGAGGATTCTGGTAAAAACGCCGAGGAAGATCTTTTCTGTGTTTTGGGGGAATGGGAGTTCGGCGCTGGTGAGGACAGGACGCTCAGGGTCCATCGCTATCTCGGGGCCATCCCAAGTAAACACCGCGCACAATAACAGATCGACCTGGAAACTGTTAGGGTACACGCCGAGGTACCGTGGCCATTACAAGAGGACTGGGGCGGTGTCAGAGGACGAGCTGCAGCCTGATCTCCCTCCTGTTACTATGGCCGTGCTTGGGGGCATTCCTCTGATTGATCCTGCTGCGAGCCGAGCTGCGTCTGGTGCCGAGGCGTCGACTTCTACCAGTTCGGGGTCTCCAAGCTTAAGGGAGGTTGTGGAAGCTTACACGTCCGATCAGGAAGAGAGAATGGAGGGTGGTTCACGAGTGCCAGGAACCAAGGACCTGGCGGCCAGGTTCAGGCGCGGGTCTTCATCTTCTGCAACGCCTTCTTCTACCAGCGCCCGCGTGGCTTCGGGCTCGGGGGGCGTTGTTGTTTCCTCCGCCCTCGTCGTGACACTGAGAGAGGGAGCGCGGAGGTGCTCACCGGAGCGGGCGAGGGGCGGATCTCCGCCCAGAAAGAAGCCTAGGGCTGGGGAGAAAGAGTTGGGGGCCGAGCAGGCCCTTTAAGCCAAAACGCCTACGCATGCTCCTGGAGGTAAGGCTCCGCCTGAAAAGACTGCACCAGTGAGCAGGGCCGCTGCCGAGTCAGCTCGCGATCTCAGCATTCTTCCAGGGCAAGGGTCCGGATCGGCCTCCGGACCTGGCGACGGGGAGGTCGAGACTGGAGATTCAGCCCAGGAGGCCCTTAAATGTGGAGGATCGGGTACTGGGGAACCCTCTCGTCATCGGGGTTCTCGCCAAGGCCTGCGCACTTCCGCGTGACATGGAGCAACACGCGAAGTTTGACAACGAGAATCTGCTGGCCTCGGCGATCGGGGCTGCTCTCCTTGTAAGTGTTCTTGATGCCTTGCTGAAGTACTTTATTTCGGCTATTCCCACCTGATTTGTTTTCTTTTGCAGAATGTGCAGAGGCTTCAGTTGGTGATGGAAAGGAGCGATAAAAATGTCTCCAAGGTTACCCAACTGGAGTCTGAGAGGGAGAAGCTGAGGAAGGAGCTGGCAGACTTGAAGAAAAGCAGCGCCGAGACGGAGACACAGATGGAGGTGGCACTGGTCAGTATCACCGATCTCACGTCGACAAAACATCAGTTGAAGGGTGAGATTTGGGTGAAGACGAAGAGGATGGCCGAACTGGAGTCGGAGCTGGTAAAGCTGAAAGCAGATTCGGTGGAAGAATCGTCGAGGCAGCATGGCGAAGTGCTTGCTGGTCGTGCCGAGGTAGAGAAGCTGAAAAAGGAAAACGCCGAACTAAAGGCTCGGCTCGCTGAAGTGGAACGGCTTCAGAAGGAGAACGCTGACTTCAAGTCCTCACTGGAGGCCGAGGCCCAAGCTTCCTTTCAGAAGGGAGTGGACCAGGCCACAGAGGAGTACGAGAGACATGTAGAGGAGATCACCTCCATCTTGTTCGAGGAGGGGTGTCTGGCCGCACTGAGACAAGCGGGGGTTCCTGAAGACCACCCGATCTATCAGAACCTGCCAAAATACTATGGCCCAGAACCCGAGCCGAGCTCTGCTCCGCAGACTGAGAGTGTCAAGGCTGATGCTCCTGCTGCTGGCCCTCTTCCGGACGGTGCTCCAATTATTCTCCCAGCTGGCGATGCCGCAGCTGCAACTTCTGCGGGTGATGCACCATCTGCTCCTTCTTCAAGTGATGCCCCCGAGATAGTCGTGGGCGCTGCCGAGACTGCCGGTGCATCAGAGACGGTGATAGTGCTGGTTGAGTCGCCAAAGCCCCTGTAGCTTTTTCTGCTCATTGTCTTTTTCATACTTTTGACTTGTAATTTTTCTGTCTCCTTGAAATGTAGTGTGAACCAGCTTGTAATCTCCAGCTTGTAACCTCTTTCTCTTTAAATGAAAAGCAAAGTTTGTTCAATTGAGCTTTCTTCTTTATCTTTCTTTTTTAGTTTGGCTCCTTTGTGCTTGAGTCCGGCTGAGTGCTATCACGTGAGAGTCTTGAGTTAGAGAGAAGGTACCTAATGGTCTTCATAGTTATCCGCTCCGATATCCCGCATTCCGAGGCTCATAAATAGCAGTAAGTTCAGCGGTACGGCCGATGTAGAAAACGAGCAGATGGCTCCACGTGTCACCATCGGAGTCGTTAGTCAACTTGTAGAAGACGTGCGCTCCACGCGAGGCATGGGAGACCTCGCCACATAAATTTCCTTGAGTGCTGAGCCTTCCTTCCCCCTATAAATATGTGGGGTAAGTCTGCCATGGGAGAAAAAGAACCAAACCAGTGACCCTTCTTCTCTTTTATTTCTCCTAGCGATGAGGATCTGTCCGCGCCTGCCAAACGTTCTGGCAGTTCCACCCTGTAGCACTTGTTTAGGAACCTTCGCTCTGACCAAGCCTTCTGCGACTAAAGACAGCTTCCTTTGGGAGGGGCTGTCGCCGGAAGTCGTGGTCTGCGCGTTCTCTGAAGACAGTCCCCGTGGACCACGCGTTCTCTGAACGCGGGTTCACGGCCAACTCCCGCCTATGCAGCTGCGAGGATATCAATTCTTGTCGATGCGGCTGGGGAGTTGGTTGCCAACTTGATCCTGCAGGGTCTTGTGTGGCATTGAGGACCAGATCGAGAAGCCTGCGGGCTGAAGATCAATCAGTGGACCAGGAGCGTGAGCTTATTTGCAAATTTTGGTCTCACCAACCATAGCATATTGTAGAGCTCCTGGCACTGAGGACCCGATCGAGAAGCCTCCGGGCTGCGGACCAGTGAAGATCAGAACCTCCAAGCAGCGGGCCAGTGAAGATCAAGACCTCCAAGCTTCCCTTCTTTTTTTGTTTTTAGAGGACTGCGAGCCTCCTTACTGTATTCTACTTTTCTTTTCTGTAACCCATGTAATGGAGAAATTACATTTAATAAAAAATGAAGTTTCTAAAGGAATGGTATTCTGTATCTTTGCATTCTTTTTTGCTTTTCTATGCTGCTTTTCTGCACTTCTGTACTTGCACTGCTCTTTTCTTTATTTCTGTGCTATTTTTCTGCACTTCTGTGCTTGCACTGCTTTTTTCTTCATTTTTGTGCTATTTTTCTGCACTTCCGTGCTTGCACTGCTTTTTTCTGCACTTTTGTGCTTGCACTGCTTCGTCTTTCAAAGACTGCTTTTAGCCGAGATGAGCACAGAATCTCGAGGATCTCGGCTGCGCGAGCCTGAGTCCGGGATCGATCTCGGGGGGTGTATGAACCCAGAGTTTAGGGAAGACTGGATGTGTAAATCCGAAGTCAGTCCCGGGTTATATGAACCCAGGGTTTTAGGAGCGACTTAGTATATGAACCCTAAGTCAGTCCATGGGCGCGTAAACCCAAAGTTTTAGGGAAGACTGGATGTGTGAATCCAAAGTCTGTCCCAAGGTGTATGAACCCAGGGTTTTAGGAGCGACTGGATATATAAATCCTAAGTCAGTCCATGGGCACGTGAACCCAAAATTTAGGGAAGACTGGATGTGTGAATCCGAAGTCAGTCCCAAGGTGTATGAACCCAGGGTTTTAGGAGCGACTGAATGTATAAATCCTAAGTCAGTCCATGGGCACGTGTGAACCCAAAGTTTAGGGAAGACTGGATGTGTGAATCCGAAGTCAGTCCCAGGGTGTATGAACCAAGGGTTTTAGGAGCGACTGGGTGTATGAACCCTAAGTCAGTCCATGGGCACGTGAACTCAAAGTTTAGGAAAGACTGGATGTGTGAATCCGAAGTCAATCCCTGGGTGTATGAACCCGAAGCTGCCGAGCTCAGATAAGATGACACAGATTGATAACAAGGCAAATGCTGCTTTTATTGATCATGAGACTTTCATTACATCTTAGAAAAATAACTTCTTCAAGTGAGATGCATTCCATGGTCTCGGCAACTGCCTGCCTTCCAAGTCTTCAAGTTTATAAGAAGATCGTCTTGCCATTGAAACCACCCTGAACGGGCCATGCCAGTTTGGGGCCAGTTTGCCTTCGTTTGGATCTCTGTCAGCTGGTAGGGTCTTCTTTAGGACCAGTTCTCCCACTGAGAAATTTCTCTCCCTAACCTTTTCATTGTATCCTCTGGCTAGCCGTTGCTGATAGTCGGCCAGTCGTATGGCCGCTGCTTCTCGGCGCTCGTCGGCTAGGTCCAGCTCCATTGCTAGGTTCATCTCGTTTCGGCCTTGGTTGACAAGCTCTGTTCTTAGGGTAGGGAGGCCAATTTCCAAAGGAATGACCGCCTCCATCCCATAGGCCAAATAGAAGGGTGTCGCCAAGGTGGATCGTCTCGGAGTCATCCTGTATGCCCATAACACACTGGGGAGCTCCTCTACCCATCTTCCTTTCGCTCTGTCCAATCGCTTCTTCAGGCCGTCAAGCAGTACTTTGTTAGAAATTTCGGCCTGACCATTGCTCTGCGGGTACGCCGGGGTAGAATAGTGGTTCCTGATGCCATGCTTTTGACAGAAGTCTCTGAAGAAGTTGGAGTCGAACTGAATCCCGTTGTCCGAAATTAGGGTCCTGGGGATGCCGAACCTCATTATGATGTTCTTCCATATGAAATTCTTGGAGTCCCTTTCAGTGATGGAGGACAGCGTTCAGCTTCTACCCACTTCGTGAAGTAATCTGTAGCAACTATCAGCCATCTCTTATTCCCTGGAGCCCGGTGGAGGGGTCCCACAATGTCCAGCCCCCATTGGGCGAAGGGCCATGGACTAGAGAGGGGACTCAGGTCTTGTGTTGGCTGATGAAGAGAATGGGAGAACTTCTGGCATTTTTCATATTTTCTGGCGTATACTTGCGCGTCCTTCTGCATGTACAGCCACCAGTAACCTTGGCTTATAGCTCGGTAGGCTAGCGACCGCCCTCCGATGTGACTTCCGCAGATTCCTTCATGGATCTCATACAAAAAGTCGTCCACCTTGCTTGGATGGACGCATTGGAGGTAAGGACCTGTGAAGGATTTTCTATAGAGCTTGCCTTCAGGGGATAGCCAGAATCTAGCTGCCTTGAGTCTGATTCGGTGGGCTTCATTCTTGTCTTTGGGGAGCTGGTCGTCTTTGAGGTAAGAAATGATTGGGTCCATCCAGCTCGGGCCGAGATTAACGCACAGGACTGGCCGAGATGAATGGAGCTCTAGGCTTGATCTCAGTATCGATCCAACCTCAACGGGCCTTTTCTTTCCTGCTTCGACAGCGGAGCCTAGGTTTGCAAGCGCATCAGCATGTGTGTTAGTATCTCTAGAGATCTGCCTGACCTCGGCTGTCTGGAAGTGAGCGAGCAGTTTCTTCGCGAGGGCTAAGTAGGCCGCCATCCTGTCGTCCCTGGCTTGGTAGTCTCCAGTGAGCTGGCTAGTTACCAGTTGTGAATTGCTGAAGACCACCAATTGTTGGGCTCCGAGGATTCGGACGCTGTTCAGCCCTGCAATCAGAGCTTCGTACTCGGCTTCGTTGTTCGTTGCTTTGAAGTCCAAGGTGAAGGCTTCTAATGACCACTCCTTCTGGCGATTGGAGAACTACGCCCGCGCCAGCTCTCTTGGAGGTAGACGAGCCGTCGACAAAGACTCTCCATGCCGAGATAGGACCTTGGCTCTGAGAAGGTTGGTCGACCTCGGTGACTTCATGCTCATCCCCTATGCCCCCAGTTCGGTGCCGGGCTGGGTCAAAGCCGAGCTTGGAGAGACGAACTCAATAATGAAGTCTGCTAGGATCTGGGCTTTGATCATAGTCCTGGGACAGTACTGGATGTCGTATTGCCCCAATTCGACCGCCCACTTTGAGATTCACCCTGAAAAGTCAGCCTTCTTGAATATAGATCGGAGTGGATGCTCCGTGATAACCACAATGGTGTGGGATTGAAAATAATGGGAGAGCTTGACTTCCACAGATTCCTTCATGGATCTCATACAAAAAGTCGTCCACCTTGCTTGGATGGACGCATTGGAGGTAAGGACCTGTGAAGGATTTTCTATAGAGCTTGCCTTCAGGGGATAGCCAGAATCTAGCTGCCTTGAGTCTGATTCGGTGGGCTTCATTCTTGTCTTCGGGGAGCTGGTCGTCTTTGAGGTAAGAAATGATTGGGTCCATCCAGCTCGGGCCGAGATTAACGCACAGGACTGGCCGAGATGAATGGAGCTCTAGGCTTGATCTCAGTATCGATCCAACCTCAACAGGCCTTTTCTTTCCTGCTTCGACAGCGGAGCCTAGGTTTGCAAGCGCATCAGCATGCGTGTTAGTATCTCTAGAGATCTGCCTGACCTCGGCTGTCTAGAAGTGAGCGAGCAGTTTCTTCGCGAGGGCTAAGTAGGCCTCCATCCTGTCGTCCCTGGCTTGGTAGTCTCCAGTGAGCTGGCTAGTTACCAGTTGTGAATTACTGAAGACCACCAATTGTTGGGCTCCAAGGATTCGGGCGCTGTTCAGCCCTGCAATCAGAGCTTCATACTCGGCTTCGTTGTTCGTTGCTTTGAAGTCCAAGGTGAAGGCTTCTAATGACCACTCCTTCTGGCGATTGGAGAACTATGCCCGCGCCAGCTCTCTTGGAGGTAGACGAGCCGTCGACAAAGACTCTCCATGCCGAGATAGGAACTTGGCTCTGAGAAGGTTGGTCGACCTCGGTGACTTCATGCTCATCCCCTATGCCCCCCAGTTCGGTGCCGGGCTGGGTCAAAGCCGAGCTTGGAGAGACGAACTCAACAATGAAGTCTGCTAGGATCTGGGCTTTGATCGCAGTCCTGGGACGGTACTGGATGTCGTATTGCCCCAATTCGACCGCCCACTTTGAGATTCACCCTGAAAAGTCAGCCTTCTTGAATATAGATCGGAGTGGATGCTCCGTGATAACCACAATGGTGTGGGATTGAAAATAATGGGAGAGCTTGCGTGAGGCACTGACGAGTGCCAGCGCAAGCTTCTCAAGCAAAAGGTAACTGGTCTCGGCATCAAGGAGGATCTTGTTCGTGTAGTAGATTGGTTTTTGTATTCCATCGTCCTCTCTGACGAGGATGGAGCTCACTGCATGATCCGAGACCGCAAGACACAGATACAATATCTCCCCCTAAGTTGGGGTAGAGAATAAAGGTGGTGAAGACAGATAAGTTTTGAGTACTTCCAATGCTTGGTCGCTCTCAGGGGTCCATTGAAACTTTAAATTCTTTTTTAGAAGCTGAAAGAAAGGCCGGCACTTATCTGATGATCTGCTTATGAAGCGATTGAGTGCTGCAGCCATGCCAGTTATCTTCTGGACCTCCTTGGTAGTAGATGGGTTTTGGATTCCCAGGATCGCTGCGATCTGGTCCGGGTTGGCCTCTATCTCTCTCCGCGTTACTAGACTTCCGAGGAACTTGCCAGAAGCGACGCCGAATGCACACTTGGAGGCATTCAGTTTGAGCTTGAATTCTCGGAGGATGCTGAAGACTTAGGCCAGATCCACCAGATGGTCGCTGGACTGCTTGGACTTGATGACCATGTCATCAATGTAGACTTCGACTGTCTTGCCGAGCTGAGCCTGGAACATTTTTGTGACGAGACGCTGATAGGTTGCCCCCGCGTTCTTCAATCCAAAGGGCATCACCTTATAACAATAAGTGCCGCGGGGGGTTATGAATGCAGTTTTCTCCTCGTCCGGCTCAAACATCGGAATCTAGCGGTAGCCTCTATAAGCGTCAAGGAAGCTCATTCTGTCATGGCCAGCAGTGGCGTCGATCATCTGATCAATCTTTGGAAGAGAGAAGCTATCCTTCGGGCAGGCTCTGTTAAGGTCTGTGAAATCCACGCATACCCTCCACTTGCCAGTTTTCTTCTTGACCACCACTGTATTGGCCAGCCAGACCGGGTACTGGACCTCCCTGATTGCGCCTGCCTCTAGCAACCTGTCGACTTCTTCGACCACTGCTTCCGTCTGCTGCAACCCGATCCTGCGGGCCCTCTGCACCACTGCCTTGTGGTTGGGATCCACGTTCAGCCTGTGGCACATGACCTCAGGGTAAACCCTAGGCATTTCGCTCGGGGTCCAAGCGAAGACGTCTCTGTTCTGCATCAGGAATCTTGAGAGCTCGACTCTCTCGGGATCGGGCAGCTGGGTGCCGATCAGGAAGAATCTGTCAGGGTCGAGCGGATCGATCCTAACTTCGGCTAGATCTTCAATGCTCTTCTTGTCAGGATCTCGGCCGATCTCGTCCAGCCCCCTTTCGAACTCTGCCAAATTCACTCGCTTTGGCTCCTTCTCCCTAGGGACTACGGCCAACATACACTGCCTAGCCAACCGCTGATCCCCTTCTACTGTAACCACCTCCATCTTGCCTTCCTTGTCTTCAAACACGAACTTCAGCTTCTGATGGAGAGTGGAGGGAACTGCTTCCATCCTGTGGAGCCACGCCCTGCCCATAATGGCATTGTAGGGGGAGGGGGCGTCCACCACTAGGAAGTCGGTCATCACCGAGGCTCCGCCCACCCTGGTCTCCAAAGTGATTCTCCCCTTGGGGTAGACCCGCTTGGCGCTGAACCCTATCAGAGGCGTGCAAGCTTCCTTCAAATCAGCCTCCGAGAGCCCCATCTTCTTGAAGCATCCATAGCAGAGGATTTCAGATGAGCTGCCGGAGTCGATGAGGATCCGTTTCACTGTGAAGTCTCGCAGCTTCATCGTCAGGAGCAGGGGATCATTATGGGGAAGCTGCACTCCCTTGAGGTCCTTATCTGAAAACGAGATAGTTGGGCGCTCGCGCCGTGCTCGCTTGGATGCTGGTCCGAGCTCGGCTCTCATAACCTCCTTCCCATGCTAGGCCTGCCTGGCCTCGGCACGAGCCTGGGCGTTGCCTCTAGCTGAGGAAGAGGGAACTGAGGGCGCCAGATGGATGACATTGATGATCTTTTCAGACTCCTTGCTGTCTGGGTCCTTATCAGCGCTCTGATGAGCCCGGCCGCTGCCAGCATCTCCTGCCTTGACGAATTCCTCCAGGTGGCCTTCCTTGGCGAGCTTCTCCAGGTGAAACTTCAAGGTCCTGCACTCCTCGGTTTTG
Source organism: Litsea cubeba (assembly GCA_012931725.1). Taxonomy (NCBI): domain Eukaryota; kingdom Viridiplantae; phylum Streptophyta; class Magnoliopsida; order Laurales; family Lauraceae; genus Litsea; species Litsea cubeba. The sequence goes on from CM022948.1 coordinate 51,492,296, forward strand.
TGCCCATTCTGTTTGTGGTAGGCACAGAACCTGCTCTGGTCATGGGAGGAGGGATCACTCTGCATGGCTGAGGCCAGCTGAAGAATGGCCTGCTCTTGATCTTGTTCATAATCTGATGGATCGGCTCCCTGAAGACGATATTCACAGCCTGGTAGGCATCGGGAGGAGGTCTGGTCTTCCTGCTGCCCCCAGACCTGGATGCTGTAGCTTTTGCCGAGCTGGAGACCCAGGCTTGTTTCGGCTCTTCCTTCCGGAAGGGCTTCTTGTCCCTCTGCTGGGGCTGGTTGCCCTTATCCTTGTGTCCCCCGCCGTGGCTTTCCCGGGCCCCGATTTCATCTTCCTCCCGGGCGACATAGTGCTTTATCTTGGACATCAAGGCTGGCACGGAGGTTACGGGGTCTCCGGCCAGGTCTTTCCTCGGCTCGTTCCCTGGTAACAGGGCATTCTGGAAGGCGAAAATCGCCACTTTGTCCTTGGAAACTTCGATCTGGCTGTAACCCATAACCGCTGGGCGAACTGGGTGATGCTCTCGCCCTGCTTCATCTTTAGGGCAAGTATATCAGCATCGATCTTGGGGACGACGTTGTAGGCCTGAAACTTCTTCAAGAAGGAGAGCTGGAGCTATCTCCAACTCGAGATAGACTTCTCCAAGAGGGCGCAGAACCACTTCAGGGGGATGTCGCCCAGACTGGAGGAGAAGATTTTGCAGTTGAGGTGGCCCTCGTTCCCCCAGATGGACATCTTCTGAGAGAAGTGCCGAAAGTGAGCAGCTGGATCTGAGCTTCCGTCGTAAGGGACGAACCGCGGGACAGAGAACTTCTTAGGCAGGGGAGTCTCCTCGATGTCCCGCGTAAAGGGGGAGGCCCCCAAATCGGTGGGGCCGCAAATATCTTGCTGGTCTCGGGCGAGAACAGCCATCTCCATGTTATGCTGAAGAGCCAGCTTAATACGCCTGTCGAGCCGTTCCTGCTCGCCATCCTTCTGTGGCGATAGTGCTTCTGACTTCCGCTTCGAGTGGCCTCGACTGTGGTGGCTGCGAGCTTGGCTGTCTCGGCCATGATGGCTTCGACCATTGCTCGAGGCTTCGTCGTGGGCCCGACTACGCTTTTCGTCCAGAAAAGCCCTCAAATCCTCGCAGGAGGGCTGGACTGCCTTGCTCTAGGCGGCTCTCTTATCGCCTTGGGGCCCGGAGGGCTGCCTTAACGAGGCAGTTCCTACTGCTCTCAGTTGCTGCTGGAGCTGGCGGATTATTTTCTCCTGCTTCTGGATAAGGGCGTTCTGAGCTGCGATATCCCCTCCGTCATCGAGGTGTCGCGGACGGCGTGGCTTGTCGACTGCTATGGCTTTGTCTTTCCGGGGATGCTCCTGTCGCCGCTCGTCCCGTCGGGGAGGCGTGACTTCCTCGCCCGGGGACGAATCCTCAACTTGCTCTTGGAAGGGAATTTCGACGAAGAGGTGCGAGCCTAGGCGCTCCTCGCCTGCAGACGCGCCAAGCCCCGCTCCGGACCGCCCTTGAGGAGGGGCGTCCGTCGACGGGCCCGGTCGCTGGATCATCGCTCTTGAAGACTCTCCGCCATTCTTAGCTTTTGGAGGCATGGTATTTGGGAAGATTGGGAAGGTTAGGATAATACTTTCCCACAGACGACGCCAATTGTAAGTGCAAAAAATGTGACTCACAAGATTAGGGGGTGCCTGATAGGACTTATCCAAATGAAAGAAGAAGATCAGCTGCCTCAAAGCCTGAAAGGGAAGAAGAACAAACGGTCAGAGGACCCTGGCCTGGGCGGCGCAAGGCTCTCCGATGCCTAAGTTAGTGTATGAACTTGAACTAAGGAAGGAGAGGAAGAAGAGAGGCAGAGTAACAGCTCTCAAGTATGTAGGTTGCGTACCTTGGTTATGGAATGTGGTCCTATTTATAGAGGACTCTACTTGATATTTCGGATGATATTTTGGAGTGGGTCCCTTGATTTGATAGGAAAGCTCTTATCAGCCCACAAATTAATAAATGCGGGTCCATCTCAGCCCACAAAGCATTTATTGCCAGTCCGATCAGCCCACATTGCATTAAATGCATGTCATGTTGGGCCAGATCATGTTAGACGCCTTTTGCGGTAGAGGTCCCATCGGATCCATCCTCGGGCCTTGCCCTATTTGGCTGCAGCCGCTGGATGTCGCCCTGTCAGCAATCTGGCGAAGATTGTGGACGGCTGGGATGTCGCATCTATCCCTCTGGCTCGCGCCCCTATTCTGCCACGTGTTTGATGATGTGGCGGGCGCGGGGCGCGAGAGGGGATTCTTCTTCATTTCTGCTTCCGTCCCGGCTCCTTCAGCCGGGGTCAGGCTCTCAGTCGAGGTCGATCCTTGGTAGCCGAGCTCGGCGCTAGCACCCGAAGTTAATCTAGTTTCGGCTGAAGCCTTTGTTCCGTGAAGGCACGTGAGAGTGCTAATTGACATCTTATAGCCTCGATTAGCATAATCCTGGTGTCTTGAAAATCTCCCCACACACTTACATTACAATTATGAAACAATATTCTCATATTGTCTTTCTAAGGAGAAGGTAAGGAATAAGAAAATATCGTATTGAAAAGATTTTACTACCTTGAAAAGGTATTCGGAGTTGCTGAGAAACCTTTGAGGTGAGATAAAGGAAAGAAACATTTCATTAGATCTATCTATCCATCCCTTTGTCTGTGAACAATAGGGGAGTAATTAGATTGAGTGGTTTCTAATAAAATTGAGAAAATAATATTTGTCTCCAATGTAATTCGAAGTATGCCGTCTAAATAAAAATAAAATTTTCATTTAAATACAATAAGGCTGGGCTTTAATAATAATTGGATTTAAATATGAGGTTAAATGAACCCACAAGTTGAACTGCACCTCAGCGTAAGAGAAAATTTTAAGATTTTCTTATTTCAATTGGAAAGTATAAAAATTATTTCTGGAAGCTTTTATTCTTTAATTTGGAGTCCCTGTTGAGTCCTTAAAATCTTTAATTTGGAGTGAACTGGACTATATCGCATTGATGTAATGGAGATAGTGGGCCTTGGCATATAAAGTACATTATTTTCTTTATTTTTATTCATTTTTTATACAAACTCAATCTTATGATAGAGCCTACTCATGTTAGAGTAAAGCTCGAACACCATGAAAAAAAGAATGCATGCATTTTGAGCGGTTTGGATTTTTGAATCGATGACTCCCATAATTGAGTTTCACTTCTCTCACTTATATAGAAAACCCCATAAGATCCGGATGGTTAAAGTAGATAAGAGAGTGGAGATATATGGGAAGAGAGTGGAGATTCTTTTAGGAAGTCCTAAAGCCAAAAGGCTGGCAACTCTTTCTCGAGAGAAGAAAAGGCATTGTTACTTTTGTTTCCAAGCCTCCCTTGTCACCTTAGCATTTTCTCTGTCAAAAAACCTCTCCATGACATTTTAGTGCGTGACTCAACCCTATATACTTTTTGATATTGCAGACCTTTTTAACATATCACAACCCTCACTTCAGCATAGGAATAGGGAATGAGAAGCAGCAGAGATCTTCTAAAAGCTCCAACTTCTTATTTTTTATTTTAATCTTATACATTCGAAGATTTAGCTCGGGATAGATCAAAATGAAGTAGCATAATTCATTGTAGCCAACCCCAACATAATTGTAACAGAGACTTCAATGACAACGACGACAACGACGACGACGACCATTATTGTACCCTTTTTTAAGTAACGGAATGATGCGGATGGGAAATTCTATACTCACCCACATACAATGCTGAACACACCCACCTTTTTAAAAAAAAATTAGACATGACGAAAATACCCCTCCCTCTCCCTGCTCCGGCGACCTCCGGCAACCTCCGCCCGCCATCCCCTTGGTGCTGCCTGCAGGGGAGGGAGTGACAGAGAGAAAGGGAGGGAGAGGGAGAGAGATAGGAGGGGGAGATGGAGAGGGCGGAGGGCGAGGAGATGGAAGATCGCCGTTCCTGGCCGACGTAGCGCTGTTCCTGGCAGAGGGTGACCTTGTTGAGGTCACCACAGAGGACGGAACCGCTCCAGACAGAAGAAGGCGGTTTTTAGGAGCCACTGTCCCAATGGAATTGATCTTCCTCTGGCCTCTGTAATCCCATCTCACTCGATCAGATGATGGTGATGGTCTTTGATTTGTGGATAGATGGTTTCTAGGAGAAAGAGAGATGGAGAGGGTTTTGGGGTTAGGGTTTTCTCATTAGAAAAGGCGCCACGTCGTCGGCCAAGAACGGCGCCTGCATGGGAGGTGGCGATCTGCTACGCGCAGCAGGGCGACTGGGACTGCAGAAGGATCGTTCGTCGCAGGCGGGTGGGGAGAGGGAGGCAGCCGTGCATATCTCATGTGTACAGTTATGATAAACCGTGCAATTGATAAATGCACGGGGATTCCCAGCCGTGCACCTCTCATGTGAACGGCTCCGAAACTCCGTGCACATTTGGAGAAAACTGCGCTCGATGCACGGATATGATAAACCGTGCAAGTGAAAAATGCACGGGGTTTTCCGGCCGTGCACCTCTCTACGAACACGGCTCCGAAACGCCGTGCACCTCTGGAGAAGACTGTGATCAAGAGAGGGCGGAGAGAGTTGCAGGGTGGAGGGGAAAAATGGAGATGGAAGAAGAGATATGGTGAAGCAGGGATAGAGAGAAACAAAAGAAGGAGAAGAGAAGGGGGAGAGATGAAGGAGAGAGAGAGAAGGGAGATGGAGTCGGCGATGGCAGAGAGGGAGAAAGAGAGAGATGGGTGTGCAGTGGGGCAGAGAAAGTTGCTGAGCGGAGGGGAAAAACAGAGATAGAGAGGGTGAAGCTGGCAGAGGAGAAGATGGCGAAGAGAGAGGGAGATGAAGAGGGTGGTGCTGGTGCTGGTGCAGGTGGCAGGAGGAAAGGAAGAAGGCTAGCGGAGAAGGAGAATGGTGATCTGCAGGGGAAAGAAAAGAAGGGTATTTTGGGTATTTTTTAAAAAGTGGGTGGGTTCAGCAAATGACGTGGTGCATATAGAATTTCCCTGATGCGGATAGTAATGGTGCACATGAAGGACTCATTGAGCACACAAGGCCTGCACCCATATGTAATGGCTGATATTAACAAATGGACCCAAACAGCACCCAGAAAACTCACCAAATTTAATTACCATAGGTTGTTTGATAAAACTGAGCAGAACATGGGATTGCGCTTAATAGCAGAATTATGTGCACAAAACAGCAACCATGCTCTGTTTGGGGTGGGATTTCTAATCCTTGTTGGGCCTGGACCCAAGTCAAACTGCTACTACTTGGTCTGCTTAAGGGTCCCATATAAAAGGGTGGGTTCCACTTCATTTAGAAGTGGACCATGCAGCAAGTTTTCTCCATACTGTTCTTGACGACCAGCCACAGCCATGTTACTCTTTTCTTGTTTATTTATTTACTCTTAGTTTAGTTATGGGACTTGAATGACTTAGATTAAGTTATCTTGTAATGAGCTTACTATTAATATTAGTAGAAGTAATAAAGGGTTTGGATTGTTTTTTAAGTAAAAGGACTCTGAGAATATTGGATGAAATGAAATGCAATAGAACAGTTAGCTGGGTCATTCAGACCTTTAAAAACGACTTTAGAAAGAGAGGTATCCGGCGTTTAAAAGTAAAACAGCCCCTTGGGGCTGTTCTGTGTTTGGGGTTTGATCTGAGCTTCTGTGATGTTTTGCTAGGATTACTCCCTTTGAATGTGATCTAGTTTGCTGGTTTCTCATTACTTTCTGTACTCGACGTGTTTTTTAGAGGGATCCAGTCCTAAAACTACTGTTAAAACATTCTCATTGCAGAAACAGCCCAGCAGTTTGGTTATTCTTGAACCTATGACTGTGACATGGAAACTACCTGTTGTCCCTCACCCTCACCCTCCTCTTCCTTTCTTATTTCCCCTTCTTCCTCCCCATGTCATTGTGCATTTGTGCTTTTCCAAGAGCACCCACATACTATACAACATAAAGTGAACTTCTACTGGGCGCAATCTTCCTAAATTTTGGATGATTGTTGGAAGCTGCAAATCAACAATCAACATCAGTTCGACCATTTTATCCTGGAGGAAGGTGTGTGGATACCTTGCAGGCTGATACTTGGTTGACTTGCCAATAATCTGCTCCATTCCATTATGTTGGTGTGTGAACAAACATCCAGAGTGGAGAGCATCAGTATAATTTTCTTAATAATAAGTTTTTTTTTTATCGGTATCAAAAACATTCATTCATTAAATAATGAGATTACAATGAGGGAAGCAAAGGTACAAAGGATTTTACCCACCCACGAAACACATACAAAAGACACCACCCAAAACTTACATAATCATACCCTCCAAAGGAGAAGACCTTTGGACCCCCTGTTTAGCTAAAGCATCAGCCATAGAGTTAGCCGATCTAGCAACGTGATGAAAGACAGCATTAAAACATGTAGATAAAGACCGGATTTCATTGAATAGGAATTGAAATTTCCAAGGGTTGACCTTCTTTTTAGATGTCCAAGCAATCGCAGTGAGACTCCAGAGATGGTTTGAGCCACCTTGAACTCACCAAACGGCTTTGACTAGATCAGATTCAGTAAGCAAATAATCTCATAATGAATTCAGCAAACATCTTTGCTACTCTAATGCTAAAATCTAAGCTCCATCAGAGTCCACAACCGAATTGAACCTGATAAAGTCAAAGATTATTCCCCCGCCTTTTATTAAAAAGTACTTGTATTATAAATTGGTTTTTGTATTATTCCCCTACTCTAAGCTCTATTAGAGTTTTTCACTTGCATGCCTCGCCTAAAACCGGTCATCTTTGAGTTGACACAACTCGTTGAACTTACAAGTTGAGTTGAGTTTTCATACTGTTTATTAACTGGCCCACAAAGAAAAAGAGTCAAAGCAAGGGCTTATTGTTTCTACATATAGCGAATTCTCTGCAAAGCTGTGTGTGCATGGTTGCACCATGCAATAAGGCTGTTCGTGGGCCGAGCCACTCCAGGCATTAGCCCACACATTGGTGTTCATTTGTGTTGGCATTTAGGGCCTAGACTGATAATGAACCAAATAATTAAGTGGGCTCGGAATGCCTGGTCTTAGTATACTTAAAGAGAGAATAGGCCAAGATTGGCCCGAAATTCTTAACACAAAATTGTGCAAGTGAATTGATCGGCTCATCCACTGAACAGGTCATGAACAACAATCCTTTATTCTGATTGTAATGAATAGATGGCGCAATATGCTGCTTACTTCAACATTGCACTGATCAGTTATGGTATTCTGCCCCCAAATAGATACAGGGAGGTTTAAATGGAAAACATCAGACCACCACCAAAGTATTCAAAATACAATTGAAGACAGAGCCAAAATCCTCCTAGTAAATTGATCACTAGAGAGTAGATACTATTCTACTGGGGGAAAAAAGAATAAATACATTAAAGAGTAGATATTATTCAAAATTTTCAGGGGAAGAACAGATCTAACCTTCTACAGAAAAAAACACAAATTACCTTTTTTTTTCCAGACGGGCATGCACTTCACACTTTGCAGTGGATGAACCAATTGACATTGGATACGAAGAGTAAAGAGCCCATTTGAAAGACCTCAGTTTTGAATGAAAACCAATCCCTGTAGCATGAACTGCATTATATATGCAGCAAGGGCTCCAGTGCTCCACAGCAAAGGTAGAAACAGGGAGCATATAGATAATAATTGAGCTCGCATACTATTTTGAGAAGGCACATGATCCAATCTAGTGATGGGAGCTGCTGGTTGATGTTACAGGAAAACAACTTCTCCCTATGTAACTGCTTGGTGAGAATGTTGAGATGTAAGCATCGAATTAATTGACCGCTGGTAACACATACATTCTGGGGAAGGATGTAAGTAGATTGATTGATTGGTCCTTCTTAGTACAATTCCCTTCCTGTCGCTTTCAACGAGCATGGATTTCATCTGATACTTGAATACTTCCCAGCTATAACCAATGGAACAGCAAGGTATTATAGGATGCTCAATAGCAAAAAGATAAGTAAGGACCACCATCCAGTAATATAACACATCGATAAATAAAAAAAAAAAAAAAAACCTTCAAGGTGCATTTTTAACCAATAAAAAAGATGCAAATATTTTAAATGGCCAATGCTCCTGTGAGGATGTCTCTCATGAGAGACATTATGCAGATCCCCCTTTTCAGGTACAAGGGACCCCCTATGATCAATCCAACCCCCTCACAATGGATTTTGCACAAAATAATCTGATACAATTTTATGGATTGCTTATTTTGAAGTCTCCAGGTACAAAACAGGTGGACATCACATGCATACTTTGTAGGACTGAGCTAGTATTCAATTGAGAGAGAAACCTGATATTGACTTCTTGAAGTAGAATGACCATCTTGCTTTTGTCAGGCTTGATGGTTTTAGCATGCCCATTGTACATGTACCGCCTATGGCCCATTAGAAAATGTGGAAAATTGCCACCTTGTGTTGTCACAAAAACTTCACTAAACAGACAAACGGAATAATCCAAAGCCGCCAATCTCGAAGAATAGCCCTGTATTGCACATGATATTTTATTAGAGAGATTGATGGGAAAAGTCGGAAATTAGACATGACATGAAGAGGAGGAAGAATATACATGGAAAGAAGCAAGCTCCTCTGGAGTGGCAAGGGTCTCTTTGGTTTGAAGCAGCGGAAACATCTGCAATAAAGGAGCCAAGTTTCTTTTGGATTGGTATATTTCCCCAGCTGCCAAATAGATTGATGTGCTGTTGTTAAAACCCATGCCTCTTAGCATCATACCCACCTATGCTGACAAGGAAAAGAAGAACAAGTTAAAATGCTGTAAGGATAACACTGTGCCACATGGTGGGCTAGAAACCAAGCATCAAACCAACTGAAATAAGCAATGCAACTGTTACAATTAAGTTTTGAATGCCTGAGCTTCGACAAACCAACCTTTATTTGAAATCTACACCAATTGAAAATCATGCTACACCACTTTTCTAAATGGTTACCATCCCCATTACAGTGGAATGGGTTGTCTGTAGCGCGGTATCATTCCTACTTATCACAATAATGCACATTATGCTAACACAAAATTACATGGTTCAAAATTGTAGTCGCGGTCACTATCACGGTCGACCCCAAAAGGTGATACATCATGGTTAGCAACCTTTGTTTGAGGCCCATTGCAGTATAAAAGGCATGAAAAATAAATGAAAATGTCCAAAAAATCCAAAATATTGAAAAGTGTTATAAAAACAATATTTTTATACATTTGTACACAAATTAAACCAAAATATTGTCCCCTTAAGCCATAATCTCCTATATCATTGTTTAATGATGAATGTTAAATATTTTAATTTTTAGTATTTAATTTCTGGGCCATTTTATAATTAATAAAATATAAATCTATCAATGTGGTCCTTATCTAAAATCTAAAGCACTAAGATAATGTGTTACATTATCTTAAATTTTGACCTCATGCAATCCTTTACTTGTCATTATTCTATTTTGCATGATTGCATGTGGCGTTTACGTAGGTTTGTTTACTTGCTCGATTTTTGTAAATCTAACCTACTCCCCTAACACTTCTAGGTGAAGAAGTAAAACCGGATAATGAGGATGATGCATACGATGGGAAAACTCGGGAATATAAAGAATGGAGTGTGATTGACGCAGTCTAGAGAAGTCAAGATAAACCCAAAAGAAACATTTAGACTTGCTTTAGTTTCATTTAAATATTGAGTAGTTGTATTAAGGTCTAAGATTTGGCCAAGATTTTATATAGTTTTCATTTAGTTCATATTTGGTTAGAAAACTGAAGTTAATAATGAAATAGGTTATTACTACTTGTGCTCTATTATTAAATGTCATTTGTTTTGGTGATTGATAAATATTCCGCTCCCAAGTTCGACTTGACCGAATCTCGTGAAGGCGGAAAAATTTAGCTTGCAACTTGAAAGGCGGACTTTTTCAGGAATCTGGGTTTTCGGGTCATGACAAGTTACCCCGGGGCTAGCCGTAAGGCTAAACGTAGTACACTCATGGCTAGCCGTAACTAACCTTCGGCTAACTTTGGACCTTGTGAACTTTGGACTATGTTTGGGACCCTTATACCTATCTAATGGCCTATAAATATAGGACTTTTGGTAAGCGGAGTTATGAGCTTCGCTTTTGCAGACAAGTTACTTGTATTAAGGTGTGAGAGGCCAAGTCAAGACGATGGTAATTGTGGGACATTAGGATACCTTTGGCCATTAGAACACCAAGATTTTGTGTAGGCAGCATCCGAAACCCCACTATGGATCATTGTGTTGAATGGCCTGGTATTCACTCCCAAAAGGCAACCAATGACCTAGAATTGGCTATAAGGATCCGTAATTGACCCGTACTTAAGGTGGCAATTAATATTACTTTGTACAGTCAGTTGACCACAAGCCCCATTTTGTCTACTAGCCCTTGGAACCAGGACTTTGGTAGGACTTGTACCCTTGCCTTGACCCTTTGGCTTAGGATTTTGGTAAGACTTAGACCTTGTACTATTCCCCTTACTAATTAAGTGTAAGAAACCCCTTTGCCTTGCTTGTTAGGATTCCTAGTCATGCGGAAGCAAGTGTAGGGCCATGCCAGTCAAGGGTATGATGACTTAGAGCTCAAGATGTCAATTACCTTCAGAAGCACCAAGAGAATAGTTCCGGTATTTTGAGCTCTATGGGATCGTATGCTTGAATGGTACTACCCTCGTGTGAGGACGGCAAACAAGACTTAGATATAGTATGTATAATGGCCCTATTATGTAAGTTCTGGTTCAGGTATACACTTGCATACCCCTTAATCTGCATATATATCCTTCGTTTTTGGTACGGTTATTTGATCTATTCACTTTGCTATGTTTCGAGCACGGTAGGTATCTTTAGATACAGAGACAACCAGTATATTAGGACGCTAGGTGCAGTTTGATCTATTTGCTTTGCTCTGTTTTGAGCGCGGTAGGTATCTTTGGATACTGAGACAGCCTATATATGCAGATGCTGGGTGCAGTAGGTGTCTTTGGGTACTGAGTTTGCTTGTTTGGATAGTAGGGTACTTGGCTTGGACCAGACCTGAGTATTTTGATGCTGATGGATGACTTTGGTATTGAGCTTGATTTAGTTAGATGTAGATTTGATGGGAATGTTTTTATATTGTTCTATTTACTTTATTACAGCTTTATTATTTACTACGTCTTGCTTATATCATATTTGTTTAGTTTGCTATTGTGCACTGTAGGTATGGGTATCTTAGGACATTGGGTTTGTTTCCACTTTAATGAGTATCTTGGTTATGGAGTTGGAGGCCTTGTTATGGTCCTTTGAGAGACTTTGGGAATGGTGACCTTTTCCTTAGTGGATGTTTCACTTTACCAATTACTTTTGATGGAAGAATATGAGTGATTAGATCGTTATAAAAAAAATATGAGTTATTAGAGAGTTACATTCTGTCTTTATATGAAGGATGCATTTTTTTATTTTCTTCGCCCTATTTCTTGTATATACATGCTTATCTTCACTTTCATTATTTACTTTGCTCAATTACTATTTCATGTGGCATTCAAGTTTCATTTATCTATATCAGTGAGATGTTATTTATCAGGGATCAAAATAATGATCACTGCAGGCATAACTTCCAGTGGCCAAAACATTACATAGCAGGTGACACGTCACGGTTGAGGTGTGAATTTTTCAAATGGTAAAAAAATTTTGAATCTTCTGAAGCAGCAAATCTTATGTTTTTTTAGTGGCAGACCCAGGATTTTCGCTTGAGTGGGGCAGATATATATATAAGCTAAGTATAAAGTCAATTTTCCATGCACATAATATTGATCAAATTGAATAGGTGAATTTATTAAAAAAATCAACTAAAAATAAAAATTCAAATAAACAATGGCATAAAACTTTATATTTCTCGTGCTAAAACCCAACATGTATCAATCACATAAATGATATTTATTGAAACCATGGATAGCAATTACATGTCATTTTTCTTCCACTTTGTGGAGCCCTAATGTTTGAAATTGGACTTCTACATCAATGAAGAATGGAAACAAACCCTTGAGAAATTGCATATAAATCAACAAAGAAAGCCACAAAAAAAAAAAAATCAAAGACCAAAAGAAGCGGAAAATAAAGGAAATTACTCCAATGAAGAAAACCATAATCAAAACCCAATAGCAAGAGCACTAATTAAAATGGATTAACAATGAGAAATCCCTCCAATTTCTTCCTTAACGGTCTTCAAAACAAAAAGGGAAAGGAAATAAGGGATAGTGGTTGGGCTTTAGGGGTTTAAGCATTGGGGTTTAGAAACTTAGGGATTAGGGAAAAGCTTCATTTCGGTTATGGCCTGTGCGTGAGAGAGAGAGACCTACCTGGATGCCTGTCGGAGAGAGGGAGGGAGCCTATGATGCACGAATACTTCAAAATGGGCAACGTATCGTGTCGTATCGTATCCGATACTTCAATTTTTACATGTAAAATCCGTGTCCCTGTCGTGTCTATGGCGTGTCCTTGCCGTATCCGTGCCGTATCTGGGCATCATAGGAGGGAGCGCAATGCCGGTGGAGACACAATTGACCAAAAAGGGTTTTTGTTGAGAGTGAGAGAGGCAAAGAGTGAAAGGGGGAATTGGTTTTCTAATGAGTGGGGGTGGGGCAATGGGTTATGAGTGTGTGAGGCAAGCTGACCTTGCCCAATAGTAGTCATGGGATTTCTCTAGATTTGATTAGGCTGGACGCCCCAGGTGCACAATACGTGCGTCTGCCCCTAGGTAAAGACAACTTTAGAAAAGGCTATTGAGGAGATAAAAATAGAAAAAACCGTGTTTTAAATTAAAATTGCTTGGCTCTACAAGGTTTTAGACCATAGTGCCACTATAGCGGCCTCAACCGCTACGGCCAATACTGCGGCCTCTACACTATTTTGAACCATGTTTGCAAGTACAGGCATGGTTTAAAATCTCGATTTCGGTCGCGGTATCGGCCGGGCTGAAAAACTGATATGATATCGGTATCGGTCGCAAATATCGGTCCGTCGCGGTTGTCGCGGTGTGAATTTTTTTTTAATCCAAAAAAATCTCAAAAATATCCAAAAAATCTAGAATATTAGAAAATGATGGAAAACAATATTTTTTTTCCATTAGTAACAGCAATAAATCAAAATCTTGGTCACCTTAAGTTATGAGTCTTGTTTGTGTCGCAGTTCGCTGTCTTCTCCAGTATTTCATATAATGTAACAATTATTGATGCTTATGATCAATTTAATAGTGTAAAACATAAGAAAATAAAGATATCATATCAATCATCATTTAATACTAACTCAATCATCAAATAAGTTGTAAAATTCATGACCATGAAGATAACATTAAAATCTGAAACATGATAGTGAGATAAATAAATCATAAAGCACTTGGGCATCAAAAGGTTCATGGTTTACCTATAAAATAAGAAATTCATGAAATAGTAATACTCAAACAACAATTATAGATCTAAAAAAATCATTTTGAAAACCCCAAATATAAAGATCTAGTATAAAAGTATGTAGATCAATCATTTAGACACCATACAATGATTATGAATCATTAAAAGAACATATTTATGATGAAATCCCTAAAAAATGATATATTATAATTTAAATATTAGAAAATCCAAAAACAAAATAATTAAAATAAAAATCTAAATCATGTTTATGACTATGAGTAGATGTAGATCTATCATCTACACACTATTAATAAGTCTTTGGTATCACAAATACTATAACAAGTAACAACAATTATTTTTAGAAAAAATAAAGATTAATTTAATAAAATCATTTTCAAAATCCTAAATATATAGATCTAGCATAAAAGTATGTAGATCAATCACTTACACACCATACAATGATCATGAATCATTGAAAGAACATATTTATGATGAAATCCCCAAAAAATGATATATTATAATTCAAATATTAGAAAATCCAAAAATAAAATAATTAAAATAAAAATCTAAATCATGTTTATGACTATGAGTAGATGTAGATCTATCATCTACACACTATTAATAAGCCTTTGGTATCATAAATACTCTTAACAAGTAACATCAATTATTTTTAGAATAAATAAAGATTTAATAAAATCATTTTCAAAATTCCAAATATCTAGATATAGCATAAAAGTATGTAGATCAATCATTTATACACCATACAATAATCATGAATCATTAAAAGAACATATTTATGATGAAATTTCAAAAAAAAATGAAATATTATAATTCAAATATTAAAAAATCCGAAAATAAAAGAATTGAAAAAAAAAATTCAAAATCATGTGTATGAGTAGATCTAGCATGAAAGTATGTAGATCTAACTTCTAAGTGAAGAACACAACACAAGTGACAAACCCAATGATTTCTATGCTTCATCTAAAAATAAAAATAAAAAACACATAATAAAATGCTTTAAGTTGATTTTCTCTTACCTTGAATAACATTTTCTTCAATAAATAGATGTGGGATTTGAAAATATGCAAGAGGGATGTGTGATGGAGTATGGCTGCTGCTCTAAGGAGTAAGGAGATGAGAGGAGAGGAGAAGAAGATGAAGATGGGGGAAAAAGTTAGAAAAAATAGGGTTTTGGAGCTTTTCATGTGATCTCGGCCGATATTTTGAAAATATCGGCCGATATCGGCCGAGATATCGGAAAAACCAAGATATTAGGGATATTTTCCCCTGAGAAACCGATACCGGTATCTCGGGGCCATATCGGATCGGTATGGGCCGATATGAACCGGTATTGGCCGATTTTTTCAACCATGGGTACAAGTATGACTTTAATTTTAGTTTTAAGTTATTCTTGAATGTCTATTTGCTTGGCTTCGTAGGTCTAATACCATTCTTGGTGCTTGTAGGTGATAGGCCACCAACCGCTAGAGCGAAGGGTAAGGCGATCGTTCAAAAGCCGCAGGTTTATTCGAAGGGATGTGTAGCTGATATGTCCTAGGGGCATTTCGCCGATGCATATGAGAGCCTCTCATTTATTTTGCATAGCTTTACTCTTTTGGATATCTATATTGGCCCTGGCTGGCCTAAGATTGTATCAGATAAATTGAAAAGCATGATGTAATGTTAATTTTGAAGTTTAAATATAACTTTTGCCCTTGCTCTACTAGTTATATGGAATTTTAAATTGACCATGTTACTTGACTTATGAATTTATTGAGATACTCATTCACGTACCGGGATTCGAGGCCCCAGATCCTGGGGCGCGACATTGTGCCCCACCAAATTAACCATGCCACATTATTAGAATAATTTGACTACAAGATATGAGCTTTAGGATTTAACTATATACTAGAAATAAGGTCGATCAGAAACTGCCAGCTATCTAAACAGAGACTATTCAGTAGATAGTCAGAAAATAGAAGCATTGCTTCCTATCCATTTATTGACTTTAAATGGACACTCCAAATGAACTAATTTTTTGCAGATGGATAGATCTGGAAGTTCTCTTTTATATGGTGGACTATAATAGTACTTCAGCCCACCATCAAGTTGACAACCGTAAGACACTTGTTATTTTTTTCTTAATATTTTATTCACATGTTTTATAAGTAATCAATCTGACAGTGGGCCCAACTCCTATTGGAGTAAAATTTGTTGATGGCCCATTCAAGAGGTGGGCATTTATTTTGAATGGTTTAGATCTTTCATAAGTGGGCTCAATTAGAGGGATACAAGTGAGAAAGAAAGAAAGAAAAAAAAGAGCAGATACTCAATAATTTTCTTAATATTTTATTCACATGTTTCTTAAGTGATTAGTCCCATAGTGGGCCTAACTCCTACTGAAGTAAAAATTGTTGAGGACTCCTTCAAGAGAGGCCAGTTATTTTAAGTGGCTTAATATTCCATAAGAGCCCTAATGAGGCCCTTTTTTTAGTGGTTTTGATTTTTCATAACAGCCTATTAGAGTTTCAATAAAAGAAAGAGGGCCATTAGATGGGTAAGTAAAAAACAGAGCTCGGACTTATTAAAAATTCATGGGCTTCTCAATGGGCCCACGTGATAAAAATCTACACTACAAACAAATGAACCCACTTATATGGCACCCAGCCAAGTTTCACTCTAATATGAGATGGGCCTACTGTAAGATTGTTCATATATTCATTACAGGGTAAGTAAAAAAAAAGCCCAACCTCACTCCTTGGAAATTCGTAGGCTCCATAGTGGGGCCCACATAATTTGAAGGTGGAGCCAATCTACCAATTAGATTGAAACTTGGCTGGGTGCCATAGAACAGGTGGTCACTTGTTTTTAGTGTAGATTTTTATCAATTATCTGATCAATCTAATAGTTGGCCCATCTCCTATTAGGCTGAAAGCTCTGGGGTCCACAGAAGAAGGGGTCCCTTGTTTTGAGCAGCATAGGTTTTTCATGAGGGCCCCAATGTAAAGCCCGTGACTTTCCAGTTAGAGGTGGCAAACGAGTCGGGTTGGGCTAAACGGGTTATATGCTTTTTTTTTTTTTTTTTTTGAAATGGTAACTTGAATAGATAGAAAAAGGAGCTTTACAAAAGAGCTTTACAGTATAAAAGAGTTATACTGAGAAAAGGCCGGGCAGAAACCCCAAAAAACAGCCACCTCCTAAAAGGAGGGGAAACAAAAGACAAGAAGAGGAAAGGGAGATCCAAATTAGATTGAAGTGACCCTCCAACCCGTATCCGAGCCGTTTAATAAATGGGTCAGAAACTCCTAACCGGCACCCACTACAGGTTAACCCGACCCGACCCACATTAACCCGCATAACTTTTGCGGGTTACTGCGGGCTGGGTCGACCCGCATAACTTGCACCCAGACCTAAATTTATTAACAGTCATCGAAGTCATTAACCATTCCCAAAGTTTAAATTAGACCCAAATCGATAAGTTAATTTGTAAAAATGAGATAAGATCTAAAAGAACAATCCTTAACTTTCTAAATCCTATTGGCACAATTTAAAACCTATCATGATAGGCAATATGGACAAGTTTATTTGAGTTATGATAAATATAGTGTTAATTTGTTTCGTATAGGATCTTAAATTAAACTTAGGCTCAACTGATGTTGGGTTGAAAATTTAGGCCTACGCCTTGGTCATGATGCCATAATTCACCATTCTCTTTGGCTTGTGCCAGCGTAAGGAGAAAATAGTGTGGAAACTAGCATGGCTCGGCTATTACTTGATTATTTTATTTTATTTATATCATATCCATTGTATTTTCTTTATATCCATAATCCTCCTAAAAGAGAAGAACACATAAAAATATTCTCAAGTTGACACAAGGTCTACTTGAAAAAATAAAGAGAAGAAATTATTTATACAATGAGTATAGTATACATTTCTTAAATAGTGACTATTCATAAAATATATAAATAAATAAAAAATCATATCGAAATAAAAAGATACACTCCATAAAATTAAGTATTGAGTATAAGTTTTAGCTAAAAGAAAACATAAACGGGTGATGCGGGTTAAACGAGCTAACCCTAATCCGACCTGTTTAAGTGCGGGTTAGGAAAGCTTGACCCGCGACCGACAGGGCGGGCAATGCGGGTCGGGTCGGGTTGGCTTTTTCCAGCTCTATTTCCAGTGTCTAAGCATAGTTGTAAAATCCAATTCATTTGGGCCGAACTAGTTGAAATTATTCATTTAGATCAATAGATCGAAACAAATAGCCCTTGAAAGATTTTCATTGGAATTTTGGTCTTGTTCAGCCTAAATACCCAATTTTGTTCTGAATCTGGAGATTTCATATGAACAAGTTGAAATTCCATGTTGCAACCGAAACTTCACAAAGGTGAGGATTTTTCCTTTTCCTTTTTTTTTATTATTTTATTTTCCTAAGTTGGTTTCTAACAAATATGGCCTCCATTAAGGCTGAGTACGCATGATTATTCGGTATTTTCATTCAATAATAAGGGCTTTTTAGCTCTTTAGGGCCTTAACATATAGGGTCCTCTTTGTTTGGCTACTTCTTTGTTCTGCTTTTTGGGACCCCTCCCATTCCTACAAAAAGTTAGCTTCTATTTATGCAACTTAGGTGGGGCTCCGCCAACACACTCATGGTTGAGTGGTGTTGGCACCTTGGTATCACACAAATGCCCAAGGATCGATTTCATATTTTTCTAATTTTTTAATTTTAATCTTTTGTTATTTTTTGAAATACAACTTTGAAATGAAACATCGAAATGCCAAAATCGAAATGTGGTCCAAAATGAAATTGACAACTATGGTCCAAAGTATACATATGCATGGATCAAAATAGCGGCCGCTACGCTTTATCTTCACCGCTACGCTAAGTGGCATTTATCGCCGTTCACATCCGTAGCGGCTGCTATGCCCACTACGGAGTGAGACAGATTCCTACTTTATAAAAAAATTTAAAATGCATAATAAGACTTATTTCTTTTCTTCTTCTCTCCAAATAACATTTTTACATAACTCTTCTACCCTTTTATATTTAAAAGAACACCAAAAAGCACATGATCTCGCCGAATTACAGTCGATACAGAGAGTTCTTCTCAAGGATTTTTCTCTTAGTACATCATATTAGACATCCCCTTTGGTAGATGTAAGTCTCGACCTCATGACATAGTTTTTTTTTACGAGCCTTTCATTAGTTTCCAAGTTAGCATAACTAAGCAACATGAATACATGTGAAAAAAATAATCATTTCTATTATTTTCTATTTATACAACGATACAGGACCTCATACAATGAGGGGACCACTACGCCCCCTTATCTTAGTTACTTTTGCAAAAAAATAATACATATTCTCTCATTTTCCAATATTCTAGATTTTTTATAATTTTTTATGATTTTTCTAAATCGCACCGCTACGTAACGCTCGATACGTAGCGTTTTGGTGGCGGGTGTAGTGCTATTTTCATCCTTGTACGTAAGGACTAGAAAAAGGAAAGAAAAAGAAGAAGAAAAAAAGAAGGCATTCGCCACTTTCTTGCTATTGAAAGAGAAAACAGATGGAAGAAACAAAAGAGGGAAATGAGAGAAGTATAGGAGGAAGAGAGGAGAGGAAAAAATTGTAGGTAGCAGCAGCCGTAGCTGTATAAGGAACTCCATTGGCTCCCTCCCTCTCCTCTCTCTGTGGTTTATACACACACACTGATCCAGTGAGCAACTCGCGCACTGGATCAGTGTGTGCACCTCAACGTGGGGCCCCAACTCGAACTGAGACCATGGGGTTGAAAGATCTCCCCTGGCCTTTCATCTCTGCAAAAAACTAGCCCCATCCCTGATCATCATCACCTCCATCTAGGCCCCACAAGTCTAACGGTGTACAGTCCATTTGGATGGGTGTGCAGTCAATCCAGCGGTGTATAATACATCGGATGGGTGCAAAGGTGGGCCCCATGTGAAATTCAGGGGAGGTTGTGTGTGTGTGGTCCATTCAGATGGACCATCAGGTGGGCTTGCGCACCGGGCGCACCTGATAACTCCTCATGTGTGTGTGTGTGAGAAATTCTCAAAAACTCCCCATTTTAAAAATTCCCCCTTTTGCTCCCCTATGTTTTTAGGGCATGGAGCCCACCAGGGGCGGACCCAGAAATTCTTCATTGGGGGGTTTTTGGGGGAGTGGAGGGGTGCACTATGTAGGAAAAATATTTTGGAAGCCACTATGCAGGAGAAGTATTTTGGGAGGGCCACATATAAAAAATGAATGTAGCTTTTAAAATATATAGGGGCTTTTCTGAAAATTTTTAGGGGGGTCATATGTAGAAAATTATAAAAAAAAAAAAAAATTTTAAAGGTAAAGGGTTTTTTTTGAAATTTTTGGGGCAGGGGGCCCTTTAAAATATATAGGGGCTTTTCTGAAATTTTTTGGGGGCCATAAGTAGTGAATTATAAAAAGAATTCGGAAGGTAAAGGTTTTTTTTGAATTTTTGGGGGGAGGGGGGGCCATGGCCCCTACCAGCCCACCTCTGGTTCCGCCCATGGAGCCCACTTTAAGCCCCCCCCCCCCCCCCCCCCCCCCCCCCCCCCCGCGAATTGGCATAAAGCCCAAATTTGACACTCATCCAACTTTTACTCACCATTGGATTGAAAACACAAGAAAGTGATGCCTCTAAAACCATTAAACTTTGGGGCCATGGATCAAGGGGTTAAAATAATCAAATGGAGTTGAAAATTTTCACATACGTAGATCTCATCTAGATTATTTCATCCAGTGGCATTCCATGGTTGTCATACACTGCAGTGGGCCAAACAAGGAGGGGTATTAAAAAAAAAAAAAAAAAAAAAAAAAAAAAAAAAAAAAAAAAAAAAAAAAAAAAAAAAAACTCCACAGAGTTTTCTAGCGCTTATATATATATATATTGCAAGGACTCTCTATGCTCTCTTTTTCTTTCTGCAATCTACAAGCAACAAGATTTGTCTCAACTAATTTGTTTCTCTTCCTCTCTCTGTGGGTAATATTTTTCCTATATTTTGGCGATTTTGAATGCTATCGATGTTGCAGCAAAGAATTTGGATCCTCTATTTCTACAGAACAGGGAGATACTGTTTCGTCCAATAAAAAATAGCCAACTGTGTAAAAAATCTCTTCCTTGATTTTCTCATTCCAAGGAAGCAATTGAAATGATGCATTAGCTGGGCATGAGATTTTACACAGTTGGCTATTTTTTATTGGATGAAACAGTATCTCCCTGTTTCTACAGACCCAAACTCTGCAGCAAAAATATCGATGCCATCCCACTGATATCCAGCTCCCATCGGCCGATACGATGTTTAAACCATGCTCAATTGACCTAGGTACATGAAGATCATTATTGTAATGTAAAGTGCTTTAGCACATGCAACAAATTACTTTCCTCAGAGTATCCAAATAGTTGAAATTTGGTACCCTCAATGGGATCACATCATCTACAACGTGCTAAATTTGTTTGCGTTCAGGAGTCTAAAATTAAGAATTAGATGGAAATTGGAATTATTAATCCAAAATTGAAAAAGAAAATTTCCGTTCAAGGAAAAAGAAAACGTTGAAAAGAATTTTTTTTTCATTTACCTCCAAGGGTGTTAGAGGGCATCTTCCTTTCACTCTATTTAGGCCAGGCCTTATTATCCGGCCCTTACGACTGAATTTGCCCTTCCACCCTCTTTCACGAGCAGATTCCATTTCTTTCTTTTCAGTTTCCCCTCCATCGTACTCACAGCATGAGAAGGCCACCATATCCTGTAAGATGATAAAAAACAAAAACCAAAGAAGTTCAAGACATAAATAAAAGCTATGATGCACGGATACTTCAGAATGGGCAACGTATCGTGTCGTATCATATCCGATACTTCACTTTTTATGTGTAAAATCCATGTCCCTGCCGTGTATAGTGTGTCCTTGCCGTATCCATGTCGTATTTGTGCATCATAGAATAAAAGTCAATGTCCAATTGAGTGGGTTTTGTTGAAGACTTAATGGGGGCTTGACGGTAAAGGTGTTTAGCTTTAAGCAATATTTTAGATGATACCCTACCAACTCCTTGTTTGTGCCAGTAGTTCGTAAGGCTGGCCTAAGATCAACTCAAATTTATCAATCACCATTCACCACCTCCCCACATGAATTGGCATGTATTAAAATTTCACTGAGTGCTGTTGGGTTGAACCCCCCTACATTTACAGTTTTAGAACATTCATACCTTTAGTTGATACCAATTATTATCCAAGCAGGTTCACTCTTTTTCATCACTATTCCAATATGAGATTCCTGCCCCCTTGTTACTGCTTGGTAGAGGTTCCTCATACCAAAGTGATATTTAATGATTGAATCACCTATGTGATTTTTCAGGCCCATAATTATGCCCATCATTATATAAGAAGGATGATTTTTTGGTCCATGCCAAATTAAAAAGGAACCACCACCACCAGTGGTCCTACAAAAGTGCAAGCCACTTCTTTCATGTAAGGACCATGAAAAGCGGTTGACTAGATAAAAAAACTTATCTCTAAGAGGTCACTAAATCAAATAATGTCGAGACTGGAAAATGACTCAACCCAAGATTTAACCAAATCAACTTGACAATTATTAGAATATGGATACAAGTTCTGAAAGGACCATGATTAATAGTTTCTTGCATAGGTTACATTCTGTTAAGAGGTACCTCTCATGAATTGTGTGAGAGGTAACTTTCTTACACCAAATAGGACACCACCACAATCAATCCAGCCCCCTTGCACTCACTAACCCCACCTTGAGTTGTCACTCACCCTAATTTGACACTAATCTGAAACATAACTCATCCTAATTTGACACTAATTATCTAAATCATACTCACGTTGGATTAAATTTCATTAAAAGTTTATATTAAGAAGCCAATAAATTTTATGGACCCTAACTCAATTTTTTGATGATCTGACTGAGATGACTTATGCCAAGAATTGCATCCACGAGGAAACCTTTCGATCACACATTCACACTATCCTCCCATGGTTGGCATGCATCAAGTGGGTCCCACAAGAGGCTTAGATTTTTACCTCACGCAATCCGTCAGAGGCAACTCTTGGCCAAATGTAACCCTTCTTGTATAGGGTATGATGCCCTAGGTTCTTGTTTTGTCTTTATTGTTGGGTTTTGGATCTCTATTCTATGATCCTCTTCTTACTTTAATATAATTATACTTGTTACTGCTGAAAAAAGGACTATCACACTCAAATTTGAAGATTTGAATAGTTGAAAGATTAGCATCAATACCTTTTCAAAACGGAGATGGACAGATACATACTTCCCATCTGTCCTAGAGCTTTTTCTCGTCATGCGATCAACCAACTGCTTTGCAAGTGTTGCAATGGGAACAGAAAATTTAAGTGCTTCATAATTGGCTAAGCATCTTAGAGATTGGATATTAGATGGGACTTCCATAGACAATCTATTTGCAAATGGAGATAACTGAATAACCCTGCATTGGAATTTAAAAAATTACAAAAAAAAAAAAAAACACAATCCAGTAAGTATATGGGAAATTAGGAATTATACGAATCTAAATCACAATGGATCCCAATGAAGAAACTGGTAGAAAATATAGAATATAAGTCTAAAGGTCCATTCAACTGTCAAAAACATGTTCAGAACGATTAGAAAAAAAAACAAATAAACTAGAGAGAATGCTAGACCTTTGAGTAAGTAAAAGAAAAGGGCATCCAATTCCATGGTCAGTCTCCAATTCATATAGACAACACCCATATATCTTCATAAAGGGGCATTGGTTATGCCTTCAATGGGTGGCCTTCAAATAGATGGTTAAGACTTATACATGAAGAGGTTAAAATTCAGATTGTTAAGGCCTTTGATTGAGGATACCATGCTTACTAGTCATTCAAAAGATAGTCTAATTCCTCTAGCTATACACGTTATTCACATTCATTAGAAAAGACAAATAACAAAGGAGTGAAATTGTAAATGCCTCTCCATTTTGAATCAATAATAGAATCATTTAAGAAGGATGATTGGAGGTGCAAGAAGAGACACATACCCATGCTCACGCAACAAAGGGTAAATTACTTTCAAGTAATGGCTGGCTGGGGCCCATGCTTTTACTCTGAAATTTGGTATATTACTAATGTTGTAATCAAATCTTTCCATCAATGTCTCAGGTAGCTTCCTGACCACCGTCACATGGCCCTCAAGTGTGCGTATGAAATGGTCCTCATCATAAATATCTCCAAATTTACTGCAAATTAGACAAACTAATGGTTAACTTTTCTAGATTGATCCTTATAAATAACATGTGGAAGCAGTGATTATAGAAGTAACATCACTGAGGTGCAGTTAATCACTTACTACTTCTCAGACAATGTTATTGAACCAAAGGGACTCCAAAAATTTAACGCAGAACCAAAACTTGACAATCATGAAACGATCCAAAGGAGATAGACGTCAAGAGTGGATTGAGGCAATGTATTGTAATTTTTAGTGGTTTTCTATTAAAAAGGGGAAAGTGCAACGAACATCATTGGTGAAAAGAAAGGAAACATAGAACATGCAAGTGGGAGAACAAGTTTATAACCCCGCTGCATGAGAGAGAGAGACACAGAGGGTATTACTTGCCTTGGATCCATCCAAACACTGTGAAAATGAAAGCGAGGGATGACAAGTATCGCATTTAGGAGTCCTGCAACAGCTGCTGCATTGCAAATCTGTGAAAATAAAACATTTTCATTGTAAAAAAAAAAAAAGAAAAGAAAATGGAAAATCCATCAGACTATATGCAACAAAAGATCAAATGAGAGATATCAAGATCAAAAGAGATTCTAATTTTCATTCATATCATTTACAATACAATATAAGGACTTTATATAGGGACGGATTACCAATACCATTCCTACAATCATGCCAATCCCATTCCTACAATCATTCCCAATCATTCCCATTCCTACAATCATGCTATAATTTAAGATATACAATGTACAGCAAGAATAATCTAAGAAAGGAAATAGTAGCACAAATCATATCTCAACACTCCCCCTCAAGTTGGTGCATAGATGTCACACATGCCCAACTTGCCCAAAAAATTCGAGAACACTCGACTTGACACTGCTTTGGTTAGGATATCGGCCAACTGATCTTCTGATCTGATCTTTGGCAACTCCACAATTTTCTCATCCAACTTCTCCTTAATGAAGAATCTGTTTACCTCCACATGACTTGTACGATCATGTTGAACTGGATTATGAGCAATATCACATGCGGCTTTATTGTCACAATAAAGTTGAATTGGTTGCTTAAGAGGATAACCCAAATCCCTCAAGAGATTTCGTATCCATAACGTTTCACATATTCCAAGTGCCATACCTCTGAATTCAGCCTCTGCACTCGAACGTGCAACAACGTTTTGTTTCTTGCTTCTCCATGTAACAAGGTTGCCACCTACAAATGTGAAATATCCTGAAGTAGATCGTCTGTCATCTATTGCTCCAGCCCAGTCAGCATCAGTATATGCATCCACACTTCGACAATTTTCATTTTTAGTGAATAAAATTCCTTTTCCAGGAGCAGACTTCAGATACCTCATTATGCGCATAACTGCATTCATATGTTGCTCTCCAGGATTATGCATAAATTGGCTAACAATACTCAATACATAGGCAAGGTCTGGCCTTGTGTGAGCTAAGTACATCAATCTTCCTACGAGTCTCTGATATCTCCTTTTATCAACAGGCACCTGATTAGCCTCAATGTATAACTTCAGTCCTTCTTCTATTGGTGTGGCAGCTGGTTGACATGCTGACATACCAGTTTCCTGCAACAAATCTAAGGCATATTTCCTTTGAGACAACAAAATTCCTTTATTGGATCGAGACACTTCAATCCCAAGGAAATATCTCAAGTACCAAGATCTTTCATTTCGAACTCTTTGGACAAGTAACTCTGGAGAGCTTTTCTTTCTTCATAATCATTCCCAGTAACTACCATATCGTCAACATACACAATAAGGGCAGTGATCTTACCCTTCCTCCTTTTTAAGAATAAAGTGTGGTCTGAATTACTCTGATGGTAGCCAAAGGTTCTCATAGATTTTGTGAACCTACCGAACCTTGCTCTCGGAGACTGTTTCAACCCATATAGAGATTTCTTTAATTTGCACACCTTCCGATAATGCACTTCCGAAATCAGACATCCTGGTGGCAAATCCATGTAGACTTCTTCAGACAACTCGCCATGTGGAAAGCCGTTCTTCACATCAAATTGTTGCAATGGCCAATCCAGGTTTGCAGCTAGAGACAACAAGACTCGAACTGTGTTGATTTTACCTACAGGTGCAAACGTGTCTGTATAATCAATCCCATAGGTTTGAGTATACCTTTTTGCCACAAGTCTCGCTTTAAAGTGTTCAATCGTACCATCTGCTTTGTGCTTCACGGTATAAACCCACCGACATCCAACTGGTTTCTTCCCTGGCGGACGATCAACAAGTTCCCAAGTTTCATTTTTTTGTAAGGATTTCATCTCTTCATTCATAGCTGCTTTCCACCTTGGGTCAGTTAAGGCTTCCTGCACACTGTTAGGAATAGATACAGCAGATAATTGATTTACGAATGATTTATTTGATTCTGACAAGTGATGATTAGACGCATAATGACTCATGGGGTATTTGACTTTACTAGAAAGTTCAGGTTCATATGTGGATTTAGGGATACCTCTGGTTTGACGTGGTGGTAACTGTTTTCGAGATGGTTCAGACACTAGGTCAGGAGCATCCTCAGCAGGCGATTGGATTGGTGTATCAGTTTTCTGTGGTGCAAGGGATTCAGAGAGAGGTGGAGCCACAAGTCCATCTTCATCTTCTAGGCGTTCATCACTACTTTGGTCCAAAGTTATATCACTCGAATCCAATTCATCCACATCCTTGTTATCTGGTTCAGAGAGTTCCCCTCCTGTAGAGAGCAGAAAATCATAGTCTAGAGCTTGAACTTCCTATTCCCGGTACTCCCTCTGAAGTTCAGGCTCAGAGGAAAAATACATTTTGTCTTCATGAAATACCACATCCATTGTAACAAACATTCGTTTGATGGGAGGATGATAGCATCGGTATCCCTTCTGATAAGCAGCATACCCTAGAAAGACACATCGCAATGCTCGAGGAGTCAACTTGTTACGCTGATGCTTATGAAGATGTACGAATGCTACACAACCAAAGACATGAGGAGGCAAATTTGGGACGACTGGAGCAACAACTGCTGCAGCAAGAGCCTCAGATGGCGTCTGAAAAACAATGGTACTGGAAGGAACTCGATTGATCAAATATGCTGCAGAGGTGAGTGCGTACCCCCAATATGAAACCGGCATATGGGCTTCTATCAATGAAGCACGGACAACCTCCAACAAGTGTCGATTTTTTCGTTCCGCCACCCCATTCTGTTGAGGTGTATCAGTACAAGTGGTTTGATGCACAGTTCCATTGGCTTTCAAATACTGCTGTAATTCAAGACTCAGATATTCACCGCCATTATCACTCCGAAGTACTCGAACCTGTGAATTGTACTGACTACAAACCATTTTATGAAAATTTTGAAATAATAAGTTTATTTCACTTTTGGACTTCATCAAGCATACCCAAGTCATCCTGGTACAATCATCAATAAAAGTAACAAACCAACGCGATCCACCCATGGTGGTAACTTTAGAATGGCCCCAAACATCAGAATGTATGATCATAAAAGGAATTGGACTTTTATTCAATATTAATGGAAATGAAGCATGATGGCTCTTTGCAAGTTCACAAACTTCACATTTGAAACTAGAAACATCAACTTCTGCAAATAAACTAGGAAATAATTTTTTTAAGTAACCAAATGAAGCATGCCCCAGACGTCGGTGCCATAACCATATGTCAGATTTCTTCTTTTCCTTTTCAGAACATCATATCTTTAAAGCATGACGCAACGTGTCGGAACTCTTTGACACCAAGTCCAAATAATATAGCTTCCCCCGCCTAACACCACAACCAATCGTCTGCCTTGTTCGGATGTCCTTAAACACACAAAATTCAGGCCAAAAAATGACAACACAAAATAAGGCAGTGGTTATTTGAGGGACTGAAAAAAGATTATAATTCAGGGATGGAACAACTAAGACAGAATCTAAATTCAAAGTGTCAGTGAGGGATAAGGGTCCTTCCCCAACAATTGGAATGGATGTACCATTGGCAATGGAAACAAATTTCTATGAGGAAGGTTTAAGAGGCAAGACTTGTCTAGAATCAAATGTCATATGATCTGTAGCACCGGAATCAATTATCCATGCACTATTAGAAACAGGTGCAGAAATATTTAAAAACTTACCACCATTACCTGCCGCTGTTGTTAGTGCCAAGACCTGTCCAGCAATATCATCCGCTGTCTTTGTTTCAACAACCGCAGCAGTGGAGGATGTCTTGGAATTCCATTTCCGTGGATCACGACTATGGTTCCACCATTCTGGATAGCCCACAAGTTCGAAGCACCGATCTTTGGTATGACCAGATTGACCTTAGTGAGTGCATTTGTAAGAAGATTTGTCAACACCACTAGTGGGCTTAGTATGGCTGGGCTTTGTTCAGTCCTGCTGGTGTTGAGGAGGCCAATTCTGATTAGATCGGTTTCGAGTCACCATGGCAGAAGCTTCAGAATTTCCAGGTTCAACACTCATTGTTTCCCGCCGAACAGATTCACGGCGGACTAATGCAAAACATTCCACGTATTTGTTCGAATTCACCATCTAATCCAGCAAAGAAAATATGCACCCTTTGTCGTTGAACTGATTTTTGATAGGATGCAACATCTTTCTCACTCTCCATGATCACCTTATCACGATGATCCAATTCACTGAAAATTTCAGTTAACTCTCCATAATACACAGAGAGTGCTCTGTCATTCTGTTTGGTAGAGGAAAGCCCTCTGGTTTAGGGAAAAAAACCTGCAATTCGTCCGCTCCATCAAAAGAGGCTTTAGAAAGAGCTTTCCAAATATCTCGAGCAGTGAGAAGACGAATATATCGCTTCATGATTTCTGGGGACATAGAGATCAACAACCATCTTTTGACCTTTTGATTGTCGGCATACCACTTCTCATATCCGTCATCCTTCTCGGTTGGCGGCTGTGAACTGCCACGAATGAAAGAGAGCGTTTCTCCTTCTCAGCAATATGCATCTCCAGGATTTGAGACCACAAATCATAATTGGTCTCAGTGAGTACAATGCCTGCATTGAACGATGAACTTTCAGATTGAATGATAATGGGAGTAGATTTGGTGCCAGAAGTCTCAGATTCTGACATGGTTTATGGTTTGAGGGTGATGTGTTTCAAGGGAAATATAAAATCAGTTGACAGTACAGCTGAGCTTCTCCTGTGCGGACTGGGCCGGGTCAGACCTGACCTGGACTTGACTTGCAATTGCTGCTATTGGGCTTCAGAAGAGGGCGGGTCTGATCTGGAACCGACCCGAAACCCGGAAACTGACCCGACAGGATCTTCTCCTTCCTCTTCGATCTTCTGTTACAGAACAGAGAACAGAGAACGAGTGGTCTCTTCTGCGGTTGTCTTCTCCGACAACGGTGGGAGGGCGACCGAACTGAATACGCAGACGGCGGCGGGGCAACGACGGCGGCTGCGGCTTCGATGGCGGTGGTCTCCGGCGATGGCTGCGATCGTGCAGCGATGAGGAGCGGCTCTGCAACAATACAATCTGAAACTTTGATCAAACCTTTGCTCTGATACCAAGATCAAATGAGAGATATCAAGATCAAAAGAGATTCTGATTTTCATTCATATCATTTACAATACAATATAAGGACTTTATATAGGGACGGATTACCAATCCCATTCCTACAATCATTCCCAATCATTCCCATTCCTACAATCATGCTATAATTTAAGATATACAATGTACAGCAAGAATAATCTAAGAAAGGAAATAGTATCACAAATCATATCTCAACAACAAATGTACTCAAAATTACGTTACATTTTGGATGATCACAAAGCATGCATGCAGGGGGGAAATATAAAACCGTCATTCACGGATATCATGAAAAATAAACTAGGTTTAAGAGATCGGTTGTTTATACTAATCTCATCTCATGTATCTCAAGAACAATTACCATACCGATGATCGCTGTTGATTAAGTCCACCATTAGCTTCAATAATCAGGTATCCACTTGGAGAAGATGACCCTAAAGGTTAATGCAAATAATTAGTTCAACCTTGATTGACTACAAACCGAAACAGGAAATGATAGAGAAGAAAACTAGGTATTAGTGAGGGAAACTTGGTCTCTCAGCCACCATAATATACATGATTGATTCCGTAAGATGCCACTATGGATGCAATAAGGAAACAGTTGGTATAAACAATGTTATATAATGAATAATGTTCAGAGAAATAATAGCCATGATTTTCAAATAATATATTTAGAATGGGGTAAGAGCCATATTTTGCATAGGATTTCTTAAAGTGTCATGCAATGAATATAAAGCAGGGCTTTGCATAAAAATGGCCATTACTTCCTTACACAATAAAATAAGGTCGTTAATGTAGAAATGTAGGGACTTGACAAATTCTCTGTTATTTCATTGAAACTGATCTATCCAACAATGAAGAATGGGAAGGATCCTTTGTAAAAAGTTACAACCATATAAATCTTGTTAACGCACAAAGACGACTTAGGCGACCCTAGTTTTGCAAGAGGCAACTAAAGCATTGATCTCTGTAAAAACATGAGAATGCCACACCCATATCAAAAGCCAATTCAGGCACATCACTAAACTTGATACGACCTCCTTTCATCTTTGTGATAGCATTATAGATCACTTCAACAGACAACAATGGCAGAGTCTTCTTTATCATAACACAAACCAGGTCTCCAGTGCTTGGTAAGCACAGAGATAGCCGACTTTATGTTGCCACGGGAGTCCAGTAAAACACCCAATTCATTATCGAATTTTTTCCAGTACAGAGAAAGGCAGCTTACACTTTCCACAAGTCCCATAAAACACCCAATGCCCAATAGATTTGAATTGCCTAAAGAAACTCTGACCACATAAGCTTCCACTTACCCTTTAGAAGGATTGTTTCTGGACGAAATAACCACACCTCAATCTCTAAAGAGGTTTAATGCCTTCAACATTAGACTTCTTATAACCAATTCCCAACCAAACTTTTTTCATCGGGGACAAAAGAACGCATTTAAGATAGCTATAAATTCTCTATACATTGAAAAGTTATAAATTCTCTATACATTGAAAGAGAGTACGTTGGTAGTAGGCCTGTCAATCTGGCCCTAGGACAAGGGGGCCCGGCCCTCGCCCTCCTACTTTTATTTATTTTATATATATAATATATATATTCATATATGTAAACATATACTAGTAGCAATCACATACCCATCTACCCATTACAAAATGCCCTAAAAATCCATACACATGCTTGGTTCATTTCATCTAAATTTAATTATTTAAGTTATGTATTGTACTTAATACATAAGCAATAAGTGTTGGACGGTTGCTTCTAAACCCTTTCCTCTAGTTTTATTGCTTCTTATTTAGGCTTTTTATATTATTTTTATATATTCTTGTTAGTGCAAAAGGGGGTGTACTCCTTCCTATTAATAAGGATACACTTTTTCCTCTACAGAGTCACTTGGGATGCTAATCAATTCATAGATGTAGTTTGTATGTGCATGGAACTTTAAGGATATGGGGTGATCCAAATATCCTTTTAATTAGATAATTATCACTCTAAATTTTTAAAAGTCTAAACTAATAGTATTATTTAAGTGCATTTATTTTTGTGACTGAAATCCAACAACACTTAATAGTTAGATCAGTGTTAAATCAAAAATAATGCCAATTGATAAAAGGTAAGTGAATATAAATAGTTTAAAATTTCCAAAGATAAGACACAGCTGGAATGATTTCATACGAGAAAATTCTTGTAAAAGGTGTGAAACAGATCATACTCTTTAACCATTTTCCTTCTTTGATAAAATAAATAAAACCGTATGTGACTATGTCTAGAACCTAAGTCAGCAAAGCACATATGACTCTGTCCGATAAAAGAAAGCTTTTAGAGAGAACTTATATTCTCCAAATGTTTTCTTAATGGCTCCTTCACAATTGAGGTTAGACAAGATAACGCTCGGTCGACAACACTTGATTCTTGATAACAATGTAAAAAAAATAAAAAAATAATGGTTTTCTTGTTTGATGCCCTAGCCCTTGATGGTAGGGTAAGGTCCTAGGTAGTGCAGGCCCTCCAAGGGCTTTGGCCCGCCCAGGCCCGGCCCAGCATATATTGAGGGTAGGGTTAGGACAACGCCAAGCCCGGCCCGGCCCAGCCCTTTCACAGCCCTAGTTATTACTTGTTAGTATCTATGATGCCAAGATACGAATATGGGTACACACACGGATATGGGGATTGGGGATACGACTTTGCACTTTCGGAGATCTAGGACACGGAACAGATACAAGTGTCCTAATTTTTCCTTTAGATCACATTAGAATTAATGAAATTATCATTTTTTTAATTTCCATTCTAACATTTCCTATGTTGAGAAGTAAGAAAATTTAAAGAACTAAATGAAATAATGGACTTGCTAAGTAGGATATGAGAAAATTTAAAGAACTAAATGAAATAATGGACTTGCTAAGTAGGATATGCTAAACTTATACCTGTTAAGTAGTTGTTTGTGTAGTTTCCTATCACCAATTCGTTTAAGGATTTCTGGCTAGCAACTTTGAGATAGTATCAGAACGGCAAAGCCAACACGTGCCGGGTTCGAAGCCATGCAGGGCAAAAAAATGCCCCTTGTCGCATTGTGTGTTTGTGCGGACGCAAGTGCGTAGGGCAAGAAGGCCCCATTCCACGTTGTGGTCTTGTGCGGGCGTGTGCTTCGGGTCCAGACGGTGTCTCGCTCAAGGGGGATTTTAAGTAGTTGTTTTTGTAGTTTCTTATCATCAATTGGTTTTAAGATTACTGGCTAGCAGCTCTGAGAATACCCTAGAAGTATCGGTGCAATATCGAGTACCGATACAAGTATCGTATCAGTCCGATACGAATACATTGGGCTTGTCCAAGTATCCAGGTATCATAGGGTAGTATATGGGCCTCTTTAAACTCTGAGGCCACTTACTCTGCCATAGTGTGAGGCCAACCTCTAAACTTATGGCTCAACATAGGTAGAACCTACATATGAAAATTTTTGGACAAAATAAAATAAAAGATAAATGGGCTTCCACTCATTATTTGGATGAGATTTTAGGCAAGAGAAGGTTGAGATCAGTCCATACCAAATTGTTTAAGTGTATTTTTTGCACAAGATTTCTGATCCTCCAGTCTCCAGTTGTATTTCCATTTCCATACTTTGTTCAGCTACAAAGGAAATAGCCAACCTTTAGAAAACCATGCATATAAAAAATAATAGATATATCAGCCAGGCTGATGCATGATAGTGAGCATTCTTAGGATTCATTTGGAAACTTCCATTGAACACACAATTGACAGATACCACATTAGCTGAATCCGCATTCCATAAAATTTCAGATTTGCTTGACCCTGGAAGCTTAAATCTACATAAAGGAGAGAAATAGGGAGCCCTGTGTTGAAACACTCTGATTTCTGATTTTAATGTGTTACACCGAATGGGTAAATTTCGTTTCCGCCCTGAAAATACCGCACTTTTCCACTTTCCTTCGTTGCAGAAATGAACCCTTACAAATTAAAATTAATATTGTTCTGTTTTCTTGAAAGACAAATGCATGAGTGTGGAGATCAAGTTGAAATAGATGATTGACATTTGGCATATGGAAAGGGACAATAAAAGAACCAATTAAATTAAGAAATCGAGCATTGAGAAACGCCTATCAGCTGCTACATGGATGAAGCAATATATCATGATAGTGAAAACATGATAGGAATTACATCACTGTAAGATATTATACAGTGTTCAGCTGAACTAGTAGAAACATGTTCCTAGTCACCAATCCATGAAGGTGAAGGCGAGAAGCCCATATTTCAGTGGTCCAGACAGTTAAACTGTGTCCCACTATACATGAAAAAGGACCCATAATTCTGTCAACAATTGCAGTCATCTGATCAGGATCTTTTTCCTCTTGTATGTGAAGTCATGGACCATTAACTATCTGTAATTTTACAACCGTCCACATTGAGGCTATCAATCAGATTGCTGAGTTGGTACAAAGAGGTTCATATGGACAACATTACCTTCCTGGTTGAGCCCATCATATGCTAAAATATGCATCTCACCTGTGAAAAATTTTACCTTTCCCAGGCCTTTTGATAGTTCTGTAGCCAATCACAGGGTTAAAAGTACCAATCACACCATTCCCAGCTACCTGATCTGTAGCCTTCAAGTAAATGCAGGAGCAGCAAAGAGCATACGCTCTATCTAAACAGATGAGTATGGAGACAGAAGTCTACCGCAGTTCTCTCAAGGTGGACCAATTTCACATTGTCCCAGAAGACAGATGGTCAGGAATTTGTAAGGTCACAAATCATGAAAAACCAACACTGGATTCTAAGTTTCTAGCTCTGTACTTGGAGAATTTGGAGGTGAATTGCAAACTATGCTAAATCATAACACTCCACTAAACAACCTATCCATGCAAAAGCTCAACAACCACTCATGATAAAACGAGAATAAAACAGAACAGACCCATCTGCCCATTTCATAACAAGAATCAGTAGTGGAGCTCGAATGCATCACCCAACAAAATCAAAACTCTAAAGCAATTACAAAGACCAACCAAAGACTGGATTCTAAGTTTCTTTTTTGAAATGGACTGGATTCTAAGTTTATAGTTCTGTACTTGGAGAATTTAAAGTGAATTGCAATCTACGCCAAATCCAGAGGCCGCCCTACTAAACAGCCTATCCATGCAAAAAGCTCAACGACCACTCATGAGTCATGATAAAGCAAGAACAAAACAGACCCATCTACCCATTTCATAACAAGAATCAGTAATGGAGCTTGAATGCATCACCCAACAAAATCAAGACTCTAAAGCAATAACAAAGTCCAACCAAAGACTGGATTCTAAGTTTTTTTTTTTCTAAATGGACTGGATTCTAAGTTCATAGTTCTGTACTTGGAGAACTTGAAGGTGAATTGCAATCTACGCCAAATCCAGACACCCTACTAAACAACCTATACATGCAAAAAGCTCAACAACCACTCATGATAAAGCAAGAACAAAACAGACCCATCTACCCATTTCATAACAAGAATCAGTAACGGAGCTTGAATGCACCACCCAACAAAATCAAAATTCAAGAGCAATTACAAAGACCAACAAAACCAAATACCTTGAAATTCAGACAAAAAAAAAAGAGAAATAAAGAAACTAAACACAAACCTCAATCCCAGAGGCATTATCTGCCTGCATTTGGGGCCACAGATTCCGGAAGAGCTCGCCGCTCCGGTAAAGAGAGCCCGGGAGAGGGTCCGGCCGGTGGATGATGGGAAACGTCCCAGCCCACATGAACATGCAAGAAATGTAGAGGAGTGGCAGGAGGAGGAGAACCCGGAAATGCCTCCGGAGGAGGAACCCAATGATGCTGTACAGAAGAGCCTGGGCCTTGGGCCGATGCTTGTGGCGATGGCAATGCAGAGGCTTTGATGGTTTGTGGGGTGAGCATGGTGGGCTGGGTGAGCTGCTATCGCTGCCGTAACCATTATTGACATGATTTTGGACCTGGCTCTTTGGCATCCCTGAAAACAGCTTGCTTATGGTCATGATAGAAACAGAGAGATAGATTTTGTTTGCAGAGGAAATAGATACAATGGGGGAGATATAGATACAATGAGAAAGATAGGAGGTAGTTTAAATACACAGAGACACAAAGAGAAAGGTTCAAAGAATGTTTCTATTTCTAGAGTGAATTAGTACAATGAGAAAGCGATCAGGTAGTTGACAGAGATAAATATAAGAGAGTTTCTGTTTCTAGACAAGATTATACAATATGGGAAGGAATATAAGCTTCTTTTAGGGCGAGAGAGTGGGGAAATATCTTCTCAAAAGATTTCTAAGTTTTGGAAAGATTAATAGCAAAATGGAAAAGATATAAGGCAGTTTAGAGGGAGATCTTCTGAGAGGTTTCTTTTTTCAGATGCAATGGGAGAAAATATGGGGTAGTTTAGAGGGAGAGATATGGGGCTAAAAAGGAGAGCAGTGGGGTTGTCTGTAGAGAGAAGAGAAAGAATGCCTTAAAAGGAGAGTTGCATTTTCTTTCTAAATCTTAGTTTTTATGCCTTTACTGGGACGAGAGGAAATCTCTCCTCCATACAGAGTACCAGACTTCTCAGAGTGTGTTTTGCTGCCCACATTGAATGCTTTCAGTAAGTGCAGAGATTTTTTTTTTTTTTAAGAAGTACTAAAATAACTTGAGGACTGAGGAGGCTATTTTACAGGGACTGCTTTTTTTTCTCTTCTATGATTGTAGGTAAATAGTACATTATACTGGGAGGAAGTGGTTCCTCTCCATCTTGACTAGTCAAAATGGTCACATGGTTTGCTGGTTCATTCCATTAAAGAAGAGAAGAGTACCGTGGTGGTAGCTGAGGTGCCAGTGTGCCTGCCCACTGAGCGTTTAGCCCATCTGGAAAGCTAAGGCCCATATGGTCCATTCATGTGGGGCAAGGCCCATGTTTCAGCTTGTCACTGTAGTTATCTGATTTGTGTTTGAATTTAAAAGAAGGATTCAAATTTAAATCTAACCATATATTGATTAGTTGAGAATTTGGCCATGAGAATTGATCTATTTAAGAGAAGATTTGATGTTTAGATTAGGGCTACACAAAAAATCCAGTATCACTACAAAACCGGACCGAACCGACCGAATTGGGCAGTTTGAATCGGTTTTATGTAGATTGGTTCGGTCAACGGTTTGAAAATCATAAAAACCACCTTATTTTGGTCGGTTATCGATTTGAACCCACGGTTAACCACCTAAACCAAACCAACCGTATGTATTAACTTGAGTATTAAGTTTTGACTATTTTAGCCTGAGGGGAAGCGCTTGTATGTTCTACTTGCATGTTACATGCTTGATGAAAGTTCTACAAGAAGCGTGCATTATTGGGTTTTTAGTAGCGCTGCGAGGGGTTTGGTCTGACCTAAGAGAAAGTGAACTATGAAGAGGCCCATCTCAATTATTTTAAAATTGGGGCTACATTCCACTCGAACCCATCTTGTTGGGAAAAAAAAAACTACTCTCTTTTGTATTGAATTCATTGGTCTGGATAAAGCAATGTAGTCTAATCTGGGTTTTATGCAGAGAACTATGTACGTGCCTCACCATTTTGTTGGTGTATTTTACCAGAAGACTTGAACTGCTTCAACTCATTGGCCTGAAAAGTCGACCGAACCTAGCCTGATCCATTCAATCACGCGACCGGATGATGGATGGAAAGAGTTCATCCATCGTTTGATGTATGCTTTCTGGTTGAAATGAATTACGAAATATATTTTAGTGTTCATTACAACTCCTCCTCATTCCATTTGATGGACCAAGTTTGAACTGAAAAATTTTTGTGAAAAAAATAATAAAATAAAGAAAAACCGTAACCGAATTGAACCGAACCAGTTCAGTTTGGTTCGATTTGAGTACATGGGCGGTTCGGTTCGGTTTGAAAAAATAGAAAACCGATGGATTCGGTTTGGTTGATGGTTTCTCCTCTAAACCGATCCGAACTGCCCATGTGCATCCCTATTTAGATCTAAGAAGAGTGAGGTCAACCATGTGATAATGGGAGGAGCGCAATGGAAGCAAATAAATAGTTCAATGTGGATCATTTCATTTGTTCAAATATAGTGTACCCAAGAGCAGACCCAAGTACAAGTACAAGGACCTGGGGGCGGAAGCCCCCACCCGTATATAGTGGAATCTTAAAATGCTTAAAACACCCCTACAAATTTTGAAAAGTTTTTATTTTGTTTACATTAACTCTTCTCCCAATGTTTCTTTTACACAGCCGTCAAGCTGGTTTTCCTGCATCCACCCCTGAGTGTACCAAAAATATTCTTAACCTTACCCAAGTTACTTAGCTTGATGTCCTCTTTAAGTCAATTCTGGGAGTACATTGGAAAAACTATAGTTTCTAGTGATATAACTATTGGTTAATTGGAACCATCTTTACCATGGCATGTTTGTTTTATTTACGAGTAAAATGTCAAATCGGTAAAAATAGATGATGGTTTAATAAAGGTGAAGTATACTTTCCAGTAAAGTGAAAATGCATTTATTTTCACAAGGTGAAGTAATCTAAAGTAAGACATGAATTCGACAAGTGGTAAAGTAACTGCTTTGCATATATTTTACGAGGTAAAGATTTTTAGAGTTGATAAGGTGGAAGTACCTTTTTTTGTGGCTAAAAATGATCATGTCCTCACTTCTTGACCATCTTGACCTCCTTTTCTAATGGGTGTTGACCTACTTTTGTTGATTGATCAATTTCACATCCTTCACATGTATTGGCATTAGCAATATTTTAGTATGAACAAAAGTGATTTACATTATTGGATTGATGATGTTCTAAATAATTTTGGAAAACTGTCCTTGGACATGACATATGGGAGGTCAAAGTTTAAGTATTTTCCTCGTGCAATATTTTAGGGCCATGTGATATCACACACGCAATATCCTAAGACTATGCGATATTGCAAATATTACCATGTGCAATATCCTTCGACCGTATAAAGCCGTACGATATTGCACCATTATTGTATGAAGAGTTCTGCAGAAAATATTTAAAATTTAACTGTTGTAGGACAAATGTGAAATATAAGACCAATTATATAGCTAGTCAATATCCCAATAATTTTAACACATATCACCTGAATGGTGTAAGTACTTTAATTAGAGCATATATGTGAATGGAGTGAATCAGGAAGTAGACCCTCGCCTCACTGTCAAACAGATGGTCAGATGGTTGGCAGATTGGTTAAGAGAAGAACTGAGGAGCTTTGGTAGTTAGGCTGGTCTACTGCTAGGTGTTGTCCTGTTACATTTTAAGGTCTACATCATAGAAGGATCCATGAATGAAGACAAACCTTTTTTTGTGTCCTCAAAATATTCATCATTTTCTATGGTGGCCCAGACTTGTTAAGCTACTCATATTTCATTCACGTGTCCACAGGTGGGGACAACATCCTGTAAAAAATATGTCCAATGGTATTTTCTTTCATGTCATTGTTTTGCAAAAATCTGGTCCTAGTTTGAATTTGTTTTATTTTGTTAAGGTCATTTTCAAAAACCATTGAGATGACACTTTTTCTTCAGTTTTTCAATGTTCTCCAACTTTTGTTTACTCATTATTATAAAGTATTTCATCCACCCAACTTGGGCGCAATGTAAAGGCATAATTTGACCTACCATGTTAAAATGAAAACTAAAATGTGTCACAAATCATATATCTCTCTTTCAAATGCTCAACCTCACTCTAGCATTTGGAATGTTAGAATACTAAAACTCATGAGGCTAAAAGTGCCTTTTCATATGGTCTAGAATTCTGAATCCTTACATCATAGGGGTACTTGGAACACTGAGTGGACAAGATCTGGATAAAATATCACATCATGTCAGAAATTCCAAACAAGCATACAAGCCGAATTCCTCATTAGAAATGCCTTTAATCAAAAGGGCTCTTGGTTCATTTTTACTCTTTTCCTCGTTGAAAAATGGGTTAAACCAAGCATAGAATCTACTGTAAAGCGGAAAATATTTTAAACCAAATATAGAATTTACTATAGCGCAGAATATATTTTTCATTTTCTATGCTTTTCCTATAAAAAAATGTGTTCACAAACATTCCCTAGGATGAGGATAGTTGAGGACAACCTAATTGAGTTCGCATTTGTGTAATAACATTATACTCATTTCTTTTTCTTTGTGTTTGGATTTATAAAATCAAGGAGAAGGGTGAAAAAATATCTTCCGATAAAGCTACAAAGAATTTATTTTTTTCTCAAAAACGGTTAACGTTGTTAACTCTTTCAAGAAGGTTTCTTTCAAAGAAGTGCTTACACTATGAATAAGAAAATCGTTGTGCCTGACATACAAATTCTATTTTCATAAACTCTAAATTCTTCTTCAATGCTAACTCAAGGAAATAGTACATTGATTTCTCTCCAAGTGTATTTCAACCACTTACACAATTGTAGCAGAAAATGCTAACATTAAGGTAGGAATGTGCAGGCAATTTTTTTTTTCAATTACTTATCATTGGTGGGCCAATCTAGTTTAACACACACATTTGTCTACAGTTTGTAGAGAATATTATATCCCTCTCTCTCTCTCTATATATATATATATATATATATGGGCCAGCTCTCCTAAACTCAAGCTTAAGATAAGGTAAGCTCAAGTGTGTGGTAGGGCCCACTTGGGAATGGGGTGGGGGGGATTTTAAAGACTCCCTACGATCTTCCTCTCTGTAAAAAATCAGCCCCAATAGTGATTTATATTATCTCCATATGGGCCCAAAAGTTTAATGGTCAATAGTCCATTCGGATCGATACATAGTCAATCCAACGGTCCAGTAAATTCGGATCTAACCGAAAGTTTGTGGACATGTGCAATTTAGAGGGTTCATGTGTTTGGTCCATTTAGATGGACCAAAGGTGGGCCCCACAAGCATGTGCTTACGAAATTTTCTCCTAAGCTTGAGCTTAGGAGAGCCTTGCTCATATATATATTCATGTTCATCCATCCATTATAGGCTGAGGGACACAGTGTGGCGACTACCTCTTATGTTAGTATTTTCGCATATTACATGATGTGTGCATGTATTCCTATCGTTAGTCTTTATATTGCTTTGCATTACGTATTCAAGATTTAGTATGTATTTATTTGGATGTATATGGACTTTCGCGCCCAACTTTGGTGAGCATCTCACGGGAGATGGTTTGAAACTATGACCCATTAGGGTGTGTCCCAAGCCAGTAGAGGGGGTATTGAGGAATGCTCAATTTGTGATTTTGATTATGTTTTGAATGAAACGCACCTGTGGAATAGTTTTCCTTTGCTTTGTTTTGGCTGCGATACATGATCAGAGACTAGCTAGACATTGTGTCTGTTTGAAGTCTTTGACCCTTTGAGTTAGGCACCACTCAACTGATTTAGACCCCCACGATCTGGGCGTCGCCCCGTGATTAGAGCTTATTTATATGCATTTATTTACAGTTTGCGGATTGTGTAGGTGGATGTACGCCATCAGGCCTACACATATTATGTGAGTTAATGTGCAACCATGTTGTTTGCATTTATTTTGATCATGTTCGCCTTGGTTGCATTATAATTTCGATCAAGCTTGTTCCAATGCATTAGCCTATGTGGTGTACTGTTGTTAGAGTTTGTAGCAAGGGTTTTGTCTTTGCTTAAAATCATCAGTATTGTTTCTATCCATCCTTTTATGCATAGCTTTACGCCCATTGTTACTCTCATGATCATTTATTGACATT
Source organism: Litsea cubeba (assembly GCA_012931725.1). NCBI lineage: Eukaryota > Viridiplantae > Streptophyta > Magnoliopsida > Laurales > Lauraceae > Litsea > Litsea cubeba. Next base: position 51,533,319 of record CM022948.1, read on the forward strand.
AATCTTTATTGTTGCATACTATCTGTTACTTATATTTTTGTACTTGCTAGATCATTGTAATTTGATTATGCTACATTTGGTGCTAAGATACCAGAGCCTCCATCAAGCAGGAGATTGAGACGGTCCCAAAGGGTCCGCCAGCTGAGCGGGTATCAGGAGTGGTGCATAGTCGACATAATTTGAGGTCGTTGTACCCTACGCTGGAGAGCCATATATCTAACCCTTTTGGACTTCTGTATTTTTAGATTACACCTATATGTCTTTATAGACCATTATTTTTGTTATTGTCCTTAAACTCTAATTCATTTTGTAATTTAAACTTATAGTATTCTGTTACTTTCATTAGCTCTGTTATTATTATGACATGTTTGACTTACCATTTATGTAGATTGTATATAATATTAATATCATGTAAATGTGCATACGGATAATATTAATATCATTACATATAACATTTTAGAATATATAAAATTGTGTTAGCTAAGATTTGAAGGAATCCCAATAATGGGGCGGAAAGTCCATTTAAGCGGGTCAGGTTTTCATTAAGTAGGTTGCATTGTGGGTTGCAATCATTGCACTCACATGAAGCGACTCTCCTTAGAAGTAAATATGTAGAGAAAGAAGGAAAACAAACTATTGAAACATGTAGTTCAAATGGAATAGGAAATTGGATAGGTTTGGCTTGTTGTCTTTTGGACAAAGATAAATGATGAAGTTGCCCTCATGTGTTTTGAGATTTCTATTCTTTACTAGGAGGAAAATAATTTATAGAGGGGCAAAAAGAAAAAGAAAAAAAAATTGAGGAGGGGAAAGAGGATAAGGCATGAGAACTCTCAAATGATTTCCTCTTATATTAAAGGAAACAGAAAAGTCAAGGAGGGGAAATTGACCATATGTGGCTCCGCCACTGGCTGGGATACACGAGAAATTAGTTAGGCATCTCAGTGGGACCCAATGTTACAAAATCAAAATTTCTTAAAAAAAACTGTTGCCCACTCATATGAATCCTCTCTAAATTTTACTCTAATAGGATTTGGGGCCTTTGTCAAATTAGTCACTTTAAAAACATGTAAATAAGATATCATAAAAAAAAAAGTTTAATATTTACAGTTATCAATCTTATCACAGCAAAACTCTTACTGGATTGAAATTTAGAGAGAATCTATAAAAGATGACACTTCATTTTGAGTGATTTAGATTTTTTATAACTAGGCTCCTATAATGAGGCTCGCGGCCCTCACCACAATTTCTTGTATGTCCCTGCCTCAACAATCCTAACTCTATTAACTTAGTAATGTAATCAGCTGATTTTAAAATCATGTTCAGGTGTTCCACGCCCACCAAGGGAGTTCTTGTGATCCACATGAAACGTCAAAGCTGACTTGTATAATTCCATGATCTTGTTCTCTTCTTTGTAATAAAATACTAATTTAATATTTCTAAATGAAAATGAATGCTTTGAGGTTTTCAACTTCAATGACCGAAGGAGAGGTGGACGCACGACTTTTTATGTCCAATAAAGAAAGCAATGATATGATTACATTTCTAAGATAATGTTAATTTACTAATGATCATAGAACCTTTACTCATCATTGATTGTCCTCTTTATTGGATAAGCTGACTTGTTTAATTCTCTTCTTTCAATTTTTGCAGAATCTAGAGATGGATTAACCTCATATGGAGCATGTTGTGGGTATTAATTGTCAAACAATCCAATGAGTACTTTCTGTACATTATAATAGTAGTGGCACCAGTAATAGCTACTGTCAACTTGTAAATCTGCTGGCTGATCCAAGCTATAAGGCAATTCCAAGGATTCTCTTTGTTGTAGTCGACCACTCCCCTGGATACTCTACATCTCCAATTAGGACTACGTTAGTAGCCACCAACTGAGTTGCATCTCATCCAAACTCTACAATGGATTAAGATTAAGACTGTGATAAAGAGACTAAAGGGCGTGTTTGGCATCGTGCCATTCGAATATTTTCATGAGATGAGATTGTGAAAAACATTTTTGGTATCTTTAAATCACTATTCCGAACTTTGGTCACACTAGAAGAAATTTCAAAATCTGAACCCGCTTTTGCAATATTTCATACTTATCTCTTTCTTTTTAAAGAATGTCATTTAAAGGTTTCAAATTCTCTCATTTATCCTAAAAGTAGGCCTCATGTTTACAATCTCAAACAACACGGCCCCACTTGGTAATTCCTAAAGGTGGATCACATGGTCACAATCACAAAAAGGTGGGGCCCTTATTATAATTCTTATAATGGTGGGACCACATCTATGGATGTGGGATCCATGTTCTGATTTCTAAAAGTGGGCATCAAGTTGTAATTTCTAAACGTGGGCCTATATTATAAGAGTAAATTAGCGAAAGGTCCCTATAAGTGAATGTATCAAGCCTCCAGTCCAAGGAAAAACTTATTAAGGCCTATGGTCCACTCAGCTAGACTGTTTGCAGCCATAGGTCCCTGCATCCACATGTTCTCATTTTTTAGGACTAAATTGCCCTTTCAATCATTTTAGGCATAAATTTTTGAAATTTAAATTTTCAAATCTTCCATTATCCCTCTCGTTTTCTCTTTCTGATCACGGTGGGCTACAAAAAGGAGAAGGGCAGCGCCATGTCCATGTTGCAGAGAAAACAGAGAGATCTCTGTTTCCGCTGGAGGCCATCGCCTGAGAAAGAGCTGTTGCCGCCCATTTTTTTCTCTCGTCAGTCTGCCGTCCGTGCGCCGTGCTATCGCCGGAATCTTCGCCGGAGTTCCACGCTGACCGCCGCCGTCCGGCCGCTGCGCAATCGCCGGTCCCCGCCGCCGGCCATCGTCGCAGAGGAAGAAGCCTGGGCCAAGCAGAGTCTCCATCGTGTTCTCTGGTTACAGAGAACAAAACAGAACCAGATTCTGTTTCTGTTTGGAAGAGGAAGAAGGCCAGGACAGGTTGGGCTTGGGTCGGGTCAACCTGACCCGTCTGCATAAAGCCCAGCGCATCAAGCCCACAGGACCAGGTCAGTTCAGGTCAGGTTATGGGTCAGTTTCGCCTGACCCGTGAACAGGAAGCCCACTCCAGTTTCTGCTGACGTCAGCGCCACGTCAGCGCACTTTACGGTCAACAGCGGTTTGACCAGATCGACGGTTGAAACTTGTTTCGTCGATATCTTGATCATCCGAGGTCAGATCGGAGATCCGTTTGCGCCTACAGATTCGTTGCGAGCAGATCTACGTAACTGTGGAAGAAGATTGGTAATTTGACGGTCAACAAGAAAGTCAAACTACAGGTGGAGAAGGTGGACAAAACGATTTAGATCGTGATGAGGCGCAGGGGTGCCATCCGAACTCCGATTTGCGCTCCATTTCTTCCTACATACTCGCATCGACTGAAGGAAACAGGGTTGTTATATCATTTTTGACAAATATTTATCAGTCTTTATGAAATTTATCTGAGTTTTTAGTAAATTTATTTGATCTTTGTTCAACTTTATCTGAGTTTTTATCAATTTATCTGAGTGTTGTTCAAATTTATCTGTTTTCTGTCATAATTTTTTGTGTTTTTGGTAAATTTATCTGAATTTTTTTCACAATTTATCTGAATTTTTGGTAAATTTATCTGAGTTTTGTTCAATTTTATCCGAGTTTTTTTGTCAAATTTATATAAGTTTTGTTCAAATTTATTTGTTTTTTGTCATATTTGTCTGAGTGTTGTTCAAATTTATCTGTTTTCTGTCATATTTCTTTGTGTTTTTGATAAATTTATCTAAGTTTTTTGAAAATTTATCTGTTTTTTGTCATATTTGTCTGAGTGTTGTTCAAATTTATCTGTTTTCTATCATATTTCTTTGTGTTTTTGGTAAATTTATCTAAATTTTTTCAAAATTTATCTGAGTTTTCTGTAAATTTATCTAAGTTTTGTTCAAATTTTTCGGAGTTTTGTCAAATTTATCTGAGTGTTGTTCAAATTTATCTATTTTCTGTAATATTTCTTTGTATTTTTGGTAAATTTATCTGAATTTTTTTCTGAGTTTTTTAGCAAACTTATTTACGTTTTTTGAAATCTATATGCTTTTTTTAAATTTATTTACGTCTTTTGAAATTTATTGCGTTTTTTTCAAATTTATTGTGTTTTTTCAAATTTATTGCGTTTTTCCAAATTTATTGCATTTTTAAATTTATTGCATTTTTTGAAATTATTGTTTTTTTTCAAATTTATTGTGTTTTTTCAAATTTATTACATTTTTTAAAATTATTGCATTATTTAAAATTTATTTTCATTATTTTAAATTTATTTGCATTTTTTGGGATTTTCTTTGGATCTTTTGAGATTTATTTGAGTCTTTTGAAATTTATTTATATTTTTTTAAATTTATTTTGATATTTTAAAACTTATTTGCATTTTTTTAAATTTATTTGCGTTATTTGATTATATATTGCTTTTTTTAAAACTTATTGTATTTTTCGAAATTATTTCATTTTTTAAAATTTATTTTCGTAATTTTGAAATTTATTTGTGTGTTTTTAGAATTTATTTGAAAATCTGGGGATTCCATTAATCGTGGACAATTAAATGTTAGTTGGCCATTATTAATGGGATATCCCACCAATCATGGTATCCCACCAATCATGGGATTGGTTATGATTTGAAGAAAGGGTAAATTAGACATTTTAGGTGTCAATAAGTGTGAGAGGGACCTTTGGCTCTATGACTTTTTTTTGTGGATCTAAGGCCACAAAGTGTAATGTTGAGGGACCTGTCGCCGAATGCCCCATATTATAATTCCTATAATGGTGCGATCACATTATAAATCCTATGGATGTAGGCCCCATGTTCTAATTTCTAAAGGTGGACATCACATTGTAATTCTTAAAGGTGGGTCCTGTGTCCACAATCACAAAAAAATGCGGCTCCAATTGGTAATTCCTAAATGTGGATCATATGGTCACGATCACAAAAGGTGGACCCACATTGTAAATCCTATAAATATATGCCCCATATTTTAATTTATAAAGGTGTGTACCACATTGTAATTTCTAAAGGTGCTTCCAATATTTACATTCACAAAAAAGTTGCCCCACATTATAATTCCTATAAAGGTGGACCCACATTGCAAGTCCTATGAATATGGCCCCCATATTCTAATCTTCAAATGTGGGTATCACGTTGTGATTTTTACACGTGGGTCCCATGTAGGGTAATAATAGTGTTGAAACAATAAAAGCTAGGTCCCACATTATAAATCCTATAATTCTCTTGCCTCCATTCTTTAGAACAAAACTTTTATAATATTACCAAATAAGTTTCATACAATGTATTCTCAATAGAGTAATTTAATAAAATGTTGCCAAACAAGTTCTGCAGAGTATAGTCTTGGCACAACCCGATCTCAGTACAACCTGATATGAGCACAAATTTGGGAACAACAAGAGAACGATACCAAACGGGCCAAGTTTATTTTTGTTAATACTTGATTCGGAAGTGGCCCCCATGGCAATGATGGCGCCGTGTTCTTTCTAGCAACACTCCCCCACGGCTCTACTCCTATATTTGACTGTGATGTTATCATTGCCAATAGATAGCGAGAAAAATGTACTTATTAAACCAACAAAGCTTGAAGCGTAAAAATCAATGGTTAGGATGATCTAATTCAACTGATGTTTGGTCAACCCCTTGCCATATCATATCCCTCTAATCCCTGGCATGCATCTAGGTGGACCCAACACAAGCTAATGTATTCTTTAAAGGACCAAATTAACCCGCTATTCACAAATTGGGCACCACCCTTCCAAAGAAAAAATTGGACTCTGTGTCTACTCGTGCTTGGGTACCAACCCCCTTCAGCTGGGGTAAACAGAAAAATAAGAAAATAAAAAAAAAAACTAAAACCCTATAAATCATTGTTTCATGTTTTGAGTTAGACTTACTATAAACATGTGAAATCTTGCAGATAATCATGAATCCGTTGCATTAATTTGTTGATAATATCTTATCACAATAATACTTCTTGAGAAATGCTCGTGAGAGTAACTCTCACTCTCCTACAGTGAGAGACATCATGATGGGCCCCATCCATCACCAATTTGAATTGTCCACACACAAGGGACCTCCCGAACTACACCGGAGCCCATGGGTTTGCACCCATCTGAATGGACTGAACCGTTGGATTGATGGTCAAGTTATTTACTTTAATACAACTCGTTAAACTTGTAGGCCACTGATTAAGGGGTTAGAGGCAAGGGATTAAACCCAAAGTTGATAGCTGGGCCCATCAAAGATGGCTCTGTCCATCTCCGCGTCCTGTGATCAATGCAGCATCGGTTGTGGCCCATCATGGTGTCTCTCACCTTAAGATGGTGAGAGTTACTCTCAAATGAGCATTTTCCATATTTCTTTATATTAAAATTAAATATAGGTTTCAAGCATCCTCCCTTTTATTTGGTTTTAATTATTCAAAAATCATCTTATTTTCAATTCCATTTTCATAATAAAAAGTATAAAATTGAAATGATCCTGATACTGTTATGCACCAACAATGTTTGCAGCATTTATGGTACTAGCTATGGGACAAGGTCAAACCAAGCTGAAGTTCGCCCCAAGCTTGCCCGCTTGTTATTGGACTAATTATCTATACCCGCATCCAAACCACATGGGTCCATTTGCAAAAATTGTTTTATGTTCCTTTTATTTCATTGATTACTCCAACTAAAAGAGAAGATTATAGATTAGTCAGGTACAGAAACACAATTTTATCGAAAATTTTATCCGTTGGGTCTAAGGTTTTGAAATCGACATTCAAAAATAAAAACTAGTGCACATGTCAAAGATCATCAAATGGACCAATTGACTAGAAATGTTACTATTGAAGCTGATTTTCTTTTCTTTTCTTTTTTTTCCTGATCCTCTTTTAGTTCATTTGGTCACTAGATACATCAGCACGCATGTTACAAAATAGAGGCACGATCAGTTTAGAGTTTTTCCCGGTGCATTTTTTTTCCAAACCCAGCCAATGGGGTTGGGACCATGAGAGCACCTGCATTACGCGGGGGAGGAAGCAACTATAAATGCAGCGAGCGAACACAACACACGTGGGGACAAGACGCTCACACGCTGGGCTGTCAAAGCACTGAGCCGGGGTAAGCCCTTACCCCAGTGCAAATATATGCGGGGTAGGCCTAGGTTGAGCCAAAGCCCTCGGAGCCCTCAACGGGCCTACAACTATAACGGAGCCCTTACCGTACCCTAAGGGCCAAGGGTAGGCTCGAGCTGGGTCAAGGCCAAAAGTAAATATTTTTTTAATATTATTATATATAATAGATTTGTATGCCATACACAATGCTAACTCTTTTTATTTCGAGCAACAGATGCCATGCAAAAGTCAATCATTTTATACTAATTCTAAATTAATGCACAAAACAAGTTATTTTTTTCTCATATAAAAATATTATTTAGGATTAAATGAAGTAAGCTAATTCTTATACCTCAAAGCGGAGTGGTAGTTAGGAAAAAAAAGAGACAAAAGACAGGATCTCCTTGAGCTCCGTCAAACCCTAAAAATATTTTAAAAAAGACGGTCGTTCCTTATAACTTCAAAGAGGAACGGAATGTTGGTATATTTTAAAGTCACAGACTCACAACCATTAAGAGGAATGATGTGTTACACTCACTGCCTCTAAGAGATCCTGTCTCTTACTAAGGAAAAAAAGAGATCGGTGTCTGTTGTCTCTCTCTGTCTGTTGTCTCTCTCTGACTTTGGCAATGGCTGCATCAAAAGGAGAGATCGGTGTCTGTTCTCACTATAACTCTGGCAGTGGCTGCACCAAAAAGAGTATTCCTCCATCATGCGCCAAAGAAATAGGAGACATAAGCCTCGCCAAATTCTGTATTTCTTCTTTTACCATTCTGTCGTTTACTCATGTCATCTCTCTTCTTCTTCTGCTGAGTATTTTGAAGATTGCATTGTCCGATTTTGGAAAAATGGAGATGATAAGGCTAACATTACCAAATGCCGCCCTATGCCTTCATTGATAGAGAGAAATCTCCAATCCATGCTTCCTGAAAGCCAAAGGACTCCAATTCTAGATCCATGGGATCTTCAAGCTGGCCATCGCCTATATTTTGCCGTCTCCAACTACTTTAAGGCAAGCTCATCTACTCTTGATTTCGTTTCCAGATCGTTTATTTATCATCATGATGATGAGAAATTATCAGATATGAGCATGGGAGTTTCCCTAGATGACTTGCTATAACTATGCGGGGTAGCCTTTAACTGATAGGTTCGTCGGATTCGGATTGATTAGTGCCGGCTTAAGCACAACGCAATAAAAGCCCTTACTTTAGGCTCCAAAAGATTTAGGGCCTCAAATTTTCTCTAACTTCAAAAAGAAAAAAAGAGTAATGAAGTTAGTTTGTTTCTGCCAAAAAAAGAAGGCTTCACAACAAATCCCAAAAATTAAGCCCCATTAAAACCGTTCACATTCGAAAACAAATTGAACTTTTCACATTCAAAAAACATGAGAAAAGTTGTAGCCATTAAAACCATTCACATTCCAAAAAATTCGAACAAACTACTCCTTCACACGGTTTATACCTTTTCACATTCCAAAAACATGAGAAAAGTTGTAGCCATTAAAAACCAAAAAAAAAAAAGCTTGCAATTACAACAAGTAACAAATTCCTTTTGAGTTCTAAAATTCTTCTTGTTTATAGATTTTTTTTTCTTGCATCTGCTTGCAATCTAAAGAGGACAATATCCTCTGTGTTCTTATTGGATCTCTTCAATTCAAGGGGTTTTTTTTCTCGAGACTCCAATTCCTTTTGGAATCCAAGTTGTAGTGATAGCAATTGTAGTAGTGCAATTAGGAAGGATTCACACGATTTATACCTTTTCACATTCCAAAAACATGAGAAAAGTTGTAGCCATTAAAAAAAAAATTGCAATTACAACAAGTAACAAATTCCTTTTAAGTTCTAAAATTCCTTTTGAGTTCTAAAATTTGTCATCTGTTTTTTTTTTCAGATTCTATAATCTTTGTGGCCCACACGATAAATTGTTAAATCGGGTTCTATTGTTCTGTGCTTTTAGAAAATTTTAAATTCCAAGCGCATACTCTTTGTTTATTATAGTTAGTGTTTATTTTATTTGTAAATATTATTTAGTTATAATTTTTAAATAATAAATATAGCTACGAGGAAATGCGAATCCGGATACTCAAAATTTTTAAAAAAAATAAATGATTTAATTCATTCTCAAAAAGCGAGAAAAATAGATTTTAAATAAGATATTTATAATAATATTACAAAATAAAAAAGGCCTCATTTAAGATTTTCGCTTTAGGCCTCAAATTGTCTCAAACCGGCCCTGGGATTGATGTGAAACATTCAATTGCTCAAGATATCTGAACAAAGAGATTACATACTTAATGGAACTTTGAGTTTTAAAAATCGATCAATCTAATGGTCTATGCTAAATTTTCGGTATTCAACAATCCTATTTCACAAGCAATTCTGACCATCCAATTAAGAGTGACAACAATCCAATGGTTGATGTTGTTTCATTTTGGCTCTCTTACAATCAACAAAATATTGTTAATTTAATATAATTGCCTGCTAAAGTCACTATTTTGTGTGAACATTTTTTTTTTCAAAAGATCTGATTATATCACATAAAACATATTTTCACAATCAAACATACTAGCATTAAATCTCGTGCTATGCACGAGTTAAATCTTTGTTAATCCATTAAAAATTCAAAACAAAACTGTCATGTCTGTAATAATAATTTCTCAACTTTGAAAAAAAAATTGAATCTCACACACCTATTTAGTTGCTTTTATACTTGTTGAAATGAGAGATCACAAATAAGACCAAATATTTGAGAATCAGAGAGTGCATTGAAGATTAGAAAGGGAGATAAAGAAATAGGAGAGAGAGAGAGAGAGAGAGAGAGAGAGAGAGAGAGAGGAAGAGGAGGTTAAGAAAGAAGAGAGACATAAAGAAGAGGTTAGATGGAGAGAAAGGAGAGATACATCCGTTCGATGAGTCATTTCAAGATGAGGTAGTTATTTTTTTAATTAAAAACCGAGATGTATTAATTGGGTCTCACTTCCATTTGCTGATGTGGCTAATTGTGGATGGATTTAGACTAAAAAGAATTAAAAAACGTGTATCAACTGCACCAACTGTTTTGCATCTTTGAAGAGAAAGAATTCTATCTCCTTATGGTTGAGAAACGGATGCAGCATTCTCAATCCTCCACAAGACATGTCAGTAGGATATCCACTTAGCCTTTTAATGCTCAAGCCACGCCCTTTCATCTTCCTCTAACTTTTCTGAAAGGAAATGCCCCTCTTCATCGTTCTCCTTAAGTTAGTCATGACCTATTTAAGCCCTAAAATAAAATCCATAACTACTCTTGGCAACTTTGGTTTATGTCTCTGATCTCTATTTCCCCCTAAATCCTCCTCATCTAGGGAAGAGATCATAACTCCCGTTTAAAGTCCTCTATCTCATACGACTAACATTCTTCTTCAACTTCAGCTTTCCTTCTTATTATTTGCAATATAGTATTTCCACAATAGAAATGGTGCCTGTGGTTGCATCTTTGACTTCCTTCGGTTATCAAATCTAGATTTTACTTCATGCACTACTTGCCAGGACCTTTCCTTTCTCCCCTCTTATTCTTTGTATAGACTCCTACATTTTTTTTTATTTTGTTTCCATTTTGCTTCCACGATCTTACTTCTTTTCCATGTTTCTTTGGTCTCTTTAGAAAGGCTTTTACAGATACTATCCTTTTCTAATTTCTGACTGTTCATGTCTCATTATCTATCAAATTTGCAAGTCATTGCCGTCCATCTGTCACGACCCGGGCCCGAGATCCGTTAAACCCCCGGATCGCGATCCCATACTTACTCCCGTAGATCCCGAATTAACCGAAATTAAAACGAGACCCACAAGGGATAATCATACAATCTCCTGTTAAATATACAAATTGCGGAATACATATATATTTAACATCATCCATCATCAATGTATAATCATAATCAAAAGTGAGGTTCTTATACATTAATTATTTTGTCAACCATTGTATATTCAAATACAATACAAGGTGACCAAAATTGAATTTCCAAACAGTTTCTCTCAAAAGAATCTAAACATCCACAAAAGAAATCCCCAAAATGAATCTCTATCTCATGATGCACTCGGATACTCGTATCAATTGGTATCCCGTCTATGCCATTCTATCAATCCTCGTGGAGGAACCGGAGCGGTCTCCTCCGCTGGCGCTGGGGCCGCTGCAGGGTCGGCATGGGCAAATGTGCCTGTAATGCCATCAATAACACTAATGAACACGACGGTTCAACAATGCATACATAATTCTGTGATATAACATGTTAATACCTACATAATTTCATTCAACTGTATTTCTATCAATTCTAACAACTCATTGCATAGATAATATCATTAGTCAATTAATGAACATAAATAATTTGGCAACTACTATAGCATTCATTTCATTACTTTTCATTCTTTTACCATCTTCCCTCAAAGGAAGGATTCATCTTCTAAATGGAAGGAATAGTATAGTCATAATCTTTCAATGACAGTCATTCAATATTGTGGGACTTACTAGTACCCGGGCCAGGGGCAACTAGCATCACCACGGAGCTCCGGAACGCCCCCAAATCCATCTACTGCAGTAGGAATAATCATTTATCATAATTCATTTGATGAAATAGCTATGTACTGCCAAACTTACGAGCTATCACTTTAATCTATGTCTAGATTCAATTCAAGACATACAAGTCTAGTAAAGCCATTAAAATGAACTAAACATTACTCTTGTCACCCTAGATAGGAACTAGAGTAATTCGGATAATTAGAAATTCCACTCATTTCTTTCATGATTCCAACCAACCATTCAAGTATAACTATTGGTTATCTAATGTACGTGATATTCTCGATGAGCATCACTTTTAATTAATATGTACACTAGAGTCCCCGTAATTAGCACTCATGGAGGTCTATTCTATAATCCATTGAACATTCGTTACATTATTAAATTTTATGGTTCAATCACTTGAAATATCCTTTTATTTTTCATTAATTCAATTGACCTCTAATCTCATAATAATTAGCTCTAAATACGTTTAAAGTGTAATTAAGTTCATAAGAAACATCTACGATCGAACGAACCCTGAAATCCAACTGAAGGTCTGATCGATCGGACGAAAACACGTCCTAGTTAAGGGACAGTCCGATTGATCGACGCTCAGGTCCGATTGATCGGACAGAAACACGTCCCAGTTAAGGGACAATCCGATCGATCGACGCTCAGGTGCGATCGATCGGACAGAAATGTGTCTCAGTTAAGACACAGTCCGATCGATCGGGCCTGATGGCCGATCAATCGGACAGGTCCAGGACTGGTTCCCAAACCTCCAATTTCTGCCATTCTTCTTCCATTTTTCTTACACTTTCATTTTATACATGCACATAAATAGGATATCTTTTCCTTCCTCATTTATCAACTCATATATATTCCAATACCCACTTCTAATCATCATTCATTCACAATAAATCCCATTCCAATCTATAATGAAAATTGTACAATTGATTCTAAACAAGGCAATGCATAGATATTAACATAACCACATAGAAAATGTATACACTTGCCTCTCTTGAAGCTTCTTGAACAAAACCCCTCTTTCTAAGCTTGATTTGGGGTTAAACCTCTTTTTAATCAAACCCTATTCCCATAAAAACAAGAAGAATGGACATTTATGAGCCATTAATGCTAGTAACCCCCTCTACACATTTAATGGAACTTGGAAACCCTATAAAAGGCCTAAGATACTTACTTGAAGTTCAAAGGGAAAAGATTGAGTCCTTGCCAAAGCTCCAAAAGTTCTAACAATGAAGAATGAGGTGAGGAAGAAGATGAAGATGATGAATTCACTCTCCAAAATCACTTGAGCTCTCTAATCTTAATGTTTGATGAAGAAATTAGGAGGAGATGGAGAGAAAATGGGAAGGAAGTGCCTAGGGTTTACTATTGAAATGAAATAAACTCATCTCTTAGCTTATATAAGCTATTATTTTTCATTTAAACCCACTTTCTTACACTCATTTATATTTTAAGTCAAATGAGGGCTCTTTTGACTAATCTTAAGTCAAAACTAATTGTGTATGTTATGAAAGTTAATGTATTAATTGAGATATACGCGATGGTACCTAATTTTACCGTATTTGACGAAATACGCGAAAATCCGTATTTACGAAGAAGTCCTTATCCCTACTCATTTAAACCAAATCTCTATTCAATGATCTTAATTTCATTCAATCTCACTTCATTATGCTCAATTCAATCATTAGAGACTTGTTTATCTCTTTTTGGTCATTAACCAACATTAATTCAATTAATTATGCTTAATTAGCATAAATGTCAATTAATTAGCATTAATCATCATTAATTCGGGACGGGGTGTAACACCGTCCTTCTGCAATGTCTCTCTTTTTTTTTATAAAATTATGAATAGAATTTTCAAATACTGTGTATCATTTTATTGTAATTTATATTGATTTTAGTCTCGATATCTCGATATTGAATTATAACAAATTATTATTTTAAAATAGTTCTACATGTTTTCTTTCTCATTTATTCAATTTTGTATTTTTGCAAGTTAGCTCTTTTCTTTCTCCTTTATTTATTTAAATGATCTAGAGGATTTTACGTAAAAATGAACCATGTTTGGCCGTTACACGAAATAGTGAAAACTATTTCCTTATACACAAACGTGGTCCGTTATGCATGGTTTCATTTTTTTTAACTTGGGACCAACGACTCTAGCGTTGCTCGATTTATAATGAAGTGACGCTAGCGTCGCTCTTCAGTATCATGTTTTCGGGTTACTGTTGAGATATTTCTATTAGCCATGGAGAGAAAGTGGTCGGTTAGGAAATCATTCATGCCTATGGTTTTCCTACCCAATACCCATTGGCCAAATCAAAGCAAGCATTACAATCCACTCCCAATTTCCTTCCCTTTAGAAGCATCTTTTTGTTTGAAAAGGTTCCCAGCCTATTGAAATTAGTAACTGGGCAACACACAAATCATATGGAGAAGCACAACCACTCACCTTGCACATGTGTCCAGAGGGCAAATCGGCAGAAAGTGAGCACATATGCCCAACTGATGAAAAAAACATGTATGGAGACGAGGGAGATTTTTTTTAGATGAAGGTGGAGTTGGTGCGTGGTTCAAGAGAATGTTAAGTTGTAGACAGGGAGATTATTTGGTGATGTGTAATGAGATGAGCATAAGGATGCTGATAGATGAAGAGCTGCAAAGCAACAAGAGGAAGGCTTAGTCTTGAAGTTCGATTTCCAATTTTAAAGATCAAAGCACATTGCTGCTGATGATGAGAGAAAAGTTGAAAATAGTCATATGAGAGAGTGAGAGTGAGAGTTCGCAGAAAGAAGTGGGGCAATGCGGCCTTCTGTTGTGAGAGAGGATTTGCAGAGAGAAGGATGGTCGTGCGGCTGAGAGAGAGTTTTGCTTAGAGAAAGGGGGCTTAGGTCGGGGAGAGGAGGCGTGAGGTGTTTGGGCTTTTGGGTTATGCAAGGGACTCGAAAGGAGCACGAGAGTTACATCTCAAATCTCTTGTGCCACTGTCGGTGAGCCAATAGGGACGTTAGTGTCGCCCATATTTATTTTGGGTGACACTATTGTCCCTTGTAAAAAAAAAAAGTGGCGGGATGAATGATCTCGTGCAGCAGGAAATACTTTTCACTATTTCGTGCAACGGCTAAATACCGTTCATTTTTCGATAAAATCCTCAATGATCTATATAAAAACATCATGCATTGCAATGTGAAACTTTCAAATAAAAAAAAAGGCCCTTCTACAAGAGGGGGTCATGCATTCCTTTCTGACGCTTCTAGAGGCAAAGTCTTGAACTTGACACGTAATAGACAATATTAGGGTAATGCATATATGACTATGACACTAATGAAAACCCTCAAACAGCCCCCAAAATTCGACCCAGCTGAGTGCTCTGTGCACTCGGTGTTACTTGCTTAGGCGGTAGGGTTGGACTATTTCTTTGCCTTTTTCTTTCTTAATGACTTAGAGCCCATTTCTAGTGAAGTGTGGGGCCTTTTTTGACCTACCCTTTTACCAATGGACCAATGGATTCACCTATTTACTTTGACTTGAGACCAATGACATGGATGATGTCTTGAGCTAACATCCACCTCCGGCTGTCCAGAAACATGTGTAGTGTAACACTAAGTCAAGGGTGCGGGAACCTAGGACCTTGAATGTCAACAACCTTCAGACGCACCAAGAGACTGGTAATCCAAGACATTCGGGATCATAGGATTTGCGTAGAGTTGAATAGTGTTGTTTCTTGCTCATTGGCCCTGTTTGACTTAGTATGAACCTCAGTGACCTTAGCTTGGTAGGCGTGAGCTAGTGCATAAGTGTTTGACAAGTTGGGTTGGTCTTTAGAACTTTGCGCACATTCGTTGTCCGCTTCTTCTCTTTAGCCTGACTGGATCCTTGGTATCGCCTTGTTGGTCGATGAGCACACATCCTCTGCACTATTGCCTTTCAAGTTGGCCGGATGTGACTTGCCCCTTGTCTACCCATTTCGGGGACCACTTTATCATGCCAAAATATTGTCCGTTTGAGTATGACTGGGTTGGTCTTGCTAGGCCTAATATAAGATTGTTACACCTTGTCTTGTCCATTTGGACTTGTTCAGCCTTCCCTGTTGCACTATTAGTCCAACCTTATACAGGAACTTAAACCTATAGTAGAAAACCTATTTTTTATGAGGGATTGTCACTCCACTTATGATTGAGGACCTTAAGAGGGATCGGGTGAATAATCATGCAACCATAAGTATAAACCGTCCCCTAACCTACCTAATCTTAGTCATGAGTGAAGCCACAATGGACCCAAACCTAGACGAGTGCTAGACCTGACATCGCCTTGGTTTGTATAGCCCCATCATAACTTTGCCAGTCTTGACCCGCTAGGCTGCCTTTTGTGGCCTACCTAATACAATAACTTGCTTAGGTTAATCATGTGCATTCATTTGTATATCTCGCTCGCTTTTATTCATGCTCGCTTGTACATCATCAAGGTCGGCTCTAGGGGGTAGTCAACCTAGGCAGCCGCCAAGGGCCCCATAATATAGCCCACTAAAAAAGGCCCCTATTCGGTGTGACCAGTACTACACTAGGCCCAATTTGATAAAAATGCATTTACAATTTTACATGGAGTTGAACTTGGGTTGGAATTAAGAAAATGTAGGGTTATCACCCGTAGGTCACTCACACTTTTATGTTAAGAGAGCCATAAAATTATTTATTACTCTTGTAATAACATGCACATGATTTTTTTACTAGATTCTGTGTCTACAGAGGCCTAATTTAAAAGCTCGCCTAGGGCCCCCACAATCTCAGAGCCGGCAATGTACATCATGCTCACTTGCACGTTATACTTGCTTGCGTTGGTACATTATACTCGCACCTCGCAACTTGCACCTCACTCCAGCTCGTATATCGTACTCACCTTTATATCATGCTTGGTTGCATATCGTGGGGCCTACATACATGCAAGACTATTTTACCAAAATCTCAAATATGCAATTCCTTTTGATGCTTCCTTGCCCTTTGCCCTTTTCCTTCAAGCTTTCTCCCCCAGCTCATCACTGCCTTTCTCGGCTTTGACTAACATTGGTAGGTGTTTAATCTTTTTACCTTTCTTTCGCTAACATTTGCTTTCCTGAATTCAGAAACAAGAATAGCTAATGTGTTTTGAGTTTTTGTTTCTTTCCCAACTTGTGTAATTAGGGAGGAATGGGTTGGGTTTTGGGGAATAAAGTATTAGTTGTGGCCTGTGGGTTTCCCACATACATGCTGTAAACAGAAATTAAAGTAATAGGGAGCTGAAGTGAAAAGAAAAGTATGTGCGCATGGTAATTCTATTTCAATAACTAAAGATCCCGGGCACTACACTAAGCTTCTGGTCTGTCTAGTATGCAGACTACCAGTACTCCTGTCTACAGAGAAATCACAGAGCATGTGCTTGTTCTTGGAGGGGAAGAATGTCGTTAAGAACCTCTTTTTCCCCCTAGAAGAGGTTTCTCATGCATGACATTCCTTTTTATTCTCTCTCCCTTCCTTTCTGCCTCCTCGGGATCGGAGCTGCGTTTTTCCTTCTATAACTTTCTTCGCACGTGCCGTTCTTCCTGCCTTCGTTATAGAGACGAAGGCAAGCCCCAGGGTCAGTTACATCGTTTACCTTCCTCTCCTTGCCTTTGTCAGTCAAGTGACATCTTCGCTTTTCGCTCCTTTTCTTTTACCGGTAAACGAAGGCAGGACTAGAACTCTGCCTTTGCCAATCTTGAAGAAGTCGGGATTTTCCCCTCTTCGCTCTTTTCGAACTACTAGAGGTGGTAGGCCCTGTGACCGTTTCCTTTCGCCTCAAGGATTTTTTTTAGTGCCTACACATGCAAGACTATTTTACCAAACCTCAAATATGTAATTCCTTTCGTTTCTTCCATGCTCCTGGCCCTTTTCCTTTAAACCTTCTCCCTCCAATTATCCATGGCCTTTCTCGGCCTCAATTGGCATCGGTTAGAAAGTTAGACCATTGGTTTGATTCAACTATTTATTCAAATGACAATGTTGTTTGTGTGGGATCAGGGATTATTGTTACCTACGATTGTTAATTTTATTTGTTAGGGGTTTGCAATTGTTATTACTATTGTATTATATCTATTCTCACAAAATTGAATATATTATGAAAAACCACTCTCTTTTTTCATCTCCTCTACTCCTGTCTATGAACGCCTCTCTCTCTCTACATTTGATCTCCTTATCAAGGTATGCGTTTTCTTCTTCTTCTTCTTTTCTTTTTCTACCGTTGTGATCTATAAGGGTTTTTCTAGTTGACACAGGATCCCGATCTTAGTATCCATAACCACCCCTCTCCCTTCTCAATCCCATTCTGAAAATGTGGATCGGTATTTTCGGAGCGGAACCGTTCTCGGAGCACGGTTCGAATGTCTTGGAATCGTGGTGCAATCTATGGTGGAGCAAACCGTCTAGAATCTTTGGTTTATATACATTTTCTTTTTATGTAAGCTTGACGTTTATCTTTTAAATGAAGAACTTCTTATAACTTATTAATTATTGTCTATTTTATGTGGTCAAATTGTAAAGTTAAAATTTTTTT
This sequence comes from Litsea cubeba, assembly GCA_012931725.1. NCBI lineage: Eukaryota > Viridiplantae > Streptophyta > Magnoliopsida > Laurales > Lauraceae > Litsea > Litsea cubeba. The sequence continues at coordinate 51,551,566 of CM022948.1, forward strand.
CTCCATTTTTTTATACTTGAATATATTGATAAGATATATTTGTGTCTATTGGTTAATTATTTATAAATCCAAAAGCACTATGTTGTATAGGCGCTCCGGAGGCGCTCTAGACATAATTATTTTAAAATTTTATCCTAGTCCGCGGTCAGGCATTTAGATCCTAATACAACACAAGTTCTTTCTCAGAAAGAGACCTAATCTATGAAAATGGAGTCAGTACGGATCCAACATTATTTTCCCCTAGATTTGACCAGTTTGCATCTTTGGAAACTAGAGAACATCTTTTACTTCTTTCATTTTTCTCCCTTTCATCTTCATTCTTCTTTTTTGAGTGATAAGGACTGCAGGTCAGTGTCCATCAATCTTGCGCCGATTGTTTTATGGGCTGTTTTCAACTCGGGAACCATTATTAACCCCATAAAACACGCGCTACCAGCAGTTTTGCATTGCTCTCTCATTAAAAATATATATATTTAGCACATTATCATATATATCCAACCTCTGTTTCAAGATGAGAAGGCCATGATGTGGTTAAAACATGGGCCGGATTGGTCAATTTCGCCAAAAATATCACTTCATGTATTTGATTAGAGACCCCTTTGTACATCTGCATCCTTGACCCTTGATACTTTACCTCACCCACTATCTGCTGAAAAGAAAACATGCCCCATGCCCTGGAACCTAGGCCTAACACGCTTTTAAACAGATGTTGCAGAACGTTTACCATGCAAGTGGCTTTCTGCCCAGATATTTCTCTTATCTCAAGAGTCTTGATTTTTTTTTTTTTTATAACCTCCTCAAGAGTCTTGATACGAGAGCATTCCCAACATTTAAACTGCTACATTATCATGCATGAAACTCAGACCTGCTATCCAAGTATTGCTTCAGTGTAACTTGGAGAATGTTTCCAAGTTTCAATGTGAAAACAATAGAAGGGTTCTGATGTGGGGTTAATCATATCATTCCTGAATCAATATGAGCTCCAAGTTTCAATGTGAAAACAATTGAAGGGTTCTGATGTGGGGTTAATCATATCATTCCTGAATCAAAATGAGAGTTCAATGTGACGCAAGATATAAACCCATGGTCCCAATGGGTCAACCAGCCAGTGGGCCCAACCCATCAGTCTTGACTAAGCGTTTAGGCCCAACTCATTCATTTTATGTTATTTTTATATTATTTACCTCTTTTATTTATATTTTAAATTATTTTAGTAGGATGATTTAAACCTTACTATCAATATGTTGGGATGGTTTAGATTAGTCCGCCATGGTATCAGTGTCCGGTCGACCTCCTAGCCTAGTGTCCGGTCGACCTCCTAGCCTAGTTGGTCGACCGCGCACACTGAAATCTTTGGACAATCACTTGGCAAGCAGAGAGTTGGACTATGACATTTTGCAGTATGATTGACTTTAGCCTCTTTTAATTTTGTCTCGGGCATCACAACCAAACCAAGACAGAGGGCAGACTCCCTTGCTCGCACGTGCCTGTCCCTAGTTGCACGAGTGAGCCCTAAATTCTGGGCCTGAGTTCAGGTGGACCCGACCCATACATCTCCAATTAGTTGGGCATCCATTCAACCCGACCTGATCCATTGCAAGGTCCAAGGACTAAAGCCATAATTGATCAGGTTCAGAAGCCCAGGCCCAAGCCAACATTAGCTCAGATCACCCAACTCAACTTGGCAAAACGTAAAGCCTAGATTCAACCATGTTTTTAGCATTTCATCTTTAAGCAACAAGATCTTTACCATCTGGACTCCAATCGACGATCCGATTTCACCAATATACTTTATTCATTCAGATCTACATTTCAAGTCAGTCTGGAATATTTTATGAGCAATAAATTTGAAAGCCCCTCCTCATCAAGTCAAAATGAGGTTGCAAAATGAGGACTACAATGATCAACTTCAAAGGGTTATGTATAAAAATAAATACAAATCATGGTATTATGAGAATGAAACCAACCTCCTTTGAGCAATTTCTTAAATCAAGACGAGGAGAATTGGCAATTGATGAGTATTTCGAATAAATTTCATGGTTGCAAAGAGCATGTAGATTAGAGGAGAATAAACAATATTATATATACTTAGATTTCTATGAGGTTTGAGGCCAAGCATATTGAAGACAGCAAGACCAAATATGAAATACGTAGATAAGTAATTTGTGTTGAGCGCATGATTAATCAATCTCGCATGAAAGTTTCCAGCCTCTAGCAGGAAAATTTTAACAATGCACAAAAGCACATATTGCATAGACCGTGGCAAATGAATTAAAGACTGGTGTTGAAAAGCCGATTTAAGATTCCTCCCAACGCAATGCTACCTTGGAACAATTTGCCAAGCAAATGCAAGACATGATTACATGGATGATTGCTTTATAGCAGGAACAGAAGGATCAATACGAGGAAATCAATGATTTGATAAAATCGAGACGTCCCGTCATGATGATAATGGAAATCACCAAGAGTGTAATATGAACATTGAGATGCAAGAACAAAATCCAAAAGCTTCCATCACTACAGCTGTCTCTGAATTGCCTTCTTTGGACTATGTTGATCAACAGATGCAATCAACAAAGAAAGTTGAAGACTTGAATATGGTTAGCAATCGAACTGAAAAATCCGATGGATATGATTGGAAAACCACATTCAGAAAAGCCTATCTCAACTGAAGAAATATACATTTCTCAAAAAGTTAAGCAACTAATTGAAGTTCCCCACATAGATTTCATCCTGGGGAAAGACTATTGACAATAGAAGCTTGTGATCTACAAGTCCAAAGCAAACAACTAATGCATCTAATGGTCAGATTACACATCCATGCTAAAGTCAAACATAAGATGTAGCAACGCGTCCCTTGTACTTCTACGTGGAAGACCATATCGAAATCGAGAAGATTGAACCAAGCCTTCAAGCCATGCACTGAAACCAAGGATCAAGTGGCATCTCCAAAGCTCATACGGTTGACTTTCAATCAGAGGGCATCTACAGAACTCGAGGTCAAGTTCTCTCCAAAAGGAAAATCCGTTGCAGGACATACCCATGGTCCTCATGGGTTGACCCGCTAGTGAGCCCAACCCATCTACTTAGACCAAGCTTTTAGGCCCAACCCATTCATTTTATGTTAAATTTTTATATTGGTTAACATTTTTAATTATATTTTAAGTTATTTTAGTAGGATATTTTAATCCTTGTCATCAGTGTGTTTGAATAATCTAGATTAGTCCTACGTTAATTTCTTTTCCTGTATAATGATGTAAAACCTCTTTGGCTAATTAATAATGGTCGATGATTAATGAAAATGAGTGGTTTCCTACGTTTTATTCGAATTCTCCACGAGATCCCTAACGCCTCCTCATTTGGAGTTTGATGAGAGCCCAAATTTTTTCCCTCTCTCTATCTTCTCTCTTGCCCAGCCCGCATCTCCCATCCATTCCGCATTACAATGTTAGTTCGAATGCAGCCCCACTTGATCAACCACCTCCTAAAAATGCATAAAAAATGAGGCTCGCCATCTGATCTTGACTGAAGTCTTATATCAAGTGATTCACAAATTCAAGTCCTCAAACCCAAAAGCAAGCCACTGATGTATAACAGGCTAGCACAAGAGCTAAATAAGCTGAATCAATCAATACATGACAGAGTAAGGACAAAAAATAAATAGAAAAAATCTTTTGCTGATAGAAATTATTAGGGTTGGAAATCAAGGTTATTTTTGCACCATAGATAATATATAGATCACCCAGTCATGTTCTAACCAAACAGGCCAATCATCCAAACAAACAATGTTTTAATATTGGCAACTATAGTGTTCTAACTTGAATAGATTGGAATGGAGAAACAAAATTCGTATAGACGACCCCAATATAGTTGGGACAAGAATTTGATGATGATGAGTGTTCTGACTGGAGTTTGAAAAGTATTTTCAGCTTGTTTAAGCCATAGTTAATTTTATATCCACGAACACTATAAACTCACTTGTTAGAAGCAAGAACAGCTTGTTAAATACTCAAAACAGTGACATTTATTGGAATAAAACAGTGATACGACAAGTAAATAGAGCCTCTTAATTTGAACAGATAGTATCACATCTAAAAGCATGTATCTGGAGCTCCAACTCGATCTCGGGGAATGAGACGCAATTCTGAGCCATGCTTAAGAAAAACATTGCCTGCACGTCCAAAAAATTCCACAGTTATTAATGTGTACATGATCTACAACAATGCTCCATATAGTACCAGAATTATTTACTGAAAAGTTAAAAGTTGAAAACATCTTCGCATTTTCACTGAACGGTCAGCAGATCACTTGGAACTGTAGATTTCAATATCCTTTCGACTCTAAGCTGAAATGTTTCAGCTGGTTTAGCGTTTAAATTTGTTTTGTTGCAAGAGTTCCATTTTGGAAAATTATAGAAGGATTAAAAACATATAAAAATATGAAAAATAGTAATCCTCACCAAAAAAATAAAAAATAAAAGAAAAATCAAATGGTAATCCTTATAACAGCTTATATTCGGTGGGGATCCTTCTCTAGTATTTTATCAAAGCAGCAAATTGCTTTCTTGCTGCAGGAAGTTGTAGAGGTTCTGCATCTGGAAAGAAACAGCAGAAGAAATAACAGCAGGAAAAGGAAATAGGCCTGTACAGCTGGAAGCTATGCAAAGTAGCTAACCCAGGAGGTTCAGGCAGCTTCACAATGTAGAAACGAAAGAAGAAGAGTTGAAGACCACAATCAGTCAGTTGGGATTTCCTTCATACACTTTTCCCATTCATGTTGAGGCCCTGAGGGGAGAAAGACCTGACTGTCATTTAAGGTTTTGTCCTAACCAAGGGCCTTCCATGACTATTTTTTTTCAGTAGAATAGGGGTAATTTTGGTCTGTTCAGGTTAAATTTTCAATTTTCTCGAATTGCACCAAAATGGCAATTTCGGCAAAACAGGACCAAATTTCTGCTCGAAACCTTCCTAGGGATGTCCGGTTTGGTGCGTAAACCAAAAACCAAATAGTTTTGGTCGATCAGCTGAATGCATCTGAACTGAGCTTGACAATTATGCTTGGAACTGAGAGATACTTACAACTGGATGAGCAGACCATCATCACAAGGTGATTTCACATTTTAACACCAAACAGTAAATACCTTTGCATCTCCCAAGTTGCTTACTATAGCTTGACCAAGGTGAAATTATGATTCTAGATAAATGGACTAGGAATGACAATGATTAGCTCTAGCTTATAAGGCATCATGGTGAATCTTAAACATTCAAGCATGGTTACCACCCTCAATAATTCAAATATTTACCGTCCAGAAAAATTCCAAGCTCAAAACTTGTCTCTCCACTCTTTGAAAGGGTAAGGGAAGTAAATGAACGACCCAAATCTCAGCCATCAACTCGGACAAGGGCCACAGTAAGAGGGCCCAAACGAAGGCCAAAGAGGGCTGAACTGTTGCTTGCAACAGAAATAAAAGATTATCTTTTCTGTCTACAACCAGCTTTTGGGAACTCTCAAGCCATAGTTCTGACTCTAAACAAGTCCGACTGCCAAGCTAGGAAAGGACTTGGTGAAGCCATTGCAATCCTATCCTTAGCCAACTTACACCAGCTGGAGTGAGGAATGCAAATCAATAAAGATGGTTGTAAGGACCTGGACCCAGACCGCATTCTTGGTAAGGTTATTTGTCTATTTTGATTTATAATAACTATTATTATTGTTTGGATGAATAGAAGAAGTGTTGTGGTACTTATATATAAAAGAAAGGGAGACATACAAAATTGTACCAACTATCGTGGGATTGAACTTATGAGTGATAACTATGAAGCATAATGGTGCAAAACTAGACAGAAAACCAAGATATATGAAAATCAATTTGGTTTTATGACAAGGAGGTCAACTATGAAAGACATCTTCTTCTCACTTAGGCAATTGATGGAAAAAATCGAGCGAAGAGGAAAATTCTACATATGGTCTTTATCGATATAGAATAATCTTACAACATGGCACCTAAAGACTTAATTTAGTGGGTTTTAAATAAAATGAATATTCCAAGAGGTTATTTTGAAATTATTAAAAACATATATGAAGGAGCGATAATGAGTGTGAGAACTATCTATGGAGAGACAGGTGAGTTGCCAATGACCATAGGTTTGCATCAAGGGTCAGCCCTAAGCCCTTATCTCTTTCCACTAATTATGAATGAGTTAATTGATATTCAAGAAGTGGTACCTTGGTGTATGTTGTTTGCAGATGATACAATGTTGGTAGATGAATCTAGAGATGGTGTGAATGCAAAGATAAAGAGATGATGGAATGCTTTAGAATCCAAAGGCTTTAAAATAAGCCGTACAAAGATAGAATATATGGATTGCAACTTTAGTGGACATATACAAAGAGCTGAAACTATTGTGAGAATTAAAGCCCATGAGATACTACAAAGAGATTCTTTCCATTGCCTTGGCTCGGTAATCAGTAAGGATGGAGAGATTGATGAAGATGTCGAACATAGGATAAAAGCGAGATGGTTAAATTGGAGAATTACTTCTGAAGTGCTTTGTGACCGACGAATACCAATAAGATTTTAGGAAAAAAATTTACATGACTGCGATTAGACCATCTATGACCTATGGACTAGAATGTTGGCCAGTCAAGAAGTAACACATGCACAATATGGATGTAGCAAAGAAGAGAATGTTGAGGTGGATGTGTGGTAAAACTAGGAAGGATAAAATTAGAAATGAGCGCTTTAGAGAGAATTTAGGGGAAGCATCAATAGGGGATAAAAATTAGAGAAACCTGTTTGAGATGGTTTGGGCATGTCCAACGTAGGCCAGCAATAGCGCCAGCAAGGAAAAGTACTATGCAAGTTAATCGCTCACTAAGGAGAAGAGATTGGCCAAAGAGGACGTGGATGGAGGTAGTAAAAAAAGATATGAAGAAGTGCAACTTATCTGAGGATTTGGCTCGAGATAGATTAGAATGGAGAAACAAAATTCATGTAGTTAACACTAACATAGTTAGGATAAGGCTTTCATTATTATCATCATCATCATTATTATTATTGTTGTTGTTGGATATCATTGCATAATTATTTCATTGGAGCTGCTATTGGTAGTAGTATCATTATTATTGTCATTATTGTTATTATCATTATTATTAAGTGTAGATCAATCTATGCATGATTAGGGGGTTGATGGGACCCTGCATATCGTTGTGCCATACGGCCCATACCCATTAGTTAGATTTATTTGACATGCATGCATCAACTATTGAAAGACAAATTGGGAGGGGTTAATTATAAGCACCTAGGTATAATTGTGCAAAATTTTAAATTTAAATATTGTGGGGCCATAGTGGGACCCACTGGGTGGGATGGTCAAGTTGGTGTGGTTTAGGGTTGGACGACCGGCCCAAGACTAGTATCGTGGGGAGGATGACTAGGTCAAAAGGTTAAGATATGAGCAAGGAGAAAGATTGGTACAATCCATTGGTTAGAAAGATCTAATTATTATTTTTTTTTAAAAAACTACATTAGATAAACTCTAACCTCTTAATTCCACACCCATACCACACAACCTTATGACCCTATCTCCCTCTTTCCCACGCATAACTCCTTCTCCCTTACTCTCTAGTCTCTACTCCTCATGAAACAAGAAAGAAGAAAAGAAAAAAGGGAAGGCTTCAAGATTAGCCAGGGAGAAGCTAGGGCTTGGGAAGAAAGCAAGCATCACCATTTTCTTCATTCGAGTGTCCAAGATAAGCAAGTATTCCAAGCAAATCTAGGGCATTCTTAGATTCATGCTAGGGTTCATTTTTTAATTCATTATCTAGAATCCACCATGTTGCACAACGCACTCTGTCTATGATTGTATCTTGTTTGTGATAATCAAGTTTTTAGGGCTGGGCGGGCATAGGTAGACTGCATATCATCTTGTTTTCTTTTTCTAAGTCATTTTTTATCATGTTATAATATGGAGAATCCAAATCTCTTTGAATATACATTGTTACCTCATTGCCGAGCCATGATTCAAACATATGAAAATTTGTTCATGCTGGCTGAACAACTATGGGCTTAAATCTATGTTGATTTTTTGAAAAATCTTGTGAAAGTGTGACAGCGTGGTATCAAAGCATTAGGTTTTTAAGAATAATTATATTGCTAGAAACCCATATGGAAAATTGCGGAGTGTTGGCTAGAACACTAGAATGGGGTTCTTTAAGTTGTCTTTCATAATTGTTTTTCCTTTTGTAGAATGCTTGATAGAAGACAAAACAAGGCCGGAAATCCTTTTGGGGAAGCGGGACTTGAGGATGTTTGTCCCTCCGAGCGTTCACTGCGACTTTTGATTGGCAGGCTCAGTTCAACAACAATATCAAAGCAAACCATGGTGGCAACTCTAGGGTCCATGAAGATAGAAGACTTTATAAAAGATTCAAGGAACTGAATGCCACAGCTTTCAGCGGTACACCTGATCCAATGACAGCAGAAAAGTGGATGAAACAATTAGAGAAAATCTTCAATGTGATGAGATATCCAAAAGACCAGAAAGTGACTCTAGCGGCCTTCGTGATAGAGGGTGAAGTAAAGCTCTCTTCAAAGAAAAGTTCAAGAAGTTTTTTCCAGACCAATCAAAAATCAGAAGACATCAGAATTTATGGCTCTTATTCAAGGAGGCAAGTCGGTAGTTGAGTATGAAGCTGAATTCGAGGAACCATTGCGATATGCACCCCAGATTGTCCAGATAGAAGCTGACAAGGCCAGAAAATTTGGAGGACCTCAACCGGGAATCCAAGAGAAAGTAGTTTCTCTCATGTTAGATGAGTATGCAAAGGTTGTGGAAAGGGTGTATGTGGGTAGAAAGCATGATGGTAAAGACCCAACAAATCACAGACAGGGGCTTATGCAGTAGAAACATAGTTTAAAAAAAACGGCCATTATGAAACGGTAACGGCATATACCGTTACGTTATTTAACAGAAAATAGTCATAATGGTCACAGTATCAACAAAAAAAAAAAAAACAGTGAAACAAGACAGTCCATAATTGTCATAACGGCCAATGTAACGGCTGAATTTTGAAAATAATGGTCAAAATATCGGCCGGTGGTGATTTTTTTAAACTTTCCTCCCCCTTCTTTTTTTTCATTTCTTTCTTTCCTAAATCATTTGTGGAGCTTTCTAAGGTTGTGCTAGAGCTTCCAAAGCATTTTTTCCCCCCAAAACTCAAGTGATTTACTTTTTTTTTTTTTTTTGTTTGAATGGCTACTTTCATTAATAAAAACACACAATCAATACAGGAGAAATATACTGACAAGAAAAAGCATGAAAACAGGGAAACCAAGTGATTTACTATATTTTTATAGATTCTCATATGATGGGTTTTCCCTCTTCAACCACAATACCTCTACGTTCATACTTTGTTGCTTTAATTAATTAATTAAGCTTAAAGCAGTAGTAAATGCTACTTGAAAGTTGAAACTCACTCTCAATTTACTTGGTGATTGAGTAATTGAGTACTGCATGTTTGTACTACTAGTACTAGTTTTGATTTGAAGTGTTTAATACTAATGTTTAGTTAAAAATTATGGTTGCAATGCATACTATAAAATATTTGAAATTTCAACTTCTTTTAATATATACAAGTAAATCTATTTAATTCAGAACAGACTTTACGAGTTTCAAAGAAGATAGTAATATAGAATGTCATGACTTAGGGGGACCGATATTTTACTTTAAAGTGTTTAGTAATGAAAAAGAATATTGTTTTCTAGCATTTTATAATATTTTGGATTTTTTGAATAATTTTTCAGATCTTTTTGGGGTAAAATAAAAATTCGCACCGTGATGGACCGAGATGACCACAAACTAAGATGCGACGCGATGACCGCAAAGGCGATCGCGACCGGGATTTTAAACCATGGGTAGAAAGCATGATGGACTAGGTGCCTATAATCAACCCATCCTAATTAGTATGTGAATAGTTAATGCATGCATGTCAAATAAATCTAACTAATAGGTATGGCACAACATGCATGGGTCCCATCAAATCCTACTCATGCATAAATCAACTTACACTTAATATCAATCGTAATGACAACAATAGCAATAAAAAAAATACTAATAGTAGCATCAGTGAAATAATTATACAATGGTATCTAAACAATAACAATAATAATTCTAATTCAAAATAGAAAAATGACCTTTGTGTAAAATGGAAAGGGTAAAAAGATAGCAATTCATGAAAACTGAAACTTCTAACATGGAATACGTAGTGGGTTTAGGCGATTCCATCAAAAAGGGTTTAGAGAATAGATTAGTTAGGAATCTAAAACAGTTAAGACCTGGCATTAGAACTGGAACCAACTTTTAAGACAAAATAGTTTCACCAAAAACAATATTCAAATATAAAACATAAAATAAGTATGAACAAAATGAAGGAAACATACCAGCACTTTGTTGTGGATTGATACCAACACCATCTGCATAGAAAACAACACTTTCCAAATAAGGAAAAGACAATTCAAAAGTAAATTCTCCAAAGTTTAATAAAAATAAACATGAAAATAAATATTGTATTAAAAAAATATTGTAGGATATCAAACAACCATTTCTATTAGACAGGACTTCTCTATTTGCACATGACCGGTTGAATAATCTAAAAAATTCCATGCCAAACCATGGTTTCTGAACTCTGCTTAGTTCGAGTGACCAGGTTGAGTCACATCAGACTCAACACAAGTGAGGGAAATCCAATATGGAAAAATAATTAAGGCAAAAGCAAGTCCTTGGTTTCAAATCCCGATGCCGGTTTTTGTGCTGATTGGGGCTGAGATGAGTCATTGCCGCCCATGTCAGACCGATATGGCATGCCATTTTTTAAAATCATCATCATCAAAGCCTTGTCCCAACTATGTTTGGTCTACTACACGAATTTTGTTTCTCCATTCCGATCTGTCTTGAGTCAAATCCTCAGATAAGTTACACTTCCTCAAATCTATTTTTACTACCTCCATCCACGTCCTCTTTGGCCTACCCCTACCCCTTGGTAGGCCATTAACTTTCATAGCCAAACTTTTCCTTACCAGCTTCATTGCAGACCTACGTTGGACATGCCGAAACCATCTTAAATGGGTTTCTCTAATTTTATCCCTGATTGTTACTAACCCTAAATGCTCTCGAAAATGCTCATCTCTTATTTCATCCTTCTTAGTTTTACCATAAATCCACCTCAGCATTCTCATCTCTGCCACATCCATTTTGTGCTTATGTTGCTTTGATTGGCCAACATTTTGCTACATAGGTCATAGCTGATCTAATCGTTGTCCTGTAAAATTTCCCCTTCAATCTTGTTGGCATTTCATAAGTTAGAAAGCACTCTAGAAGCAAGTCTCCACTACAACCATCCCGCTTTTATTCTGAGAAACCCTCGTGTTCAACTCATAGTCTTTAAGGAAACGATATGGAAACAATATGGTATGAATAACTAAGATCCCATGGCTACATAGTATGAATGGCCTTCTACCTACATGTAGCTGGCAACCCTTGCTCTTAGGATTGGTAGAGTATATTGTCATGCAATACATAGTACGTATTCCGCGTCATTGATATAAATGGACTTACCGCAACCCCTATTTGAGGGATACTAACATCTCTTGATGTGGTTATGGATTCGCTAGAGGATAGACGGCTATTACCAAGGGTCTCCGAATCGCAACTCTTGGAAACATCGACCCATGGGTAAAATCCCTATCCCTAGCTAATCCCAAGTCACATCAAGGAGTCTAAAATATTCTAGTTGAGTCAGTCTTCTGGCTTAGCGCGCATTCACATGCTCTGCTTTCACCTATGGACTTGGGCAGACCCATGGTATGGCCAGTGGTGTGGCTCGCATTCATGCAAAGCACCCTTCCAAGTTGACCGAGCCCAACCCCTCTTTCCACTCAGTTTGGGGCCAGCTCCAACATGCCAAAATGTTGCCTGATTTTAGGGTAGGTCAAGTATGATGGAATTGGGTTCCCTAGGACTCACCTAAGCATATGCATTCAAGTACCCACATGCTCATGCTATGTTTCATGTTTCACATGCTTATGCCCACATGTTCATGTCATGTTCCATGTTCTGTGTATTTATGTATATCAGCTCATGCAAGCACCATGTTTCAAGTGTGTGGTAGTAACGTCCGTGGCTCCTTTGAACGAGGGCAAGTGGATAGAGTGGAACAGCCTTCCAGTGCAGGAAGGGGCCCGCACATGGGCCTGGGTTTGCGGGGTTACCTCCATCCTATAAGCTATCAAGCATGTTATATTCATGTCTTAGGTGTAAGGTTCGTGACTCCCCTATAAAAGGGCAAGTGGGTAGAGTAAAATAGCCTGCATGAGTAAAAAGGGGCCTGGACATGGGCCTAGGTATTCGGATTCACACCCCTGGTGTATAGTTCACGTATGTCATGCTCATGCATATGCACAGTCGGTTATTCGAGATTCATGTTTCCGACTTGGCTTTTGCATCATGTGCGCAGCCAGTTCGTTTTGCACTTTGCATGTCATGATCCTCATTTGCATTAGTTGCTTATGCTACTGTATAGTCTAGATTCACATCATCCGTTCTTTTTGTTCTGCTTCAACATGTATCCATGCATGTCACACATTGCTACTACTACTTTGCCTATCTAACCTGCCTTGTTGGTAAGAATTCGTATTTATGGACTGTCTACTTGCTAAGACTACTTCATAGTCTGATGATGCTACACTCGGCACTGTAGATGACAACACCGCTACCAGCGAGCAGGAAATTGCAGAGGCCAAATAGACTCCGCAGAGCTTTGGGAATGGACAGCAGACGATTTGATATGAGCACTGGGACTGACACCGAGAGACACGTTATCATCCTTTAGAAATAGATATATTTTGGAATTTGATACTTTGTACTGGCCTATCTTGGCATCTTATTTTTGGAATTATAATTAATGAACTTTCGTCCTACAACTTTAACATACTATGGGAAAGACTATCCTATTTTCTTGTCATGTTCCACAATTCATGTTTTTTGTTGATATATACCGTCTGATGCTATAGAATCCAAAGGCCCGGGACATCAGGTAGCAACACGATGTAAGCTTCCCCTAAATGTTCATTTAAGTGATGCAATTTTGTTATCCTCACTCGTGGATTCTGGAGAACAAATATTACTACTACACCAACCCCAAGGCCCGTGCCCCGAGGCACAAATCTTTGCAGTAATCCTATTCAGGGGAGTGACAGGAGGGAAACTACTTTACCATTGAGATAATTAGGGTTGGATGTGCACTAGGGGGGGGGGGGGGGGGGGGGGGGGGCATTTTGTCCAAAGCAAGTCTTCAAGCTTCTTCCTCTTCTCTTTTCTAGTTCTAGTCGAAGCTTTAATGTTTCTAGTGAGGAGATTCAAAGTCCAAGTACCTCTTATATCTTTGATTTTCCTCTACTATATCATGTTTTCAAATAGATGCTTATGGGTTCTAGTTTGGGTGTGTAATCTGGGTATTGGATTCTATAAAAGTTTTGCTCCTTTTATGATATCCTATGAATTCATATGGTGTACTTTGATCCTTTTTGGTTCCCTAATTTTAATATCATGAAAACATGTGTTTTTCCATTGAATACAGTCATTACATTCAGATTTTACAGATTTCCAAAATTTGAGAATTTCATGTTGGACAATTTTGATGAAATCTAGATTTCTTGGAATTCGTTCATGGCGGCTGTTTTCCAGGAATACAGAATTCGTGTGATGTTCCTTTTCCTATATTATGTGAGGATCTCCCAGATTTGATTAACCCTTCAGTTCCACTGGATTTAAAGATTGATTTTACGTTTTTCCAGTTTCTAGGTTCTACCGATTTCCATGACTAAGTAGCCATGTTCACCTTTTGTTTTCTCTTTGGACCCAATGATCATATGAACGTGAAAATGTACTGATTTCTTCTTCAAAACAAGAACAACCCCCAGATTTAATTAGATTTTAGGCACTACAAATCCACCAGAGGCAAAAGGTGGGTCATGCAACTGGGAAAAATCCTTAAAGTGGGGTGCATAGATGAACAGCGGGTTCTTTTGTCAACATTCATGCTGGAGGGTGAGGATGAAAATTGGTGGAGAATGACTGAACAGGTACATCAAGAGGACTAGCAGCCCATGACTAGGGCTGAATTCTAAGAAGAGTTCAATCAGAAGTATTTCATGGAGACCAGAGGACGGTGGAATTCATGGAGATGGTCTACGAGGTAACATGTCAATAGCGGCTTACAAGGCAAAATTCCCAAAATTATCAAGGTCCACGCCAAACATAGTAGGAACTGAAGCGCAAAAGGCAAAGAAATTGAGGTGGGTCTATCCGAGACAAAATCGCCCCACTGAAATTGAGAACCTACGCTGAGTTAGTAGATCAGGTGGTAATATACTAAAATAGAAGGTACCTCAACAGAAACCCAGTAAATCAGAGATTGAAGAGCTAGAACTGGGCCTCTAAGCCATGGGCAAGGTGGAAGAAAACATTCAACAACTGATCATGACAGAAGACTTCAGCTTCCAACCATTCTGAACCATTCAACTTTAAGCCTGTTTTAAGACCCTGCAGCCATTGTGAAAGGAATCACAAGTCCAGTCAATGTCACAAGATGACCAGAGCATGCTTCAACAGTGGCAAAGCAGGCCACCTCATAAAGGATGGCCCACTAGGACGTTCACCACAACAACACAACCCGAGCGGGAATGCTCGGAGACCTCAAGTCAAAGGTTGAGTTTACGTATATCTCAGCAGGATGCACAGGCATCCAAGGCAGTCAATGAAGGTACTCTTGTTATTTCCCAAACCTTAGACAAAATTTCGATTGATCCCGGTTCCACCCATTCATATGTATCCCTTATATTTGCACCAAAATTGAACGTTCTACTTGCATCATTGGACTTCACCATGACCATAACCACTCCCATTGGAGATACCTTATACATTAATACAGTATTCAAGTCATCTGTGGTCAAGATAGATGAGAGGGCTACTTCTAGATCTTATCCTCCTAGCTATGCATGATTTAAGCGTCGTGAGATTTGAGAAGAAGAAGAAGAATAAAAATGGAGTTTGGATGGGGACTCGGCCGAGTAGACTTGAACTCGGCCGATTTTTAAAATCCTATTGTGGACCGGCACATGAAAGTGGTTACTTTCATCATACTTTTTGTTTGGTAAAAATACTTGTAGGGTGAAGTGAAGTGAAGTGAAGTGAAGATTGAAAAGAGAATAAAATATTAGGGGGTCTAATAATTTATCATAGTATGATGAAATTTTATTTTGAGTGGCTTAATAAGGAATCTTTTTTACTTTTTGGGTAAAAAGTAGATGGATTTTTGTCTTTTAGTGGCATGAGAATAGTGCTTTTTGACTCCTTTTTTTTAAATTGAGGGAATTTTGAAACTTTGTACTTTCGATATGACCCCTAGTCTTTTCTTGTCTGGTGAAAGGAGGCTTTACTTCACTCCACTTTACTAGTGAAGTGGCCAAAAAAGGGCTTCTAAAGGATATTCAGGATACTTCGAAGATCTTTTTCTTCAAATGTTTCAAGATATTGGCGGAGAGATGGATTGGCTGGCCAATTTAAATTTTGAAAAGGGTGGTTTTCAATGATTTAGGGCTTCTTTTCATTTAGGAGATTTTTTCAGAATTTGTTTTCATTGGATATATCTTTTGATATACCCATGCTTTCAACACTATGTTCCACTTGATCATTGTACTTCAATAACATTAAAATTGTACAGATACAAGATTCATCCTAAATCCGACAGCAACACATAAATCTGCAGAATTATCAAAACCATCATATAAGTAAAAATAATAAAAAAAAAAACCAAGATCTCCAAATAAAGTGGACTAACATAGCAACAACAAACCTCACTGTACCAAAGCAATAGCTTCCTTTCAGGGCCCCCTAGGAAAACCCACATTTGCAATGAGAGGTGGGATATGAGGGTTCAAAAATCACCTACATTGGATGATGTTGGTCACTGCGTAGAGGGCCAAGAAAATTACTGATTGGGGCAAATTATTCTAAAATCTGATTTTGAATGGCCCTGAACCGATGCCGGCCATCATTCAATCTGCGCATTCATGTTCCATCAAAATCCATTATGGGTCCCTCTTATCCACCTGTCCGAACCATTACCATTATAATATATTAAAGAGAAAGGTTTCGGATTCGATGTTGACTGGCAGTTTTAATTTTGACCGGAAGTTACATTACTTTTTTCAAGATCTTGCATGTTTTCTCCCCACTCCCATCTCATACAAGTAACTACTTTATTGCTTTATCAAAATCACTTATCTACTCTCCATTTTTCTTCTTCTTTTGTTTTCTTCTCTTGCAAAGTCTCTATTTTCGTCCAAATTCTATCATCCCCTTTCTACTCCAATTCTCATTCCCTTCCTACTCTAATTCTCCTATTTCATTTATACCTAGCATTTGGATTACATAAACAGGTACTCATAACCTCTTTTTTTTTTTTTTTCCTTTTGTTTTCTTTCTAAAAACTATGAATTTTTTTTAATGCATGAATATTTAGATTGTAATGTTGGTCATATCCGTGCTCAACGGGTTTAGTTTGCTAGTATTTTATTAAGATTGGCTCTTACTATACATGGAACTCCTCTCCAAATCAAATGGAGAAGTAACAGAGCATCAAAGATTAACAGATCCTGCAGAATACCCCAAATCAATGGAAATAGTGATTAATAGGTGTATAGAATACCATTGGTGATGATGGCACTGGTTTGGGGAGGTACTTTGAATTCCTCAGCAGCGAATTTCAGCACCGCAGTGAACGGGGCGGCTTCTGGGACACTGAAACTGCAATCAATCAAAAAGCTACAAGAAATCAGGAGGATCAATGAACAACAGAAAACCCTAATTGACGTTTTGTGCGAAGCTAAATCCATGGGTAGGAATTTAGTGAGTTGCTGAAAAGGGTTGTGCAGTTCTTCGATGAGAAACAACTTCACCTTCCAGTGGAGCGTGAAATTCAAGGAAACAAGTGGGGAAATGGTATACCTAAGAAATCAAATTCCATGGGAATTGAAGAGGAATAGGAAGAGGAGGAAATTACACTTTGAAAGGAAGCTTTGGATCTGAGGTGAGAGTGACTTTGAAGGAGACCTTTCCGCCCGCCATTGAATGGATGATTGATCCTTCCCTTTGCTGGATGATCTTTATAAGCCTTTTCTCTATATGTGTTGGTGTTCAAACAAAGAGAGAGTCTCTCCCTTTGAGACAATAACCTAGGAACAAGAGGATTCTCGGAGAACGTTTATGAACATGGGATGCAGGCACGTGCTGAGAAGATAATGTGATTTTGGGCACGTACGTGCGGCGTGTTTATCCGCGAAAACAGTATAAAAAGTGAAAATAGTTTTTTTTTTGGAGACGTTTGGTAAAGGTAGAAGAATCATTTGTTTAAAAAATTTACTCCATTTCTAAAGAAAAAATCAATACCTCCTTGAGTAGAATTTTCAATGAGAGTTTTATATTTGGATGGAAGAAAATTTTCTACAAATTATAGAATGTATAATTCAATAATTATAAATATTTTTATAAAAAAACTTAAAATCCATGAAAAATCAAGATCTCAGCTTTCACCTCAAAGTTGTTTGTGGTTATTTAGAGAATCTGATCTGTTCAGATCGTGCAAAGGAGGCCCACAGGAATAAGAAATTAATATTTTGGTACCTGGACTTTTTTGCAAATATCTCAAGATATGGTAAGAATCAACGGTTGAAATCATGATTTTGGGGTCCACAGGAACTAGAAAATTGGAAAGAATGGACTTGTTTTAATCCCATTTTTGGCCCACAGAATCTCAAAGATTTCAATCTAACGATTTGGACGTTTTTACAAATATCTCAAGATCTAAGAGGAATAAACGGCTGAAATTTAGTGAAATGGCTATTTTGGATTGTTTAAACACTATTAACGGTTTGGATCTTTATTGTGGGACCCAAAGGTATATTACCAAAGTAAAAACCTATTAATCCACATTACCGTCTCACAGTTACCTTTGCTTTTTCCTCCATTGCGCGGATTCTCTTGGTTCGACGGGGGTGGTTCCGATTTTTCATATAATACCATTGCTCTTTGCCAAACGTGCCTTTCAGGTTTGGTGCCATGTGATAGTTATAAATTATTTTGGTTGAAATTAATGAAATTTTTAGTGTCAGCTATAAAGCTAAATGAAATGTATATTGTAACTTTTTGGTTTGAATTTCATTTTGGAGGCTTGATCGAAATGGGGTCCGAAACAAGATTAACAACCATGGTGGTTGTTTTTGTTCAAGAAAAAGAATAAAAAAAAAGAACTAAGTTTTTCATGAAATCTATGGAATAGCAATTCTGATAGGCTAGAATAGATTTTGTATGAAAAAAGATTGTCTGCAGAATTATCTTCCTGCAACATTGCATAAACGTGCCCTTATTTTAGTATCTAGATCCTATAAGGCTTTAACTTGGAGAAATTGCATTTTCCCCAAAAAAAAAAAAAAACTTAAACAAATTCTGAGTTAAAGAGTGGGACTCAATAATAGGTCTAACTATTGAAATCCAAACCATTCAAAATAAATTGTCATCTAGTGATATGGGACATCCTCAAATTTTATGTTAATCTAAGTTTGTTCAACCGTTTGATTGACTATTTTGATAAAATTACAATAATGAATATGCATAAGATTTTGTGATTCACATTTTCATCAACCATCAATCCAATGGTGGAACATGCTCAAATTGTTGTAAAACTTGAGGATATCTCATCTATCTGGAGTGCATTTATTGTGAACGATTTGGATTTTAACAGGTGGACCCCGCTATAGAGCTACACTTGTTTAGCTTAGGATTATTCCATGTTAAGCCTAAGATGATCTGGACTCCTTATTTTTAGTTTACCTTTATAGTTAGGGATGTATACTGGGCTAGGTCGACCAAGCGCATTACGACCCAGCATGCCGGTCAACATGTCGCAGCCCAGCTTGCCACGAGTATAACTTGTTCCACCTGCGCGCCATGCTGGCCAGGGTGACCAGGCATGTGGCACGGCATGACAAATAGGCGGTCTGCCAGGCCCGGCCACACCACAGCCCAACCCATAAAACTCAAGTCTACAGTCTACTACACATTGCCCGTAAGTCCAAACTTTCTTGAGATACCATCATCACTTTAGAAGAAGCTATCAAACAGCGTTTTATGAGATACAATCATCACTTTAGAAAAAATCTCACCAAACATGAATTTATAACTTCCGCAAAAAAAAAATCGAGGTATTTAAAAATCATAGACTTTGCTTATGTGGCAATTTCATCTTTCTATGGAAATTGTTTATCTGAAACATAACTTCGAAAATGTTACACCGAAATTCCAAATCGGCCAAAACATTGCATTTCGGAGGCCTAATTGAAATGAGGTCCGAAATGAAATTAACAACTACGGTAGTTTTTTTTTTTTTCAAGAAAAAGCAAAAAGAAAACGAACTAGTTTTTTTTGTGAATTCAATGGAAAACCAATTCTGATGGGCTGGAATAGATTTTGTATGAAACATAGAAAAGATTGTCTGCAAAATTGATTTTCCCTCAACATTGCATAAACGTGTCCTTATTTTAGTATCTAGATCCTATAAGGCTTTAACATGGAGAAATTTCATTTTACCAAAAAAAAAAAACCTTAAAGAAGTTGTGAGTAAAAGAGTGGGACTCAATAGTAGGCCTAACTATTGAAATCCAAACGGTTCAAAATAAATTATCATCTAGTGATATGGGGTATCCTCAAATCTTATGTTAATCTAAGTTTTTTCAACCATTTGATTGACTATTTGATAAAAATACGATAATGAATATGTGTAAGATTTTGTGAATCACATTTTCATCAACCATCAATCCAGTGGTGGAACAGGCTCAAATTGTTGTAAGATTTGAGGATATCTCATCTATCTAAACTTTGGAAGACATTTATTTTGAACGGTTTGGATTTTAACATGTGGGCCCCGCTATAGAGTTCCACTTGTTTAGCTTAGGATTATTCCATGTTAAGTCTAAAAGGATATGGACTCCTTACTTTTAGTCTGCCTTTATAGTTAGAGATGTAAATTGGGCTTGCCGACCAAGCCCATTACGACTCAGCATGCCGCTGAGCCCCGCTGGCCAGGGTGACCAGGCCTGTGGCATGGCATGACATATAGGCCGTCTGCCAGGCCGGGCCACAACACAACCCAACCCATCAAACTCAAGTCTATAGTCTACTGCACCTTGGCTCGTGAATCCAAGCACATCCCCATCACTATTTTTCTCGTCGCTTTCTTGAGATACCATCATCACTTTAGAAGAGGCTATCAAACAGCGTTTCATGAGGCTTACTTATGAGGCTTGTTTTATGAGATGTTATCATTATTTTAGAAAAATTTGAACCAAACATGAATTTATAACTTTCACAGAAAATCTTTTTCGATGTAATTAAAAATCATAAATTTTGCTGATGTGGCAATTTCATCTTTTCATGAAAATTGCCCTCACACAAACATGCCCTTAGTATTAAAATTCTTTTCTCAGGTTTAATGCTAGTCTTCTCTTTTCCAAGGAAAAGAAGCAAAATGTAGCAATACTGCAATAGTCGTTAATGTGGATATCCTTGTAGAGTCCCATAGTCAAGGAAGGCCATGAGACTAGTCATGAGTGGAACAAACTTGGCAGTAAAGTATTCGACAATTTTTTGGCCCATAGGCCAGCACAACATGTCAAGGTGGGTGGGTCATTTAATCATGACCTGTGCTGACATGACATGACCCTTTTTACACCCATACTTAAAGTCCATAAGATGTTTGATGCAGGCTTGTTAAACAGGAGTTTATATCTAACAATGGAGGCCTAATCCACAAGTGCCAAGGAATATACTTGTGTAGTATAGGCCTAGTTACTGAGAGATTCATGCCCTTTGATACATTTTAGCTCTTTTTAACAAGTTATGCTTGTATGACTTATATGTATAAAAGTTCAGGTCATCATTCATGACCATATATACAGAAAAAGCGAGGCTTTTCATGCCGGTTTAAGCAAATGATCAGGCCCAATTTGGCTCAACTAGGTCCATAAGAAGGTTCTTGTCATTGGGCCTGGACGTAAAAGTTGAAAATTCAAGCATTGCTATCATAGGCCCATTTCGTTGTTGAATGGGTTGCAGTTGGTTTTGTGCATCAGGCCCAAAATCATAAATGAACCCATATGAATTCAACTGAGGCCCAGTTAATTTGCTATGCAGAACTCGGCCTAGTCCATTAAGCTCAGACATAATCAAGCCTGATTTATATGTTTACTAGATCAGGTCCAGTTTACCAAAGTTCAAAACCATCCAGGGTCCATTTTGACAGTAATATTTGCGGAACCATAAGGTCTGCATGTTCTAGACCAAGTAATTAATGTTAGATTTCGTCATTACTCACCAGGCCTTGGTGTGTTCAGCCAACGCCAAGCCAAGTTTGATTTCTTTTAAGGTGCAAGTTTACCAACCAAATGACTCAATTCCCTTCAATTGGAAAGCTGATCATGAACAAGCATTTCACACTTATAGACAAGAAACTCACCTGGTTCAGTTTCTCATGGCTTTTCGATCGGATTTTGAACATGTTCGTGGGTTGCTCCTACAACGTTTACCCTTGCCATCCGTTGATTTTGCATTGTATGAACTTCTTGTCGATGAACTAACTCAAAACTCCTTGCATAGGAAGAAGGTCACTGATCCACAGTCTATCTTCGTCAGTCAAATAAGCAATTCCTCCAATTATAAAACCATTTAGAAAAGCCAAGGTCCCCCGGGCATATGCAACTACTACAAAAAGACAGGTCATTGGAAGTGAGACTATCCAATTCGGCCTAAAACCCAAGGCAATCGACGTGGTGACCAATTTAGTAATCGTCACAACACTAATCGGGGTCCACCTGTGCATCACTCGACTGGAGTCTCTATCGATGCATCTCCAATTTCTGTAGATCTTAATGCTCACATTCAACAGCTTTGTTGATGAGAGCATGCAACAGATGATGCTCACTCCTCATTTAACTCCTCATCCGTTCGTTGTCGCCTCTACCATGTCTGCTGCCAATACCCCAGGTATAACTGCCTCGCCTTGGATATTTGACTCTGGTGCATCTAGTCCTTTGATATCTGATGGTTCCATCCTTACTAATTGTTATACCCCAATTAGACACATCTCCATTCGCACAGTTGATGGAACCACTCTAGCTACCACTAAAGTGGGCTCCATCACGCCTATTACGTCCTTTGATTTATTTTGTCTTCCTTCGGTATTACATGTTCCCCATCTTTCCATCAATCTCTTATCCAATAGTCAGTTGACTGCTGCAAGTTACCTTGTTACATTCACTAATACTCATTGGATGCAGAAGTTAAGACGCAGACTTGGGATTCTTCTAATGTCTGCACCCTCTTCTCTATCTGGGTATAGTAGCTTTCCTTCTTCGTTGACTCAACTAACAGTGGGACAAGGAGAAGCCTCAACCAGTGGGAAGACCCCCTCTTGTACATAGACTCATAGCTACTAGACTAGAGAATCCCTCTATTTAGATGCATTTATTTGTGCGCCTGTAGGAAGAATAGAAAGAACCGACTCTCTTACACAATCAGTTGGACACGGAGATGCTGCTCCTTCTCTTGAGAGTGACCTCAGGGAGAGAACCATTCTTGTCTCAGGCGCATCTTCTGTGCCCCAAATAACTTCTACTTATTTATGAAAATCAGAGTATTGACAGTCTGCTTTTCTTATGGATTTCACTAAGAAGTGTTATCTAATAAGGCAGAAAAGAAAGACAGTATAGGCTCTTAGAAGTGGTCCCGGAATCAACTCCCTATTTTATTCCATAATAAAGCCTTCTTCTTAGGCGGGAACCAGCAAAATCTGATCTTCGGGGACGCTTTTAACCTCTATTTCGCTTGTCTTTCTTCTGGACAAGAAGACCTGAATGAAATGGGTAGGAGTCTTTAGAGGGCAATGCAGGGTTCCATCTGACTTTCTCCTTTGATAGTCATTTTTGATGGGAATAGTATGGTTCCTTCATTGTACCGAGGAAGGTATTGACCATTTCCTTGTCTGTCATGGGAGGGTTGACTTGTGCAGCTACCTCTCTCCATCTTTGAGCGTAGGTTCTGAAGGACTCCTGGATCTTCTTCCCCATCTTTTGAAGCTCGAACCTGTCTGGAGCCATCTCGGTGTTGAACCGGTATTGTGCCAAAAGGCTGTTGTTAAATCAGACCAATATTGGATTTTCTGGACGTCCAGGCGGACGAACCAGGACAGTGCTGGGCCTGTGAGACTTTTCTGAAATTGTTGCATCAGAAATTTCTCGTTCTGTCCCCACAGACTCATTTCCCCGCAGTATATTCTAAGATGAGTCATAGGGCACCCGGTGCCATTGTACTTGACGAAATCTGGGGTTTTGTACTTGGGAGGCCGGGGTTCAAGATTCGGGAAGAAACATAGATTGGCAAAGCTTGTGTTGCCATAAGCATCTATTCCTTGGAGTCCCCTTACTTTTTCCTCCAGACTTTCAATCTTGCTGTCCAGTCTAGTTTATTTTTCCTGCTGTTCTTTTCTTACAGTTTCTGGAACTTCACCGGTCATATTGACTACCAGTGCTGGAGTGGTATTCACAGCATTTCCAGCTACTTGAGATATAGTTGCTTCTGTCTGAACTGCTGGGTGTGGCTGAGGTACATTAGGAGGCATCTGTTGAATTGGTGATAGCATTTGAACACTTTGTGCCAGTGCTGCCTCTAGCCTTAGCATGTTATTAGCCATGTCATTCAATCTCTCTTTTATCTGTTGCAATTCTAACTTCATTGCGTGATTCTCACTTGACTCAGGTACATCTGCCATTCTTGGAGAGTAACTCCTTGTACGAATGGGACTGCGGGTGAGTGGTCTTCCCCGACTTTTGCTATGCTTTGGCGGCCTTCCTCTTTGAGGAGGTGTAGTATCTTCCAGCTTTTTCTTTCTTGTTTCTGCAAACTAATTCTAGTTTTGCGAACAAGGGAGAAATTAGCAAGTTCAAACTGCCAAGTAATAACACATTATGATATGCATGCAATGCAATGCTCCTAATGCTATTATGATGTTATGATGCAAAACAATGTATAATCTCTTGAAGAAGCGACTTGGGCTCTTTAAAGATAAGACCGTATGAACCTATTTGAAAGTGTGACACCTGTTATGAAGAATCTGAACGGCAAGTGAGCCATGTGGAATCTTTTAGATCATTTATTTTGAACATAAAAACTGCCCCAGTTTGAAATGAAAACTGGGAAAGATCCTAAGGGAATCCTAGGAGTACAAACACAAGGCATAGCCTCATTTAATTACACGGTAACAATCACTCAATCGACTGATGAAGTTTTCCTCCCGTTTTCGTTCCTCTCCTTTATTGAAAGAAGGTGTTCGGCTCATAACTATTTGATTAGCTTCTGCTCCTACTTCTTTGAAGATCTCCATGGCCTGAGAAATTCTGCCTCTACTGATCATTAGTCGGTGCTCGAGTCTCTGTACCTCTTGGGTGAGCATTTTTTTTCTTTCCTCCAATTCCAGCTGTTCCTTTATCAACGAATCCCTTTCCCCCATCCAAAGTCGTTGGATTTTCTGGTGTGGGAGAGAGGATTCTGTCAAGTAGTCTCTGTAACATGGATTCGGTGGAGGAGGATTCTCATCTTCGACCATGCCAGGGTTTTTGTCCAAGCTTGCTTCTATCCAGAGGTGATAGTCCCGGTATGCTTTGTAGTTGTGCACCTTGTCATCTCCTTCTCCCATAGGTATATCTTCATATCTTCTCAGTTGCCAAAGACGTTGTCCTTTCTTTACATGTTCCTTGCTGTTGGATGCGGTGAAGTCGAAAAACCAGGCAGACATGTCTTCTACCATCGGGACTGGCTGAACTAATCCGTACTGCCTCACCACTCGAGAAGGGGAATATGCGGCCATTCCATGCATCCCGAGTAGAGGTACAAAATGGTGTTCTCCGCATTGCATGATGAGTCTTCCAGTGAGGAGCATCTTGCTTTCCAGACTATTTTATCAGAGGTCAATGAGTTCAGGTAGAAAATCCATTCTTCTTTGGTGGCGATTTGATTGGGTTTGTTGCAGTATACCAGATAATGATTGATGATGTCCATATCAAAGTATCCGTTCGTGCGGATGGATCTAAACTCTGTGAGGTGCTCAAGGAACCAAACTTGGAGTAATGCTGCACAACCAAAGAAGAAGGCTCGTCGCCGAGTGGAGCAGAAGGATAGTGATCGCATCACTTCTCCCAGGATCATTGGTACAAGTGTGTGGTGGTCATCCATTTTGTACAAGATAGGACCCATGCGACAATCCACATAATTGTCCTTCCCTGGGAAAACTGTGCTTCCTAAAACTGCAAAGGCTAGAGCATTCATGCGGCGATCGGACCAATATCTTACACTCCCCTTGAACAGATTCTCATGCTTGTGAAAACAATCTTCAGATAGGAAATACTGGTACAAGAGAGTTAAAGGACACATGCTGAATGAACCATCACGACTTGGTTTGAGTTCTATTTGGGAACACGGGATGCCGAGTAGATTGTTTGCTTTCCTTTTCCTTCTTTGTGCTTTCTTTCTAGTCCCTGTGTCCGAAGATAAATAAGTCCTTCTCCTTCTATTCTATCAAAAGGCGAACATCTAATCTAGGCCCGGTCGCCCTTCTATGAAGGCGAGCAGCCCAGCCCCCCTGTTGCTTATAGTCGTAAGGGTAAGCGGTATTTCGCAATAGCAGCTCCGAGAAGCTAGGCTTAGGGTGCGCCTCCTGCCGTCGTTTCAGTGACTCATAGGGCTTCCCTCAACTCAGACTGGTGTCGTCACCTCTCCCAGGACCGGAATGATTATCCCTGCCCGATGGGTCTACATTCATCCTTGAACTGAATGTCGTCGGGTACTGTTCACTTCCCCGCCATTCTTGTAACCGTCACTTGTAATCCGCGCAGGTGTGTCTGCACCCCCTGGAGTGGACGAGAAAGAAAGGATTTCTCGGAGCAACCTCCCAAATTCCAGACCCAGGAGTTCACTTTCTCGTATGAGCATTCGGTACATGTATGAGTCCGTGGAAGAGTGAAGGGGTCACCACTACTGAGGATCTCCCCCCTAATCTTAGATAGGTCGTCTGAGGGTTCGCCGCGGTTCATTGATGTGCTTACACACTAGGCTACCCTTCTCCGAAAGCTCCGCGGGACTACCTACCACTAGTCTTCGGCCGGAGGGATTTATTGCACAAAAACGCCGGGACGCTGGCTCCCGCAGAGGGAAGCCCAACGAATGTCAGATGCAAAGCCCCGCACCTCATTAAGATCATATTGGCATACTCTCCCAAAAAAGAAAGAGCAGACCCCATTGAAGACGGGAGTGAGGTACAACAAGGCCATTTCCGTCCACCGCCCTTCTCACGGAGCCGTACGTGGACGTTACCGCTCATATAGCTCCCAGCCAGCAAGCAGTTAGCCTTCCTCTACAAGGAATGGAAGTGTGGACGAATCGACATCAAATAGAGGAATTTGGTTTTTCTTTTCAGCAATAACATGATAAGAGCATCCCTTTCACAAAAACCTACGGACCCCCCCCAACCCGGTCACCCCCCTCTCCTGCCACTTCAGCACCTTGTGATCTTCTCAAAGATCATTACGAGCCCTCTCCTAGAATGTTTTTGTAGAATCCGAAAATTCTTTCCATGGTGGATCAGGACGAGAATGAATCCGGGAATCCAGGACATACTCATCCTGGAGCTTCTGCTCTCCTCTGGGGAGGGGTTTTTTATAGAGAGAGAGGTGAGTTGAGGGTAGCCTCCCGCTTGACTGATTCCTCGGAGTCGGAGGAAGATCTCTCATCTGATGACCCTGAACAAGAAGGAGCTGCTCTTGATGTGAGATCAGCAGTAAAAGAAAGAAGAGGAATTGGATGCCCCAGAACAGCAGCCTTAAAAAAAAAAACACACAACGGACCGGACACAAACAAAAGAAACAAGAAGAGGGCCATGATGATTATCCTATGTTCGTTTTCGCCCTGCCCCGATGATGCGCTCCTAGCTCGCGGAGCTACATACCGAAAAGACTCTCTCTATTACTTTGAGAAGAGAATCGTTGGTTTGACCGACGAACTACGCGGGAAATACGAGATCTAGGCAAGCCGCTACATGTTCTCCCCTTGCCCTTGAACGATATGAAGAACTACTTATCTTCTCTTAGATACCGGTCGATCGGTTCGCATCTATGGTCAATCAATAGGTCCGCGGATCTATTCTTCTATACGAGAAATCGCCATCTCGTAGCACCACCACGACACCGATTCTCGTTCTTATTCCGAGCCCCCCCATGCTGTGACTTCGACTTATAGTATGATGAATGAGTGGAAAGATCTTTATAGAAGTCCTTGTCCGATCCAACCAAAGAGTTCGTATCGTATATTTTATTATTTATATATATATATTCTTTGCCTTTTTTCAGTAGAATCCCCGGTCCCAAACGACTGCGGGTAGCCGCCAAGAAGAATGAATTCCCGAAGGGGTCCAATAAGACTTCCTTTCGAGTAATACAGGGACGGACTGATACTCCTAACTCCCGATGCAGGAGCAGGAATCTAAATGAGGAGGAGGGTTTCGAAACGCATTGAACCTCCCAATCGAATGAATCGTAACATTCGTAATGATAAACTTTACGGAGCCCTATCGCTCGGTTAGATAAGATAGGTCCACCCCAGAACTCAAACAACCAACTATATGCTATAGAAGCACGCACTTCTTCGTTATATATACGCGATTCCTCGTTGGTGATCTATCTTGCTTGCTATACTTCCGGTCCGGGCACAGAAATTAGAAAGCAGACGTCATATTAAATCTATGATGATAATTACATAGATCTGGATGGGTAAAAATGGAAAATAGATCCATCCTTCTCTACTCGTTCTTAGGAGACAGTGAGCTACTATGAAGAAACTATGTACATGTACAAGTCAGTCACAAAGGATGCCCCCCGAGTTCCGGAAACTAGGTTCCTGCTGTATAAGCTCGGGAAGAAGGATAGGAGAGTTCGGGACTCCAGGGATTGGAATCTTCGGGGAAAGGGGGTCTTTGTGCTTCCGTGGGTGGGGGAAGATGCTCATCGCAGACAGTATGTTGGGCAGGCCAGTACTTAGTGGTCCCGGTTTTTAGGTATGTCCTGGTTACTACTTAAATAAAGGAAAAGCTAAAAGAAATCGAACTAGAACTCCACTCCCATTTCTAAATCGAATTCAATCTTCTGGCACTGGGTGTTCTAAGCTTAAAGCAACGAAGGGTGACGAAGGGGGAGAAGGCCCAGCAGGTC
Organism: Litsea cubeba; assembly: GCA_012931725.1. NCBI lineage: Eukaryota > Viridiplantae > Streptophyta > Magnoliopsida > Laurales > Lauraceae > Litsea > Litsea cubeba. The sequence continues at coordinate 51,579,989 of CM022948.1, forward strand.
CTTTTCCCCTCTCCCGAAAAAGTATGTATAAGGATAAATACCAGTAGCTTTATGTTGTTGTATCCTTACTTTTGTTATGTAAAGGGGGGCTTAAGCATCGGGAGAGGCTATCTATAATAGAAAGATTCAAGATAGACCTATTTCGAATATTAACAGCTCCTCTATAAAAAAGGTATGTTAGGTAGTCTTCCCTAAAAGACCGCAAGTGGTAAGTACACGCGTGGGAACATAGGAGCTTCCTTTATGTGCGGCCTGCAACCAGGCACTGGCCTTTTCTTTCCTTTATGGCTTTAGGCTGAGCCTTTTTCCCAGCCTTCCTTCCTGAAGAAAGGCCGTTACCTCCTTTTTTAATGAATAAAGCGAAGCGATAAGTACACGTGCGAGGCGTTGACTTGACTTACGGAATACAAGCGAACAACACAAAAGAGACTTCTCGGGGGCGAGCACAGAAAGAGAAGGAAGAGAATGGAACAGACAGCGATATAAATGCAAAAAACATAGGAACTACCTGCCTTATTAGAGAGAGGGCGAACTACTATAATCTAAGTAAGTGTTAGCGAGTTGACCACTAAAAAAAGAAGAAGAAAACAAGGGAGTGAGCTCAGCACTCCGAAAGACAAACAAGTGAGCTCAGCGAAACAAGGACAAGACAGAAAAGAAAAGAAGCTAACGAAAGACAGAGAGAGGGCATCTGAAGGCAAGCAAGGAGGTGTTGTTGTATCCATTTGATTTTGCCCGCCAAAAAACGTGAGCTGATGAATAAGTCCCGCGCGTCTCACGCGCTACGGCTACATTTGACATTGCCCCTATCTTTCTGAGCGCGATAATAACCGGCTTTTTGGCCGTAGATTGCGGGTGAAGCTCCCTTGTACGGAAGCTGGAACCCCAACCACCTTAGGGACCAGGTCATCCATGCGGCCGCAAAATCATAGCCGAAGATCGCACCCACCAGTCACTCAGTGAGACCGGCAGGCATCGAATCGGTTGCCGCCTTTCAATCAAAAGAGTAGTACTCCAACCTATGACGGATGAATGACAATGGTCTCAACTGATTCAAAGTTCCGTCACTTCTAATCAGTGAAAGAATCGTCATTAACCAATCATGTATCGGACGCACCATCCCTTGAAGTAAAGGGTTAGCGAGCGCAAAGATGCGGATTTTACCCGCACCCTCTTTCTTAGAAGCCAAGCGGCCTTTGGGGATAGGAGCTTCGCCTGGCGAAACCCCATGCTTTGAGAGTTCCATTAGAAACTGCCAGCACTTTCTCCACCCGGGAGTCACTTCAGTACCTGGAACTACTGTCCAAGGATGCAAAAAAAAGGTATGATCCATACATTGAAAGTGTCAACGTTGACTCACAAGCGCCACCCTCGCCGGGTAAATCCAGAGAAGGGCAACAGCTTCTGTAGGTAACGACTAAAATAATGATTTTCATTATTAGAGTCGTGAACCCGTAGTCGGTGTTGAAGACCAACGTCGGTATAAACCGATATAACCTAAATGCAAAGGTATCGATTTATAGCGAGGAACATACCGTTCCCTCCGTAGCTGTCTTTTATCGATCATAAGCTAAGCATACTGTGAGAACACCGAGGCTGCGTCTTGAACTATCTTGGTAATCGATGAAACTGAGAGTTTCCCTTGTTTAACCAAAAGTCTTAACTTACTGAGGGAAAACCAAGACAGATACAGGCGAACCAACCGGTCCGCATTCTCATCCCGAATTCTCATTTTCCGGAATTCAGTCAGGTGGCTAGGTAGCCCGCACCTAGTAAGAGACACTGATATAGGCCGGGGCGCTAAAACAAATCGTCGATGCCCACCATAATACGCCATCAAACAACTTGATGCCGTTTTAAGGTAAAGAGAGGCGTGTAACCACCCTCCCTTATGGCCCAGTTGTCGAATACTACAGATCAGAAGGTACGCCGCGATGCAATTCTCCTTCGTGAGATGCCCTATGACGGCTTTCTTCCCTTTCATAAAAAGTCCAGAAAGCCACCGGGTACTTTCCACAGTACCCCGCCGACGCTTTCGATCCGAGGCGCTAAATTAGCTCAAAGGTACAATTTACATTCATCATTTTAGAATGATAACCCTTGTCTATTATGAGTGATCGAGACCCAGGGGAGGTTTTTGACGGATTAGACTCTTGGGCTCGAAACTCAACTTCTCCACGGCCCCTCATCCGCAGACAGACGGCCAAATAGAGAGACGCGTTGCTAGAGGAGTACCAAAGAAACTTCGTGAGTGCTAACCAAAAGAATTGAGTAGAGCTGTTGGACGTAGCAAAATTCTGCTATAACTTGCAGAAAAGCTCTGCATCCGCCCGTTTGAGCTAGCAATTGGCCAACAACCTTTGGCTCCCCACACGGTTGTAACCGGCTACACTGGTAGAAGTCCCTCTGCCTAGTTGTTTGCTAAAAACTAGCACGAACAAACTTAAATTGCAAAAGCATACTTAGAGAAGGCTGCCAAGATAATGAAAAAGTGGGCAGACAAGGATAGAAGGCCTGCCCACTTCGACTTAGTACTGGTAAAGCTTCAGCCAAACCAGTTAAGAGTCTATTGCAAGGTGCATAAAGGGCTCATACGGAAGTCTGATTGGACTTTCCCCATAGTTGGACGAGTTGGACAAGCAGCATATAGAGTCCAACTTCCAGCGAGGCTAAAGCTCCATCCGGTGTTTCATGCAAGCTGCCTCAAGCCATACCATGGGGATTCAAGCGATGAAAGAAGTCACATTTCCTCAAGAGCACCTCCACCATAACCTAATTCAAAAAGGAGGCTGAATACATCATGGCTGATCGAGTAAGCAGTAGCAGAGGGGTGGCTAAGCACAAAGAATCTTTAGTCAAATGGAAGGGATTGCCCGAAAGTTAGGCTAGCTGGGAACGGGACGCAACTCTTTGGCTTAGGACTTTGGCAATTTGAGGACAAGGTCAAAGAGTATCTTCATGGAAAGTCGACGAGGACGACGACTCGGGGGAGGATTGTGACAGACTTAGCCATCTCACCTTGCTCGCTTCGCTTTCTGTTCGACGAATCGGTAGCGTAAGTCTCCTGGTTTTAAGGGAGTTATTAGCTTTCACTGCGTTTGAAGGGAGTGTGTTTCTTGAGCTCTCTCGGTTAACTCGCTGAAAGTTAGTTAGTTAGTCTCTCTCTCAATCGTAGACTACTCTCATAACATTCATTGTACGTCTAGAGTGGTTGGTCACACCCGGCTTCAAGCAAGCTGTGTTTTTGCAAAGAGTATAAAAGAAGTGCCCTATAAGCCTATAAGACAGTGTTGAGGTTGAGGTTGAGTTTTATCTGTCCCTTCTGACGCTTGACGTCACATTCAGGCTAGTATGCCTCCTCCATAGGGTGAGGGATTACTCAGACTTCCTGGTTGCACGAGCATCTTTGGCTCCTCCCAGGTAAGAGGTGCTGCTTAAGTGAGTTGAGATCATTGGGCCAAGCAGGTTCCCCATTCACCATCTCCCTTCTTATAGATTCGTCGGCTTACTAGAGATGAGGATCTATTCATATAGTCAGTCCCTTTGTCAACCACACGTGTCTATCTTTTTGATCACCTCATCATTCACAACATTATCTGTCATCTGAGAAGGCTTTTTATTTTCCTTCCATATTTATGCGGACATGAGCTATTACCCAAGGCCATAAATAGGTTTGTTCCCACTATCAAAGGATTTACTTGGACCATCACCGAGAGAGGATGGGATTTGTTTACTTTGGTGTGTGTGTGTGGTCGTTCGACATGCTTTTGGCTGCTCGACTACTAGTTGCTTGGCATGCTTTTGTCCACTTGGTGTGCATCCGTATGCTTTTTGGGCATTTTTGTGCTTGGGGTCATGCCGGTTTCCACTAGTCTATTAGTTTAAGAAAGTAGTCAAGTGGACAATTGATTTGTCTCTCTCCCAACCGAACTACCACAATGTTTAGGGTCAAACTTATGTGAACCAATTGAGAAGAAGTATAGGAGGGGTTTAGAGGTTTCAGTCACTTCTTGACTGAGTTAGAGGATGGAGTCTCGACGGAACGGCGAGGAGGAGCAGCTGATCTGCGAGGTTCTGCAAAAAACAACAAGGGAAGCACTGGACACGGGTTAAGCAGTTTGTTAAGGACGCCAGGGAAAGACCCGACCTATACCCGAGCTTCCAGTTACAACTAGGGGTCAGCGGACCAGGCGGGGCATGGACCAACAATTACTGAGAAATGGGCGGGGCACAGAAAAAAGGGAGCTCGCGAATGCTTACCTTCCCCTCAATTGCAGTAAGGAAGTCTTCGCTCGGGCTTCTCTCTCGGGGAAGCCCTACGCTTGACTTCGAGTTGTTACATCACTTTGCCAACTTTGAGGTGAGCTAATTGCATAGATTTATGTCGATAAAATTGCGTAGAGTGATCATAGAGCACATGCAATCGGTGATCAAACAAGGGACTAGTTTCTAGTTCCATGAGTTCGAAGACACTGTAGCGACAGCACGGTCAAAAGTGAAATAACTAGCTGACTACAGCGGGGAAGAGCACATCCTTGGGGTGTGAAGGAACCCAATCCTTGCTCATTTTTCTGAAATTGACTAACTTCACAGTAAAATGAAGAGGATTTGTCTCCTTATCGCTGGGAGAGGGACTTAGCTGGGCCCGCTTCGAACTCCAACAAATCTCAAACTCGACGTAGCTACGGCTAAGCATGCACTGAAACTGCATCGCGACGACGACTGAATGCCGGATATCCCGGTTCTACGTGAGGTTAGGCTGACCTCGCCCTTGTCCAATAACCATTCTGAGTGGGGTATAGAGTGGCGATATGAGATATCAGATCATCAAACCGAAAAAGGCTAGGGAATTGCAGGGGAATCACAAATTGCAGTAAAACACCTCTGCAGCTCTCTAGTGTTCAGTACGGACTGCATGTACAAGAAGGCTATGATTGGCCGGTGACATTCCTGCTAGCTGAGGAGAATGCCCGGTCGACGTCAGTTGACTATGTTGCCGGAAGACCGGGTACGTAGGACAGGCGTCAGCGGTATACTGCGACAGTGGCTCCATACGGGATACAAACAATACTGCTATCGCTCGGGCTTCTCCTCATCGGGAAGCCCTTCGCTTGCTTATGCGCGCACATGCGCATACACGCATACGCGAATAGCGCATAGCAGTCGGAGGAAAATAAGAGCTGGCACCCGCCCTCGGAGGAGGGGGTTTATGCCCTTATGAGAAAAGATAAGATAAAGGAAAAGAGATAAGATAAGGGCTCTAAGATAAGGAGAATGTAAGGAAAAGATCAAAATAATGCAATGCACCGTTCCTTCTGCTCTTGCTTACCTGCCTCACTCATACTAGCCATTCCCAGTCTCGTCACCAGCAGAAAGCACAATAGCAATTAAGTTCTAACGAACCAATTTCATTGCCTTTCAAAGCCTTAACCTTCGTCCGATCTAGTCTAGGATAACTAGCTTCTCTCATCTGCTATCGTTATAATGTATGATTCAAAATCGTCTTTCCTCTTCCGCGGGTAACTATGCCCTTTATTTGGTCTCGAAACAACCGAACCAACTCGTCTGCCCATTCCATCCGCCCCGGAACTAATAAATAAATAAATATAAGAATAATACCTTGACTTCGAGCTTAGGGCTTGAATCAAAGGGAAGTAAGGCAATGGTGTTTTAGGTGCAGGGACGGAAAGGCTAGCTGACCTCTTTTCTGACAGGGAAGGCCTTTATATACAAAGGGCGAAGCTCGAGTAGGTTACTTTGAGTGACAAAGCCAGGCTCTGAAAGAGAATACTACTATGAAGAGCTAACCGGTTCCCATGTCAATCTTATGTTGTGATTCATATGAATATATTATGAAGCCTATCGATGAACAATGCCAAACGAATCGTTTCCATACGGCAGAGATGGAGACGGGGGGCTCCCCTACATAAGCCCAAGTTCACGATCTAAGGAGTAGCCTTCGAGAAATGACATTTCAAACTCAAACAACTCTTTCATATTGGCCGACGGCAGGTGTGATTCTTTTTTTTTTTTAGATTTAGCTTCAGCATACTCTCATTCAGAATGGCATTCGATTTAGATGCGCTTCGTCTTTTTTTTTTTGTTTTGAACTTCCTTTTTATATCAAATGGGGCTTTTAAGTCGGAACTCAAAGCGCCTACACCTAATGGGTTAAGGTTAAGCAATTTTTTGCTACTTGATTGGAGTAGTCAGAGAATTCCCTCTTTCAGTTTCGCTCGTCAGTTTAGATAGTTTAGGGAAAGCAAGTGCTGTGATGAGATCTGTCTTTCGGCTTGGCTTGGTCGATAAAAGCAAAGAGAAATCTCTCCTAAAGGGAAACTCTTCTTGTAGCGAGTTACGGGAAGGCGGTAAGTTCAGTAAGTCAAGCCCTAAAGATTAGAAGGAAACGAGCCCCTCCCCTCCCTCAGTAAGTCAAGGGGAAGGGGAAGGTATTGAAGGTTTTAAGCATGCTTGATTAGAAAAGTCCTTTCGGTTTCGGGTTACAGATGGAAGACGGCTTTCTTTGATCATCGAACCTTTCTCTTTCTGGTTCCGGGGATCAGGAAGAAATTCCGTATTCCGGGCCTACGTATCTCTTTCGGGAAGCGCTTGGATTAGACTTAGCAGTCACTCGAGCCAGAAAGTCAGTTCATAAAGTCAAGGCAGTAAGCTAGGCGGTGGATCAAAAGAATTTCCTTTCTGCTCTAGCTGTCTCGGCTTTAGCTAGTTCAGGTGGTTTTGGTAAGCTTGTCAGTTTAGCTAGTTAGGGAGGCTCGTAGATGAAAGCCTCTTTCCTTTTTTTTTTTAAGGGGCCTTTTATTAGTAGGGGGTGAAAGTACCTAGGTTAACAAATCTCTGTTTCGTGTTGGCGGGATCGACTTCCACTTTCGATACCGAGAAAGCAAGCCGAGCAGAGAAGGTAGCTAGTGAAGTACCGGGCACGGTAGCTAGCGGCTTTGGTCTCGTCGTAGAATCTACTCTTTCCGCTCATTTGTTCAGATAGATTGAATTTTTTTTTCCGGAGTAGGCGGTGGTACAGAGAGAAAGGAAGTCGGCTATGACTCCCAAGCCCCAAAGGACAGGAAGGTTCAAGGGCCGGTAGCGGAAGTAGAGGAGCAGGTTGCTAGTTCAGTCTACTCGTAGAATCTACTCTTTCAGGCACCGAAGTCAAATCACTTTGTCTTGCGGGAGGCTGATCAGAGAGTTCGTTCCTCTAAGCCCGGGTGGAGGGCCCTTACGTAATAGGCGTAGAAAAAGTGTTCTTGTTCGGGTTAGATACTTAGATACAGAGGGGAAGAGAAGTCCTGTTTCGAGTGGAAGGCGGTAGCAGTTGCTCTTTCAGGTAGGCGAAGGTTGACTTTTAAGTCTTTATCTCGTGCTGTTGCGTAAGCAAGTCCAGCCTTTCAATGGTTAGGGCTAGTGAAAGCGGTTTAGAGAGAATTCTTGACTGTTGACTTCTAGGAGAACGGGACTGCTAGGACTTTGACTTCTAAGAGCTACACTCGTTAGGGAATAGGAGTCTTGTTGTCACTCTTCCCCTTTCTTTGGCACTCATCTTTCCTCGTACAAAAGCTGTCTCCAACTGTAGTATCAAATTCTCTATCTGATTTTGGTTTGCTTAGTCACATCAATCAGTCATGCGGTGGGTCTTTCCGCTCATCCATATCCAAATGGGGACAATCCCTTCTCCATGAACACGCACGGTTCTGAATGTAGTTTCCAACCCCTTCCCATGAACAACCGCTGGTCAATCCCAGCCGCGTGGAGTCGCTACAGCCGAAACCAGTTACTACCACTCTTCGTCTATTTATCCTCTTCTGCTTCTGATTCTGATTATGCAGATGATTCCGCAGTGTCCTTCCGACTTGACACGCACTCAGATAGGGATGGCCATTCCCAGTATGCTTACTAGTCCACTCATTCGGACTCCGATCATAATTCGCTGACTGATGATAATGATATAGATTATGTATACACAGACGTAAGGCCGAGGTTTACTTTGTCTACTACTACTCATTCCAGCGGCTTACAGGGCTAGGGCTCATCAAAGGTGGTTCCTACTTAATTAAAAGAGCTAAAAGAAGACAGGAAAGAAGAGTGACGGGTCTTGTCTCGCTTTCTTGCTTTCGTGTGTCGGGTTCCTGCCCTTGCTTTCCCGTTTCGGAGAGAAGGTCAGGCTTGAGAGGCCAAACCAACCCCAAGCGAATAGTGGCATAGCACACTCCGAGGGACTCGTTTAGGCAAATAGAATGGGTCATGGCTTCTTTGGGGGGAAATGCCCTTCTAATGGTCAACCAATAGCATTCGAAGAGAGAGTAGTCGCCACAGAAGCCAAAGGACTTTCCTATTCTCGATGAAAAGAGGCAAGGGCTTCTGTTCTGAAAGGCAGTTTAACCAACCAAGCGTAGTTGGCTCCATAGGGCTTAGAATTGGATGAGAAGCCCGTTATCCGTATGATCAAACTGCTCCTGATGCGAAGTTTTCTGGATAGAACGATGGATAGAATGGTCATCCTCCTAGGCTACTACTTGAAGCTCTCGGTTCTCCCGTGAAGTGGGCAAAGGGAAGTCGGAGCTTTTCAAAGAAATGATGTAAATGGATGTCCAAAGACTCCGCAGCGAGGGTAGAAGGTGAATGCTGCTTTTTCCGATATCACTGTTCGGGCTTGTATGTTGTCTAATTCCATGGTTCCATAGATCTAACAGGTTACAGGAAAGAACCTAAAAACGAACCAAGGTAATATCAACTGCTAACCGGGATTCTCACCCTCACCACAGACTAAAAGCTAAAAGGGCGGTCGAAGATCTGCTGATCGTCTCATGTCTACATTCAGAGAACTGCTCAGTATAATCTAACTGGAATTACATAATTTAGCTTTTACCAGGTCTAATCGACAACAGGGAGTAGAATCTGGGAAAGGACCGGGAAGGATTCATGGAGAACGAATCTATCTTACTTGAATCCATTCCTACGCTGTCTGATCATAGACCTATATTAATGACAACCAAGGATAAGACTGACTTGACTGGGGCCCTCTATACCTTTGAGGATGGATCAACAATGGCTTCTGAATGCAGAATGTATACAATTGATTGAGGAAACTTGGAATGAAACTCCCAGGAATTTGAAAGCTCCTGCCTAAATTTAACCGAAGACTAGTACTAGTAGCAGTAGCAATTCAACAACGACTAAAGGCTCCGCGGGGCGAAGGAAATTGCATTACAAAACAAGCAGGAAACACGTGAATGGGAAAGGAATATTGGAACAAGCAATTGAGAGAGAACCACATGCAGAACACATAGTGGACTATTGTATGTATAGAAAGCCAGATTGGAAGCTCAGGCAAGTGAGTCGCTGCGCCATTAAGTTCAAAGGTTTTTATTTTTTCCAAGCGCTTCCACACTTTAAAAATTGGAAATGCCCAACAGGCCAGGTTCTGGTTCAGCATGAGGAGATAGGGACAGAAGTTATGAAATTGTTCTCACACTTATCCATCTTCTCGAGCCAACTGCATATAGCAGCAGTCCATAAAATATTGGAAAGAGTCTCCGGGGCAAAAAAAAAATTCTTCAATCCGGTATTCCGCTACAATATGATAGATTATTTTTCTTTCATATTTTGGAAACGTTCTAGTGAATTAGAACGATTTGAACCGAGAGCTTTGCCCATCCGCTCCTTCTCGGAAATCTGTAATATATATATAGCAAATTACATATTAAAAACTCTTGGATTTGCGCGCTATTTTCACAAAGTGGCGAGGTAGGTCTTTATTTTTTTGTTATAGCACTCGGTGATTTGATCAATCATTTCTTGAGCTGTCTGTCCCTTACTTGCACTGTATTCTGTCTTGGAAATCTCTTTGGAAAGGTTTTTAATTTTCGAAAAGAGACCTACCACCAGTGGGCCAGGGCTATCGAAGTGACGGAGATGCTGGTCCAGATCGAAGTCCCTGTAAGCAACTTTTATTTATTATAATATGTGCGAAGTCTTACAACCTTGCTATCTACCTAACCAACCGCTTGCTCCGCTCACGGATCCTGTGCCTCTGGGTTGGGTACCGATCCCGATCAAAAGTATCCTTCCTCTCCCGGCTGGTCGAGTATCCCCACCTCTCCCGTTACCTATCGGTTTAGAGCAGCCAGCCCGTTGGGGCCGGTCGAGCCTTTCTTCAAATCCCTCCTTAACTCAAAATCGATTATTCACTGGACTGGATAGGTCTACTTCGATGGATAGATAGCGTCAACTACCAGACTTCCGGATGAGCAGCAAGATGCGCTGTATCACAGGTTGTTCAAAGCAGCTAAGAGGTTCCACCTCCCCCAATAGTTAGTACGGGGGGAGAGGGCTCGGATGGGCAGAGGTCATCATGGCTCCCTTCGGTCGGCGGATAGGATATACAGGATTAGTAACGACGATCGAATAATGGAGACAGGAGAAGGGATAGGGGATGGGAGAGAAGGAGGCGGGGTTCCGGGATAAAAGACAGATAGTTGAACCGGTCGATCAGTCGAGGGAAATCATTGTTGCCGGAGCACTCGATTAGACTCTATTTTGGGAGAGGGATAGAAGACAGATAGTCCGGACAAGAAGGTTTGTAATTGCCTGAGGAAGAAGGGGAAGACAAGAATGGTTGTTCATTGTTCGACCGTCCAATCCGAGACTCTTCTTTACTGGCCAGTTCGAGCATTCCCTCTGACCGGACTGCATTGAATCTCCTGTCCCGTCCAATCCGAACTGCATTGAATCTACTCGACGGTTCCGGAAAGAGCAGTAAAGGCGGAGTTGAGCTATGCTAAGCAGTAAACGCAGAGTCCCGCGGAATAATAGGAAAAGAGTTCAGTTGCTCCTGCCGCTTCGATTCGACTGATCCTCCATCCCTAAAATAGTGGTTTGTTCCTACGTCTCTTGTTCCAACGACTGACTCAACCTGAAAAGCCCCCGAATCCCCTCGAATAAAATAAATAGTAGTTTGTTAGTGAAGATGAGTTGTTCGGGTAGAGGAGCATGGATTGAATATCATAACCTCTCCAAACTGTTTGGAAGACTCCCTGCCTTCCCTGCCCCTACTATCATTTAGAGATGACAAATTGATCTCCTGGTCCTTTCGAACCAGAGATTTAAAAACCTGGCCAGTACGGAATAGATCTTTGACGGTCCTAAAGTGGATCAGGAGGAAAAGACAGTCCTCTTTTCGTCCAACCTTGAATGAGTCCCCTCCGGAGAGAGATGCCCCCTCTTCTTTGCCCTGTATTGAATACCAGGGAGGATCACTCACCTGAATAAGCCTTCCCTCTGCTCTCAGTCGGGGTAGATGTCTAACCAGGAAGAGATATACATGGCAGCTAGCTGAGACCCCGAATGAATCTCCTGCGCCTGTAGATTCAAGATTTCTTGTTCAACCTAGTTGCTCAACCTGGAGAGATTCGAATAGTATTTCATGGGGGGGAGGAACCAGCTAATAGTCCTGGATGCCTTGCCCATCCTACAGAAGACTAATCCACATTAGCAGTGGGGTGGAAATGTTGAATTGTTAAGTGGTTTTATGAAACGATGCAAGAATTCGCCCCTATCACGTAAGGCTCGCCCTTATAGCTTATGGGGGCTTATGCACTCCACTCGCTGGAAGCAGACCCATTCGGGAACCAAGCAATGCCTGCCCTGCTAGCTGCCGCGATGAAGTGGGAACCCATTTGTGGGACCCGGGGGATAGAGTTTTTAGCCGATTTGAGTCATTAGCCAATTGGCGAAGCAAGGATATCTGCCTTCGATCGAAAAGATTCGTTCATTAAGTCGCAACACATTCATTTGTTGATGGGTGAGAGGCAAAGCAGGAGCCCGGAGCATGCGCCAGTGAGGGAATAATGGAGCAAGCAATAGGAAATGGCGCGGGCACCGCCACTGGGACTGAATGAAAAGGGCAAAAGCAATGACTTTCTTGATTCATTTATTTATAATATACGAAATGAGGTCTTCCCTGTCAGTCACTGGAAAAATTCTTCAATGACTCCTTTCAGTGATGGCTATTCGCTATTCCCCGAACAACTCGATGAATAGGGAACCAAGCAGTCGACCATTCACCGCACCTCGAATTCGAAACCTAAAACATCCGTCGATCGACAACAAAGCGCCTTCTTTTTCTTTCCAACCTGCCGAAAACTTGAGCGGAATCGAGGTTTCTTGGCAGCTCCTTCTCGAAACCCGAAAATAATCCATCGACCTGGCCAACCATCCCTCGCTTTAAGTGAACCGATTGAAGCGGATGAAAGAAGAAAGTTCGGGTCATGAATCCCTCCCTTTCCGAATCAATCTACTGCCTCAGAATCCTATGCCGGAATAGTAGCTGTCACCGGTATATCTTATTTAATTAATAAAAAAAGAATACTAAAATCTTGGAGTAGGAGCACTTACAACAAACTCAGTATTTTCTGTAGTCGCTTTAGTATATGGAAGACATCCGAACTTAGGACGGGTTTTTGGAGTTAGCTCACCCTGGCGGGATCGCGACCCTTTGTCCCGGCTATTGTAACACGTGTGTCGCCCAGGGCATAGGGGGCATGATGACTTGACGTCATCCTCACCTTCCTCCGGCTTATCACCGGCAGTCTGTTCAGGGTTCGAAACTCAATGGTGGCAACTAAACACGAGGGTTGCGCTCGTTGCGGGACTTAACCCAACACCTTACGGTACGAGCTGACGACAGCCATGCACCACCTGTGTCCGCGTTCCCGAAGGCACCCCTCTCTTTCAAGAGGATTCACGGCATGTCAAGCCCTGGTAAGGTTCTTCGCTTTGCATCGAATTAAACCACATGCTCCACCGCTTGTGCGGGCCCCCGTCAATTCCTTTGAGTTTCATTCTTGCTCACTTATTGAATTTAATATTTTACAAAGCATATTCCTACCCAAAAAAAGCTGAAGCGAAATGGATTGCTTTACTTCACGTGCAAGAGGGGTTCTTAGCCAACGGGGACCTGGCCGCGCAGGCTCATTGGGCGCTGGTTCCTCAAACCGCTAGTGCACTTGAAGCGAAGCATGCAATTACGCCTCCCTTTCGAGTAAGCTCCACTGTCTTGTTTTGCTCTTCCAGTTCGTAAAGGATCTTAGCCCACACCGGTGACCGACCTCGTAGGCCTTTTGGGTCGTGGGGTGTATCGATGCCTTTCTTTACTCGAAGAGCAGAAACAAGACCACTGATTAACTATGAAATTACATAGTTGATTCAATCGGACCCCTTCTGGGCCAAGTTGGAAAGCCTGATTGGTTGGTCATACGCTCTGTAGGAGTCGAACCTACGACATAGGGCTACGTTCTACCAGCTGAACTAAGAGCGGTTCTAGTAGTCTACTTATTTATTTAGTGAAAAGGTTCAGTGAACCCCTCTCCTCTAGGGGAAGCCTTTTTGTTCTTTCACGCCGGTCGAGCGCTGCTGCTTTGTCTTTCTTTTATCGGGCGAGCTGCCCGGACCCTTATTCACCCAATTGGAAGATCCATTCAGAACCTAATTACGGTCGTGTTAGAAAGGCTTCGAACACCCCTTATGGCCAATTGACGAATGAATGTTGCGAACCCTTAGCGGTGATTGAGCGTATGTATCATTCCGTCACAAAAGTGAACTTTTAGTGACCAGTTCTCATAATAATAAGACCTCTCTTTGTCAGTTTCACCAACTCATACCTTATTAAGTTCGTGGAGTGGGCTTCGTTCGGCTTGCATATTTCCACTCTGATCATATGTCTTTCTTCTATGAATTGACTCTGCTGGTGGGACCGCCCTAGAGATAGAGCTTCGTGGAAAAAGCCGTTATCGCGGGCCATCCTTTCTAAGTTTGTGGTCAGGTACCCTTGCGGATGAAGCTGAACAAGCACAGCGGAATCAGACTTCGAACTGAAAGCTTAAAGAACACGCTTCCAGCAAACAAACGACAACAATAGCACAGTCCCCGCTCAAGCTAATAGAAGAATCGGAACGCCGCTAACGCTGCGCCCGTATGGAGCGAAGAAGCTGATATCGCTGTTGGCCCGCTTTCCGCATGCCAGCCTTAGGACAGAGCGGTCGACGAGAACCGTCATATAACCGATTGTCCTGTTGGGTCTGTCGCTCCTTTTCTAATCAGTTGTGCAGACCTTACCCTGCCCGAAGGAAGGCCCCCGAAATTCGTTGATATCGTACCCGTTTTGAACGGATCGGGTTGAGCTGCTATTCTATTGTTGCTTGCTATTCGAAGAGTGGATCTGTGCTCAGCTGGATTTGTTGGACCACTTTCTTCTTCATCTGATGTCAGATGGGAAGTTGGTCAGTCTGGTTTGAATCAAGGAACGGAATCCGGTTCTACAGGGTAGCGTTCGCCCGACTAAAAGAAACGAAAGCCTTGCCAGCTAGACGACGGCATTCCAAGAAGCAACTTCCTATGGGCTATTGATGAATCACTCGAAAGGAATTTCACCACTCCGTGGGGAATTGCCTTTGTTCTTTCAGGTCGAGTGTAGCGAAGGTACCCGTAACCCAGAACTGCCCGTAACGAAAGGACTCGAAACCGAAAGGAAGGATAGATACGAAAAGGTAAACGGTTAGGTTGCGGGAAAGGTGAGCTGGACACTTGAAAAAGCAGCTTCGTGAAAACCAAGTTCTTTCAAGGTACTCCAATCCTTGTGAGAGGCAACCGAGTCTTTGTCCCACGATGGGCAGACTTGAGGAAAGAGTTAAGCCGTTGCGCGCTAGCGCTAGCACTTATTGAATCAAAGACGAGAGGGATTGAGGCCAAAGCCTTCCTGAGCTGAAATACAATTAATCGCAGCTAGCGCGCTCAACCGTTGCTTGTTGCTAGGGCGCTCATCCGTTGCTTGTTGGATAGCGACTGGTTCGGATGCAAGAGAGTGAGATGGCCTAGCTGGTGGGAATTGGATGGATCGGATCTGGAATGAAAAAACCTTGCCTCGGCCAGCTGAGGATGCAAATATATGGTTTGTTGGCAGCTCATTAGCTCCCAGTAGGAGTCGATTTCTAAGGGTTCGCCGCTTCCCCTTAACTCTTCTGGTCAGCACCACTGGCTTCGGCCGATGGAAAGAAAGGATGAAGGATCTGGACTTGGATCGAACCTAGATTGAGATGGTTTTGGTTCCGGGCACTAGAGGCAGCGAATCCTTGGCGGGTTCCTCCGTTGAGGAGAGTGACTGATACCCCGTTCCTTCCGAAGAATAGCTGGTAGGTCCCACCATCCAATAGTCGGATGTGGCGGTTCAACAATCACTCCATCTCGTATCCACCCCTCTCTCTCCCTCCATGATCACCTCGGCCGAGCCAGTCGGATGAATCAATCTATCTGCTGCATCCAGCCCGCTACAAGTGGAGATATGCCTGATCTTCCTCTATCTAACCCTTCCGAAACAAGTAGTTTCGGTCCCGGGTTTTCTAACGGGCCGGAATCACCTCGCTTGTAGGGCCCTTGCCTTTCCTCTCTCCGCCGAATCAAGAGTGTTTCGGTCTCACAGGTCTACTTTCGGCAAATGTCTTCTACTATTGACTTTTCTCAAACTGGTTGGGCAAATTGAGTCCAACTAGTTTTTTTTTTATGTCTAGTTGAGTTGCCTAATCGGGATAATGGGGAATGAGGTTACCTCGCCCATTTCTTCGGTGTCATTACTGAATCAATTCCTCCCCGGGTTAATCCGGATACCAAGCAAGTATATCCCTGACTAATGGGAAGACCTATCTATGATCCGGAGAACCGGCACACTGACCCTATATCAATCACCGCCCGCGTTATCAATGGAATGATTAGCTAACCCTGAAAGGAAGGTCTATTCCGTATTTCTCCCAGGCTCTTCAATCCTAGTATACTTTTTGGCATGCCCTTTCATTCCCGAGGTAGTCCTCTACCGAGCAAGAGGAATCTCTTTCTCTTAGCCTATCACCGACGAATGAAGAAGGGCAGGGTATCCAAACGAACAACCGACGCCTTCCTCTATCACCAAGAAGCCGGAAAGGGAGCTCAGCAGCTATCAAGCGAATAGAAGGCGGGCAGGAGTTTCAAATCCATGAACTTCGTACAGAGCATCTCGGAGGAAGATGAGCAATTGGAGCGGAAAAACAAGGATTTTGTCCATTTACCACCGATCCACAATAATACCTTTGTTACCGTGACGGATGCTAGGGGGAATAAAAAAACTGGGGCCTCCGCAGGTTGTTTGGAGGAAATAAAAGGGGGGTCTCGTCTTTCTCGGTATGCTGCTGGAGCAACTGCAGAACATGTCGGGCGATCCGCCAGAAATCTGGGGATGAAGTCGGTTGTAATGAAAGTGAAAGGATCTACTTATTTCAGGAAAAAGAAAGCAGTGATCTTGAGCTGGAGAGAAGGTTATACCTTTGCTGAGTGTAAGCGAAGTGAAGGAGTAGGAGATCAATCTAAAATTATGTACATCCACGATGTGACCCAACTTCCACATAATGGATGCCGACTCCCCAGGAAACGTCGTGTTCAAATAGTTCCAACAATTAAGTTCTCCATTTTCACTTGAAAACAATTCCGGAAAAAATGTGACTCGGAGGGAAGTGGGAGGGAGTACGCGCGCTAGCGGCGGGGTAAAGTTAAGGCGCGCTAGCGCCCCTATTCGAGTAAGGCGTTTTTAAGCTGGCTTAAATTAAATAAGTAGCGCGCTAGCGCGCGTACTCTTCTGGAGGTCTCATGTGGCTAGACGACTAACAGGTGGGGAAGGCGGGTCGAACACTTCTGGCTGGCATTAAAGAGCGGATCGAATCTCTTATCTTCTGCTTTCAAGGCTGGTGGGGCACTTGAAGCAATGACAGGTCTTCTATGAACGAATGTTCTGTCTTGAATGAGCTAGACTTTACAGGCAAAAAAGAGTCTTTATTATTTGAATGCCCGTCCATCCTTTTCACGAAAGTGTTTCCCTCACACTTCCTTCACTGAAAACATCTTGATTCTAAAGGCAGGCTGCTAGGAGGCCGGGCTGGTATCTCTCATCGCCCTTACTTTTTATGCTTTTTTTCCGAAATAGGTTCGGCTCGCTCCGCCGTTCCTCCTACACTCGCTGGTCTCGAACCTGATTCAAAAATATAGATTTTTAAAATGTGGTAAGTAAGCAAACATCAGGTTCGTACTTGTACCAGGGACAGCTTGGTCTAGCTGTTCACATGAAAAGAAGACACCATGCCGAAGCGAGCTTAAGGAAGGCTCCTTTCAAGAGAGGGCGCCAAGGAGGATCCCCTTCAGCACCAACATAGAGGAGCGAAAAATCTTACTTTACTCTATGGGGATGCATAAAAAGAAGGGCGTGCAGGAACCTTCAACTACAAGAAGAAGGGAAGCTTTCCATTCCAATACTGATGAGAGACGAAAAAGAATATGTAAATCTCCATATTATGTACAACAAGACAAGGGCGGCTTTCATAAGAGATGAAGAAGACAAACAACTACTTACAAGACAAGATGAGGGCGCTAAGGAATTCGAAGTCTACGAAGCGGAACTTGAGGATGGACAATTCAGGAAATCCTAGGAGTTCGCTAAGGCAAAGTTCTATCAAGAAACTCTTTCCGGGCAAACCTTATCACTAATTAACTACGCGCTGATCCCCATCCAAAAAAGAAAGGAGACTTCGGGCCAACAATACGAACTGGGGGAAAAGACACTACCACTAGTGGTATTCAAAGACAAGCTCAGGGGTGCCAATTTCACCATCCATCGGACGGGAAACGAGGGCATTGACTATAGAACTTGGCCAATTCGCATGGGGAAGCTATCTCATTTCTAGAGACCTGTTTTTCAGTTTGATTTCTTCTGACGGCCGATTTGGTGTTGAATGGTATGGCCCAGCACAGGTATCTAGGCAATTTTTTTTATGCCAAGCAATCCCCTTTCCTCCCATGCATTCTCTAAATACCAATTTTTCAAACCGGGTGGGGGTCGATCCGTCACAGAAAGCTACTATCGAGGCTGCTTTCCAATTCTTTCACCGCCGTTACCTTCAGCCTATTAGCTTGCTCACCCTTTCTCCCGAAACTTCTGAGTTGTATCGTCAATGGTGGTCAAGCTATTCAGCCATTCACTTTGATCATCCTTTCGATCATATTTTTGGTTTGTTGATGATCCCGAAGGTGGATTCTCACAGTCGTTCGCCTACTCCTGTCGTTCGCCCCTCAAGGATGGAATATTCCAAACCATAAAAGCAAGTAAACCAAAGCCAGGATCATGGTCTATCGAAAAAGAAAAACCCCGGGGGCACCCTCTAGAGCCAAAACGAAGATAACAAGAATCATTATAGATGGGGGATCGGCTGTTAATCTCCTATCTTTGAGAATGCTAAAACGTCTCGGGATTGCTATTCATCGATTGGCCCCAATAAATATACTTATCCAAGGATTTCACCAAAGTAGGCAGAGGTTTCTGGGCATTGTATGACTTGAATTAAAGATCGAGGAATTGGAGGAGACCCCTTTATGTCATTGATGCGGAAACATCAAACAATATTCTACTTGGGCAACCTTGAATGCATGATAATTATGTCGCCCCTTCTACTTATCACCAATGTTTAAACAAGTAAACCAAAGGTGGTGAGCAGAAGAGGGTGAAAGCAAATGCGAATCCTTTTAGCGAAGCAGAAGTTGTTTACGAGAATGCTAAAATTTATCCGAAGATAAATGCTACAAAGCTCAAAGAGAAAGGGATTTCGACCTCATCAGACGACCAATCGAACCCTATGATTTCAGAATACATGTCTAACCCTATTTGAAAAGAGTAAGGGTAACCCGGAGATTCCGCTGCGAGGCTGACCGAACTACCTTTTGCGTAACTCCCTTTAGAGAGAGAAGGCCGCTTCTTATTGAAGCAAGCAGAATCCCAATCCGACTTTCGCTAAATAAGAGCTCTTGACTGCTAAGCTGATCCACAACTTCACATTCAACAATAGCAAGAAGACGACTCTAGCCCGCTGAAAGCTTTGAACATTCGCTTTTCTCGGGTTCCGGTTCTAGGGTTCGAGAGAGAATTCCTACTCTAAGGAAGGGAAGACGGTAATCCAATCAGTAGAATGCTGCTTTCCTTACTCTGCTTGCGGTTGTTCACATTCAAGCATGAGTGACCCACGTTCGAGCTAGTCGAATCCTTTTTGTTATCCCGCTCCTGAGCCATAGCTACTAGGATCAGAAGTAACGGCTACTGACTTTCACTGCAGTAGTTTAGTATAGTGGCTGAACCCTCCTTTCCCTCTCGCTATGTGAATTGCCTTAGTCTTTTTATTTTAGCGGAGTTAAGCTTAAGCTTCCTTAAAACGGGAAAATACGTTGTTAGGAATCTATTTCATCACTGATTGCTTTCTGTTGCTTTTTCTTCTAGGAAAGGTTACTCTTTAGTGATTGTTAGGTTTCTTTCAGTGGGTTTAAAATCCACTAAGGAACGCTATTACACAGCTCTGTTTTTGCTTTAAGCGCGCTCCTTCCCCTAATAAGCCCACGAGGACAAGATGGCTGGAAACCAAAGATATGGTCTTGTAGATGCCAATGAAGAAGCTGAAACTTCTCAAGAGAAGCAGATGACCCTTTGGCTTTTCCGGCGATACCAGAATTCCCGATATACCTATAAGCTCGGCTCTATATCAATCAAAGAATTCAATTTCAATATTTTTGCTTGCTCCCGTGAATACTCATCCGAAAGATTCTTAATGTTAATTAATTGAGTACCCGGTTTTGTTTTCCAATCGATTGAGAAGTTGGCAAAAGGGTGACAGCTTTGAGGGATGATGATGCTTACCCCACAACTGCTGCGTCTTCAACGGAGGGATGAGTTAGAAGGATTCTCCCCAATTCAGCAGGAGCAACCTGTGAATTCAATATTTAGCCACTATTTTTTTTACTTTTCTCGAAGGGCAGAACTTCTTCAAAGTAGGCGGGAAAGCCCAGTTAAGTTTATAGAGTAGGAGAGCTGGTAGAGCTCATAGGTTTCTACTTGTGACTAACTTAGTGTGCTTTTGGTAGCAGCAGCCATACCAACAATCTATCTTTCGTAAATAAGCACTCGCATTACGGTGCGAGATCCGCCAAGCTAAGCTCAATCACAACCCACCGGCTCAAACAAAGGCTGGATCGGTTCACTGAACGCGAACCAACAAGTACTCTACAATCAATTAGGTCCACGAAAGCCCGGGTCAAGGAAAGCGCACAACATTAAGTTGTTCGGCACAACGATAAAAATACCCTCTTCTGATAGACTCAACTCAAATCATTCATGAAAAGGAAAGTGGAAGCTACAGTTGAAAGGGCTTCATCCCCCCAAAGTTCTAGGAACGGAGTTGGAGACTCTCTTCTGAAAGCTTACCTGAAAGCCACAGGTCCCTCTAGAAGCCATGATCCATGGGACGCGCAAGTCCCACTAACAGAAAGAGAACTAGACGACTCAAACTCACCGGGCTCACTAACGCAATCTCTGAACAGGAATTTCGTCAGAAGTCTTATTCGCTCTGCTGAACGAAAGGAACGAGCCTAAGTAGCCGAAAGAAAGGAGAGCGGACGGCTAAGCAAACCCTAGTTAGTGCGTAGAGAAGGGGTGTGGTGTTTAAGTTGTTGAAAGCAAAATGAAATAAGAGTGGGTTGAAAAAGCGGGAAAGAACCTTACTAAAGCAGTTGTGCAGTTCAAGCAGTTTTTCCTGATGTGTCTTGCAAAGCAAAGGAGCATTGGGTTGGGTGCTGGCACTCATGCAGGAGCCTCTACAACAGGTGGCATACAAGAACTACTACAAGTGGCAAACTTCTCTAACTGGCTGGACTTTAACCAGATGTCAATGTTTGTAAGCCTATTTAAGGGCAACCCCGGGCCATACAGCCAGGCATGAGACCTTGGGCAAGTGTACTTGTAATTGCCGTACAGCAATTCCATTTTTGCTTCCGCCCTTTTTTCCCGCATTTTAGATACTTTAGGGCCCTCGCACGTGAACTCCTTCCTGACAGGGATTGCCCCCTCGTATGCAATTCCATCCTTTAGAAGAGTCAGAATTATATCGTACGAAGCCCAACCCTGCGGATGATGCGTCTCTAGCAAAGGAAAGGATTTGTCCCTTGAATCCGAGGAGTCTATTTCTCTGGCTTGCTCTTCAAAAAAAAACGGTGTATTCTTCTCTGCTTCCCAAGGGTATGATTCCCTTGTTCAGAAGTGGTTCCAATTCTAGGTGAACCGAATCCGGTGGTTTTCTCTTCCCGAGCGTTGGTCTCGTCTTCGTTGGAGTGAAGGTGCGTGCGAAGTACCCGGGTAGGTGTTGAGCCCATGATTGAAAGGATTTCGCATCATAGGTTCAAAATATATCGTAGATTAATGTAAATTCGTCATGACGTTGCACCTCCCTTGTTCTCCTCTAGTGGCTGCTCCGGCTTTTCATTCTTCTCCTTCCAAGTTTTATTTATGGCAATCTAGACTAGGACATCTTTCTTTTTCAAGTTTAAAATGTTTGATTCGTATTGGTGTGTTAGGTGATGTTGCTGTTCATAATTTTTTGCACTGTGTTAGTTGTAAGTTGATCCACTCTGACATTTGGGGACCCGCCTCAGAGCCTTCTAAAGGTGGCTCCTCCTACTATGCCTTATTTATTGATGATTGCACTCGGTTCACATGGCTTTACTTGATAAAACACAAACCTGAATTTTTTTTATATTTATGTTGCCTCTACCACTATGATTGCTACCCAATTTTCGGCCAAAATCAAAACTTTTCTGTCTACACGAGGAACTTTATAACAATTATTACGTCCTTATATTCCCCAACAAAATAGAGTTGCTGAACGTAAGCACCGGGATCTCTTGAATACTGCTAGGGCCTTACTACATTCTTTGTTCGTACCCATTAGCTTCTAGGGTGAGTGCATCCTCACTGCCGTCATTAATCGGGTGCCCTCTTCCGTTTTATCCGGCCTTGCTCCTTTTGAAAAGATCTTTCATACATGTTTTGTTCAACTTCCAGTTCATGAACGGACAAAGTTGTCACCAATATCTGCCATCTGTATCTTTCTTGGCTATGTAATTGAACAGAAAGGGTATCAGTGCTATGACCCTGAAGTAAATCGACTCTGTATTTTGCACCATGTTAATTTCTTGGAACATATTTCGTTTTACTCTCTTCCTGCCTCATCCAATTCCCCTGATCAACCTTCTCTGATTTCTATCAATCCATTTCTTGATCTATTTATTGCTCCCGCATCTCCTGCTACTCCTTTTTTGGTATACAGTCGGCGGCCACAAACTCAGGTTCCTACAATACAGCCACTTGATGATGCGCCTCTGACTCTGGCTTTTGAGCCCGATATCTCTCGTAGGCATCCTCTTCATATCCGAAAACCCATAGAAAGATATGGGTTCGTCTCTAACCAGTTTTTTGGCTCTTGTTCATTCTCATAAAGAACCTTGGCCCTACAAAGAAGCTTCCACTGGTCCCCGATGGCATCAGGCCATAGCAGAGGAATTAGCAACCCTATCCAAAACTCAAAGCTGAGATCTTGTTTGTCTCACTTCGGGCAAGTCCACCATTGGCTGCAAGTGGGTTTTAAAAATTGAAACTAAGGCTGATGGAATTATCAAATGATATACAACCCCATCGGTTACGAAAGGATACAATAAGGAGTATGAAGTTGATTATGAGGTGACCTTTGCACCAGTTTGATGGCGCTCGTTCGCGGATCATCTCGGGACTATCGGGGTCAACGAATGTGAGAATCCATGGGGTCCAACGCTTTCGTGATTGGAGATGAGCGAAGCACATTGAATTCGTTTGTGAATGGGTATGCCAAATTTTCTATTCTACTTAAAAATAACAAGTGGTGGTTCGTAGATCCACCTTTTCAAGTAGAAAAGAAAATAAAATTGTTTTTTCTAACTTTCATTGCACATATGTTAAGAAAAGAGACTTGATTTAGAATTTGGATGCCGTGAAAGGCAATTTTCAGTTGTTTGCCGTGAAATGCGATGTTTTTTCCGTGAAAAGCGATTTACAGTTCTCATCAAAAGGAAAGACAAGATTTGTGTTTTTTTTTTTTTTTACTCTTTTAAAAATACAAATATAATAAGAAGAAAGAAACTGACTTTAAAAAGATTGCGGGGACTCGTTCAGATTGTCGTTCCTAAGTCATGTTTGGGCTTCACCGTCATCCTTCAGATGATAACAAAGGGTGGCTTTGATTCTCTTGTCTCGGCTTAAACCTCAGATTTTTAGAGAATAAGGATCAAGAAGAGATCATATATCCAATAAAAGTCTAAGTGGACGAGCTAAAAAGCCGCGTCTAAGCCATGGAGATAGAAGGAAATGGCCTTGCGGGGGTGGCCACCCAAGGGTCTTCAATCACCTTCTGGTGGTGGCTGTTGTAGAACTTCTTCAATAGAGGAAAGATCGTCGTAGCAAAAATTGAGGATTTTTTGGGATTTTCGCACACCATGCCTTTGAATGGTGGAAATGGCCTCATTTTATAGGCTTTTGGTGGGCATGTGGGAGGTTTATGGGCTTTAAATGCATTAATTGCGTTAATACTCCAAGATGGGAGGAGTTACACATTTTAATTTATGTTTTTTGTAACTCCTTTTTCTTGAGTTTTGATTGGCCGTTGGAGAATAATGAGCCTTTATTTACATTTAACCTTCATGATGGGAGGAGTTACATGGTTTTAATACCATAATTATTTTGATTTATAACTCCTTTTTGGATTCTAATTGGGTCATCCATGATAATGGGTAATTAACCGCATTAAGAGGCGACCGAAGTGCTTAAAGGGTCACGGGCCACGCCGTGTCTTTTGGAATTCTTCCCGCGACGTAGGGGCCTTGATCGCCGGTGGATTTCTCATACCGATTGTCGTTCGATGATCATGCAATTTCAGACATTGAATGCTACCCGTAGGCTGATACCATCTGTCGTGTCGATTTCTCGATCGGTCGGGCAGAAAGTATGCTTTTTTGGTTGGCCAGTTGATGATCTTGAGGTGTTTGATGACGAACCCATGATTTCGACGGCAAATTTGTGATGTTGTCAAAGATCGACGAATTTTGTACCCCAAAAATAAGATTTTCAAAAAATCATGGAGGCCAAATGGCTCGAAACGTGGAACAGAAAAGAAAAATGGGTTTTCCGCGGAATCCGACGATCCCGGATTTCCAAGGTCGCCGGCGACAGTGGGGCAGGTTTTGTGACGTTTTGATTATTTTCTATATATAAATTATTTATTTTATTATTATTATGTAATTGATTGTATTTTAGTTAAATACGTGATTAGTCTAAGTGGAAACCCCGTTAGGCTTAGGTTTGGTGAGTTGGACTTGTTGAATAGGTGTCTTGACCCATAGTTAACCCATGCCCAATTTAGTAGGTATAGTTCTTTTCTAACCAAAACTCTAGTTCTCTTCTAATCCAAACTCTTTCCTATTTTGAACCCAAACTCTATTTTTTTTAGAATTTTAGTTAGACTCCAACTTTTATTCCCATTTCCTATTTATACACCACACTCTTTTATTTTCACACAACTCTCTTTCTTTCAACTTTTCTCTGGGTAGTACCTTGGGCTTTGGCAATAGAAAACTGTCTCTCTCAACCGTGGACCTTAGGCAAGTACCTAACCATAATTTGTAGATTTAATACTTGTGTTCCTCAATGATTTTCGTGTGGGTGCATATAGAAACCCTTTGATGCCCTCCTTTTGATGTTAATCTGTTTTTGTGATGAGATCAGAGATTTGGGGTTGATTCAATCGATTTTTCTTGTATTGATAATACTGTTGCATTGTTTCAAACTGCCATTGCCCACAACATTTTTGTTTGGTTTTCAAAACCCCTTTTCTACATCTGAGATTTTGTAAATGGTGTATTGGTATAAATAGATTGGCTGGAATTGGACTCACTGCAAATTGTGCAGAACCAGATCGGACTTGTAGCAGATTCCCATACATAGAACCGTGGGACTGGGTTCTGCGTGTTACTGACCATGGGACCCTGGTGGGCCCCTGATGTTAGATCTGCTCCGTGGATCCGGAGGAGGACCCATAGGCGACCATAGAGATGGCGGACCCGTGTAAGGTGGACCCCGTTTGCCCCACCATCCAGCACCTGATCAAAGAGAGGGCGTGTTTTAGGGGAAAAACCAGTTTGGGAATCAGGTGGTTGTGGGACACACTGGGCGATTTGATCATGGATCAGGTCCGATCACGTGGCTGTACATGCATGAGAGACCTTGAAGATGAGGCTGATCTGGGTCTTGATCGTGGGGCCCACTATTTCGAGTGGCCTTGACGGGCAGGCGTGGAACCACATCGTTCTGGAAGATGGGTTTTTGGAGGGGGCGGTTTGACCTTTACATGAATTAGAAAGAAAGAAAAACAAAAAGACACTAGGGAGGGACACATGTGCAGAACGTTGGATCACTTTTGAGGTTTCTTTTTATGGACTTAATCATGTGGTAGGGCCAAGAAGAGTGACCTGATGATCAATCCGGACCATAGATCTATTAGTGGGGCCTTGGTTGTTTTATAAGCCCAAACTAGACCTTTGGCTTGTTTTGAATGTGGAAAATGTTTTTTGATGGAGTCCTCATGTTTTCTAAAATTATAAACTAAGATTTTTATTTCTTATTATTATTTGTAAATTAAATATTAAATGTTTTAATGTGTTAAATTTATATTATTGAACTCTATTAATTGGATCATTGGATTGAGTAAATACCATCCGGGCAAACGGTATTTTACCAACGTGGGGTTTAGTACCTTGTATGACCTCGGGAAAATCCTAGTGGATTCGAGTTCAACCCATCTTTATTGGAAAACCCTTAATTGGGTCTAGCACAAGTAATTGAGAAGGGGTGCGTTGATCTTTTATCTATTTAGAGATTTATGTGGTTGTTGGGTACGAGACCTTATATTTGACCTTAGGATTTGCTTGTGATTATTCTTTGACCTTCGGACTTACATACATGACTGATATTGATGTTGGTCTATTAGCTGCATACCCTATATTGATTGGATATGGACCGTGATGTGGCTTGACAATTGATTGAGATATTGTGGAAGTTTATTCGAATGATTTGATTGGTATTCGATTGTGGATTGTTGTGTAACCAGTCCTTCACTTTGACTTAGGTTTCTGTGTCAGAGCTTTACAAGATCATTAGGTCTATTTTACTATGATATGTATATATATATGTATATCGATCGGGTCATATTCGAACGACCGCAGTTGTAATTGGACGGCTGATCACCGATGTGTGCGAACACTGTAATATCTAAATTGATTGTTTGACCGGTATTCCGGATTATCGAACGGTTTATGTCCACCGACTTGATTGAGATAGTTAGGGCTAACCACCCAAAACAGTAGCATTGCTTCTGTGTGATTATTGTATTGCTCTATTGTGTAGATTGGATTTAGGTTATACGTTCTTTTCATCAATGTCACAATGTTATTCTCTTATGATCATTACCTGTCATTACTCACATTGATCTTGTATTTTATTTATGAATTATGCTTTAGTGCTTGCTGTTTACTTTGTTTATTAGTGCATAGGTACTGATCCCTACCCTGAAGTGGAGACGGAGGAGGGTCAAACTTTCCAAGCGTTTGAGCCAGTTGTCGAACCTGAGTGGAGAGCCAGAGATGGCTATGGAGCCGTCTAAGTCTGCACAGGAGTGACTTTCATTATAGAGACTATTTTAGTAGCAAATTCTTCATAAAGAACCTAATTTTATTCAGTTTTTTTGTTTAGGTTATTTTGGAAACTTTAACCTTAAATATTCAATTAGTTATGTGTTGGCTTGATTTTGAATACCGATACCAATTGATTTCATGCTTCCGTAAATATTTTATTATGACTCATCGTGTTTCGAAATTTTGTGGGTCCATATTTAGGAGCTTGTGTTGCATTAAACACAGGAAATTGGATGTTTATTCTTATTTTTTTCACCTCTTTCCTTGGTTGTAATTTTGGGGACGTGACAGGTTTGCCTTTTTTGGCCACGTTTTTCTGCCTTTTTCTTATTTTTTCTGATTTTTCTTCTCCAGCATATTTTTCTTTGCATTTTTGTATAATTTTTTGCATGGTTTCTCTGCAGAAAACTTGACGAGAAGCTGTGTAAAATGGAGGGAAAAGTTTCTGATTTTTCAAGAAAGTCGAAGACTTTGTCGCGCAGGGGTGCCGATTTGCCATCAGAGGCTAAAACTGGGTTAAACGATGTCGGAATGACCTGAGATTTGAGGTGATGCTTCATGGGTAAGAAATAAGACCAACCACATGCTTTTGTTTGAGTTTTGAACTTGTGTGGGGTTATGTCTCCAATAGACTTGAGTTTGTTGTGAGGGAGACGCTACGCTTTGATGTACAGTCAAACGATGTCTGATTGACATGAAATTTGACAGGGAGCCTCTTGGAATCATTTTAAGATAACTGTTAGCTCTGATTTTCAAATCACGGTCCTAAGGGACTCCATTGCCGGGAGACCTAATTTAGCTTTCGTTGGGGGGGGAGGTTGGTCAAAGTCTTGTCAAATGATGTTGAAAAGAGCTGAACCTTGACATGTAGCCCCTTGTAAGCATTTTGAGACCATCCATGTACTTTGTTTGATGAGTGATGGAGGGAGATCTGATTTTGCTGCTTGAGGGTTGATGTTAGGACAAACGCTGTCGAATTGACTTGAAATTTGACATAGAGCCTCTTGGAGGTATTTTGAGACCATCCATAGGCTTTGCTTGACGATTTGATGTCTCTGATGCTGTTGTCGCAGAAAGGGTTGACTTTTTCGCATGGAGAATGCGACCTTTTGCATTTTGGCCAAATAGTGTCGGAATGGCATGGAATTTGATGTAAAGCCTTTTAGTAACATTTTGAGGCCAACTGTGTGCTTTATTTTATTAAACAGGGTCTCCATCTCTACCGTCGTCAGGAGGTGCTGTTTAGCTGTTGGAAGGGTGAAGTTAGGCCAAATGATGTTTAAATGGACCAAAACTTCATGTGTACTCTTCTTATAACTGTTTTAAAGGATCTTGAAGCAGCTTTGCCCATTGTTAGGGGTGGAAGAAACCGAACCGAACCGAACTCTGGACCGTAAACCAAACCGTAAAATTAAGTTCGGTTCGGTTTATTGGTTTTCGGTTCGGTTTCGGTTTTGAGTTTTTGGCAAGTTTGGTTTTCAGTTCGGTTTCGGTTTTTAGAAAATAATTTCGGTTTAAACCGAAAAACCGAACTATATTTCATGTTTTAAATTAAATATATATATGTCAGTATTAGACAAACTATTACTGTAATTTACACAGACTAATAGACTATAATCTAAAGACTAAAAGACTAAATGGGAAAGGAAAAACCGAAAAACCAAATGTTTAATTAAAAGATTCTGTTTAAACCGAAAAATCGAAAACCAAACCGTTTAATTATTTTCGGTTCGGTTCGGTTTTACATCTTATTCGGTCCGGTTCGGTTTGTAATATTTTGACATTTCGGTTTTCGGTTTTTTTCGGTTTCGGTTTAAAACCGAATCGAAAACCGTACTTCCACCCCTTCCCATTGTGGTTTAATGCAACTTCATTTGACTTCTTTGATGTTGAAAGTGTATGAAAAGGCAAAATGACTTTTTTGGTGTCAACACAGTTACCGAAATGACCACTTTCCGTACTCTTCTTGTTGTCTCGGTTATTATGCGGTGGTGTCCTTCTCAAATGGATGTAAAAATGCCTTCCTCAATGGATTCATCTCTGAAGAAATTTATATGAAGCCTCCTCCCGGTTTACGCCATCCATCTGGCAATGTCTGCCGTCTTTGTCGGGCCCTTTATGGCTTAAAACGGGCCCCTTGGGCTTAGTTTACTAAGTTTTGTAATGCTATCTGCAACATTGGGTATACCCAAAGTGCCTCTGATTCTGCCCTTTTTATCGTACTACTTCTTTTGGATATGTTCTTTTGCTTCTATATATTGACGATATGATCATTACTGGCAATGAACACGTTGGGATTCAAAGGTTGAAGCAATTTCTACATACCTAGTTTGAGATGAAAGATCTGGGCATTCTCTGTTACTTCCTAGGCATTGAAGTTGCCTATTCTCCAAAAGAATTGTTGCTTATTCAAAAGAAAAACTGCTCTCACTGGCACTAAATTAGTTGACACACCAATGAAAGTGAATGTTAAGTTAGGACTTACAGAGGGTACCCTTTTGCCAGACCCTACTCATTATTGCCAAGTTGTTCGTAGTCTCGTTTACCTCACCATTACTCGTGAGGATATTTCATTTGTTGTTCCTATAGTTAGTCAATTTGTTGTTGCTCCTACCACACTACACTTGGCTTCTATGTGTTGATGTGAAATCTATTTCAATCCATTAAAACTACAAGTGCATTGTTGTCTTGTTGAGACAACGACAGTTACATGTCGCATCCACACGGAGCGCGTTTGAACTAATTAATTAAAAATCTGAAATTTCCTTTTAAAAAAAATAATAAAAGAGATGTGTTGATGTATGAATAAAAAACTTAACAAAATTAAAACTAAAGTGCAAGAATAATAATGATGAAAAATAGATCAGAATATCATGAATCCATTAAGCAAACTAATCTATCAATTCATGCAATTAATAAAATAGAATTGTCTAAAAAATACTTTAGATCAGAAAAAACTCAATGTTTCTGATCCGAGTGATTTGTCTATAAAAAAGCATAAGATTTTCTTAAATCATGTAAAGCAAAAACCCTTTTCGCCTCATGAAAATATGAACTTATTTAAATATCACACATCAATCAAACATAGGCTATCAAAGAACTAGATCTAAGCATAATCTATTAAGAAAGCATGCATGATTAAAAAATAATACAATTTGAACTAAAATAAGAGGTTTGTCATAGACCTGAAGACAGATTTATTAATAACTTTACCCATGCATAGAGACAATAATAAAACTACTAAATCAGATTGCATGAAAAGAACATATAAGAATACTTAACCTCATCAGATATTCCGATCCAAAAGACTACTTCTCCATGGTAAAAGAACTTTTGAATTTCTTTATTAAAATCTCCATGTGAATAAAATTGGGTTCTCACACACTACACCATTTGGGTGATTTTGCAACATTTGAGATTTCTTATTAGTAACGCATATCTAGCCGTTAGGTAATTTGTCACATTTATTATCCGTTAGCAATATTCATAACCGTCATTAAGTATTTTTGTAAATACTTGAATTATTTTGTAACATTTCTTGGATATTTTGTGACGATTAGTAATGTGTTGCAATGCTATCAAAATAAAAAGAGGAAAAATCACAATACAAAATAAAAATGAAAATGTGTTCCTCTCCATTTTCGTTGGCGCCATTTCTTCCCTCCCTCATTCTCTCTCTTTCACTACTAGAAAAATGGCCATTGGTGATGGGAAAAAGCGGACGGCCCTCTCCCTCTCCCTCTCCCGATCTCTTGCGCCGGCCCTCTCTCTCTCTCTCTCTCTCTCTCTCTCTCTCTCTCTGTGCATTGTGCCCTCCCGTCCGCCGCCGCCGACTACGCCTCTGAGACCGACAGTGAGGCCGCCTCCAGCGAGGATAAGCTAGCCGTATCCGACTTGGGGTTGCCGCAGCAACTCGTAGACACCCTCCAGAAGATAATCGCCCTCACCAGATTCGCAGGAGACTCGGCGGCGGGAGCTATCATGGGCTCCATCTTCGGCTACGGTCCATTTTTTCAACCCCATCTTCTCATCGTTTCTTCTCATTTAGGATGTTTTTTCATATGGGGTTTGCTCCATTTCTTCCAAGTTGTTATTTTTTTAACGATGTTTGTAGTTCTCTTTTGTGAAATATTTGATGCGTTAGTGATGGTTTTCTTTTCTATTGGATGTTGTTTCATCCAGGCTTTGTTCCATTTTTACCCAGTTTTTGTTTTTCTAATGATGCTTGTAGATCTCTGAATTGTGTAATTTTTTCATGTGTTGGTGTTTTTTTTTTTTTTGGAGGATTTTGATTTGGGGGTTTTTGGTGGAAGATTGATGGAATATTTGCTAATTCACTCTATTTCTTCTCATTTAAGGATATTATTGCATCTGGGTTTTCTTCCTTTTCTTCCAATTTGCTGGTTTTGTAATGATGTTTATAGTTTTATTTGGTGAAATTTCGGCCGGTTTATGTGATTTTGTTAGAATCTTGATTTGGGGCTTTTGGTGGGAGATTGAAGGGATTTTGGCCATTCTCATTTGGGAAGCTTTTGCATCTTTTGTTCTTTTTTTTTCCCCAATTTCGAGTCAGATTCTAGAGCAAGGGGCTCGGATCGACGGTGGTGCTGTCTATAGATGAAGATGCAGTCGTTGGTGACGATGTTAGTGTTGGTGTTGGTCTCTCCATTTTGAGATCAAGGAGATGAAATGAATCCCTAGGGGTTAGACGGATCGACGCAACAGGTTCATCGATTCAATCGAATTGGTATCGTCTGGACCCTCTCTTTATTGGTTTCCATTTCTTTCTTTCTTTCTTTTTTTTTTGCTTGTCTGTGTGGAGATTTGATGATGATGATGAGATTTGATTGATGCTGCTGTAAATGGGGTCGCAGATCGACTCTTACGTCTTACCCACCAATACACAATACAAAATACAAAATACAAAAGGGTTTTTGGGAGGTTTATATCGTGCCCTTTCTTGCTTTATTCCTCTTCCCTGCTTGTGAGGTTGAGATGGTGGTGATTCATCCTTTGTGGGGCTCATGTTAGTTACATCTTGCCAGAGAAAAAACAATGGTCGGTTCCTTTGTACAATTTTTTTGTTTGTTCTTTAGAAATAAAACTGTTTTGAAACTAACCTCTTTCCTATCAACTGAAGCACTTACCATTGAGCAAGAAAACTTTCAATAGGGGGTTCCTTATATTGATATAATAGGCATTGGTTGTTCTTGATTTTTGTGGCAAAAGGTATAAAACAGTAGGGGTGTTGCGACTTGTGATATGAATGTTCATTGTTGTTAGTTGGAGGCACAACTAGCTTTGAAGTTCATGGAAGCACCATGTTTTATTTGTTTGTAGACTTGATTAGCACCTGATTGAAATTATGTTGTTGCATCATTGACATGTTTGAAGTAGACATAGATCTTATAATCTGCACATAAATCTTATAATCTGCCTTTTCCCCTCTATTTATGTAAGAGGACAACTATGTTCTTTTTTTTTTCACATGTTTGAAGTAGACATAGATCTTATAATCTGCACATAAATCTTATAATCTGCCTTTTCCCCTCTATTTATGTAAGAGGACAACTATGTTCTTTTTTTTTTCTTGTTACTCTGCACTGCCCTTTTCTTTTAAAAACACCAAGTTTCATTAGGAGATTTGACAATGACAGGTTTGATCTCCCAATTGTTTAACTATGTGGTTTCATTGATAATGCTGGAGAATTCAAAATCATTTGTGTAACTGGCTTATAACTATATTCCACATTTCGGAGGTTTTATAGAGAAACCATGATTGTTTATGTTGAATTTGGATGGCATGTGTTTGAAGAATAAAAGCAAGGTCTCATTTTTTTCTCTTGGGTTTTGCTTTGTGTTTGGATACCCCCCACATGTGTGATTGCTACTGTTGTAAATGGGGTTGGAGATTTATTTTTTATTCATTTTTTTTTACCCTTTTAGGAGATGCAGCAATTGAACTTTCTATTGAAAAAGAAGCAAAACATACAACAAATATTATTTCATTCAACCAATTGGTACAACAGGTGAGAAACTCATGTTTAATTTCTCTGGATTTTGTTTTACTAATGAGTCAAGGAGACCCATTTCAGTCATGCATGGCATCTTACCTTCTTCTTTGCACAAATATCTTGGTTAGGTTTTGAGATTGGGGGTTTTTGCTTGGCTGTGCTCTTTGAGAGAATTGAGTGTGTGAAAGCTTGGTAAAGGCAAGTATAAGCTATAATCCTAATGCATGTTGTGGTTATGAATTGACTCTATACTCCTGATTTCAACTTATTATTCTTAAGCCTCTTGCATTAGAATGTTGTAAATGGAACTCTGTCATATGGTATAGCATTTGAAGGAGGGTTGAGCATTTGTATCAATGTTAATCTTGCTCCTTTTTTTTTAATGCAGGATTGAAGAAAAGAAGAGAAGTTCCCACATTTTTTGATGAATCCAAGAACATAGTAACCAAGCAAATCTACAAGAAATATAAGCAGGTCAGTTGGGCACTTTACAATGGTTCAATGTTTATGCATGAGATATGCAATTCAAATTTATATGTAAATTTAATGTATATAAACTTTGATTAAGTTGGGCACTTTACAATGCTTGGTTATGGTATGAATGACAAAGGGTTTGGTTAAATGGGTGATTAACTCAATGTTCCCATTAGGGGGTGGTAGTGATTTTGTCAGGTTAGAGGAGGGTATGCAGTTATAGATTTTGACCCAATTTGTTCAGGGAGAAATTGGAGTTGGGGTACATGGACTTTCCCTAAAATATTTTTGAGGGTTACA
This sequence comes from Litsea cubeba, assembly GCA_012931725.1. NCBI lineage: Eukaryota > Viridiplantae > Streptophyta > Magnoliopsida > Laurales > Lauraceae > Litsea > Litsea cubeba. Next base: position 51,613,447 of record CM022948.1, read on the forward strand.
TATTTGTTAATGGAATTTTTTAGAGATATCTTGTGTAACTGTGTGGAAAAAAGAAGGGATGGTCAGTAGACTCCTTCAGAGTGAAGGAGTTGACATTCATGAGTATCTTTTGAGGACATGACTTATGTAATAATTTGATGATTCCTCTATGTAAATGAGAGATTTTTGCTTATATATTCTTGAGAGTAGCATGTACAGAGTAAATGACTATACTTAGATGATGGACTTAGGATCCCTTTTGATGTTCTGTTTATTCTGAGGTTTGTTTGAGGTGTTGAGGCTAGGTGGCTTTAATTGTAAAGGTTTGAAAATGACTACTAATGGTAGGGGTGCACACCGGGTCTTGAAACATGGTCGGACCCGAAGACCCGGTCCGACCCGATAAGAAAATTATCGGACCGGGTCACACCCGGCCCGGACCTCACTTAACAGGTCAGGGTTTCAGGTTTGGATTTTATAGGTTATCGGGTCAATAACAATGATGAAGGGTGGCTGGTGAATGGGCTCGACAATGATGATTGATGAGGGGGAGTCTGATGGGCCTGGCTGGACCTTCCGATTTTGGGTTTGAGGGTTTCGTTTGAGCTGGTCTCCAAAGGTATTGGGTTACTGTCGATTCACGAATCACGATTGGGATTTTGGATACTGATCATCTTCCCCTTCTTTCGATTCCTTCTCGTTGAAACGATCTAGCATATGAACTTCAAGCCCTTGGGAATCAGGCACCCACCGTGGACTTGATCCAATCCCCGATTGATCAGCATTCTCCATAGTTGATTCCTCTTCCTTCATCTGATCTTGTGCTTCATCTTCAAGCTCTAAAAGGATCTGAAAACACCACATCATCATCAGCAAAACAGAATCGGGCCGGGCACCTTCTCTGTAGACGATGCAATTTCCAGAAGCCCTCTTCTCCGAAATCGATGGCAGGAGAACCCACTGCTCCTCTGTGTTCTTCGACGACCGAACCTCACGCAGAGCCCAGATCCTCTTTTTTAACCTGATTTTCTCCGGGAACGATTTATGTTTGCAGAGTCCCTTTCTGCAACTACCCAGGTCCAGATGCTCTTTTACCTAGATGAAACGCGACCCACCTTGATTCGATCAGACCTGAACCACCAAAACTCTCCACGTTCAGTGGCCCACCTTGGATCAGTACTCAAAGCAAGAGAATAGCACCACCTATGTTCTGTCTTCGTTTCAACAAGAGAGCAGAGTCTGAATCCTCTACAGTGCCTCCTTTGCACAGAAAAGAATCCCTGTCTAGATAGATGGAGATTAGGAACAGGAGTACCATTTCTTCTCTTTTGTATGTAGTAGTTTTCCTTCCCACAGAAATTGTCAGGTTATCGGGTTACCCGAAACCCGAACCCGGTAACTCGGTGACCCGGTAACCCGGTTTTACTTAACAGGGTTACCAGACCGGGTTAAGAGGCCTTAAAAATTATCGGGTCGGATCAGACCCGGTCCGATAACCCGGAACCCGACCTGATGTGCACCCCTAACTAATGGTATTGATATTCTGAAGTTTGTTCGTTTGATTCTGATTTGATCTGATCTGAAGAAAAGTAGTCTCTCTATTGTTTGACGAATCTTGTTCCTGCAAGAAAACCCAGCCTCACTGATTTGTCTGTTTAGGATTCTTGATGTTGGGCACCACTCAGTTGACAACGTTCAGCATAGCTGGGACGCCACCTGTGTGAGGACTCTGAATTATCTACCCTCAAGGCAAGATTTTGAGCCAGAACCCTTGGGGACCGCGCAACATGAGCCAAGAGATTATTTATCTATATTTATATGCGAGGTTGGGTTTTAAATCTATATTTATAGGGATATCTCCTTTTGATATGCCTCTTAGTTTGTGAAGGTCGCATGCATTTGATATATGCGAGGTTGTGTTCTAAATTTAAGCCAATTTTGCAATGCCAATGTTTGCATTGATTGATGACAACCACCATAGAAATCACCTATGTGTTACTCAAGGCTATAGAATTATTGAAAGCCTGCAGCATTTGCCCCAAATATACATCAACATTGAGATATTGTCCCATGTCATGGCTATTAAATACTTTTCATCAAGGTTGGATCTCAGCTTTTACCAAACGATCTAAATGGTTTTACTACTTTGGCAGAATAAATGATATGATATTATAGAAGTTACAAAGGCAGATCGATATTCTGGATGCCAAGAAATGTGTAAGACAATTTTCCTATAAAATATTTAATTTTATAAATTATATTTGATGATATTTATAATTTTTGGCAATGGATTTGGAAGAAGGTAATGTGTAATGTGGGGGAAATTTTCTTCTTTTAACTTTTCTTCTTTTTTTTTTTAGTTTTTAGGTAGAATAATTAAGATTTAGGAACAAGAAATTTATAAGTCTCAATAGATTAGATTATTGCATCAGTATCAGTAAATGGGTCCTAAAGGGTAATTGAATTTTTTTAGTAAAATATTGCCTTCCCTTGGTAAAGATTATTCTTCATTAATTTAGGTCTCACATTCAATAAAATATAACCAAATTATTGATCATTAATTTGGTAAATTCCCTTTGAAAGTGCAGCTCACATTAAAATTATTTGAAAGCATATTAGTAAATTTTTTAATTGATCACTTATCAGTTTTATTTTCATTTTTTCCTTAAAGGAAACATGGCTAGTTTGATTATTATTTTATAATTCTTTTTTTTTTAATAGTCCTATATTCTGAAACTTTCTACAATCGTTCTGTTCGTTCTTTTATTACCCTTGTTTTTTATTTTTAATTTATTAAGTGTAGTATTTTATTTTTGTGGATACAATTTTGGTCTTTGTTTTGACTAGCTAGAAATGCCTATTCTTTTGGATGTTTTGAGAATGTAGTAAGTTTAACTGATCTTTACTTCAATAATTTAAGTTATATATCTTTTTGGACTTTCAATAATAATCATGAATAAGTATTCAACTTGGAACTCATTAATTGATTTAGATATGATTATAATAATATGAAATGCACAAGTATAACTCAAAAATGGTTGTTGGGTTTGCTAGTTAGATTTTAAGGCCGTTAAATTAAGTGTTTGGATAATCTCATGGGTTGATTTTTTTTTTTTTTCAGAGACTTGAGTTATCATGAGCATCCCATCCAGATGAGCCCTATCTTTTGTTTATCTGGATTGTCAATCTAGTGGGGTCCACTATTAATCAATGACTTGCTTGGAGGTTGATGGTTGAAAATGAAACAAAGCCAATGGTCCATATTCAATGGGTATAGTGTGAAGACTATGAGGATGATTGTGATTGTTTGGTGGAGAAGCTTTTTAATTTTGCTATCCATGATGGTTGTAAAAAAGAAATGAGGATCTCACAAGTTTCACAAGTTCAAAGTAGGGTTGCTTGTGGGCTCGTTAAGATACTTTAGGCTCGAATCGTGTGGTGGGGCTGGCCTTTTCTTATCTCTTTGGCATGATACCTATAGATCACCTAATGCCTAATCAGTTGGCTAATCACTGGCGACATATCTAAAACAATGTGCTTTACTATCTAGGCCTGTGTGGACCGTGTTCCAATTGGAGGCCTATTAAATCTATGCACCGGATATTCAAGCATTGCCCTTGCCCAACTCTTTTTTTTTTTTTTACAAATAAAAAGGGCAAGCCAATGCAACATGATATTAACCGCTTTGGCAAGTACGCTTAACTCCACACAGTTAAGACGGGGTTTGAGTTATAAACGCAGAGTAAAGACTTGGAGTGAGACTTAATTAGTGTAATCCAAGCCCCCTGAGAGACAAGCAAGTTAGCAAACAAGATGAGCAAGCACAGGCAGGTGAGATCTCACATTACCCACCCATCACACTTGTAAGCTAAATCGTAGGATATTGATGGTCTCATCCACATCTCTACTTGGCCTCATCCACATCTCCACTTGGACTCTTCACTCATAACCTCTTTAGTGCTCCAGTAAAAGCCCTTTACCTTGTAGGAAATAAACACAAGGCCCTTCACTTCATACCTCTTTAATGTTTGAAATAGGTGGGCCTCTATGATAGGTTTTAAAAGCTTTTTGACAAACTTGATGCAGTACTCAACTATCCCGAAGGCCATTAAACCAATCCAAGATGCATATCTCAATCTCAGCCATCATGATCAGTAAATAATCTATCTAGAAGATAGAAACAACAACTAACAAGTAACAAATAAATCTACAACATACAAGGAAGTAGATTATACCTTTAGAGCTCGGTTGTGCTCTTATGGAGAAGTTGCGTCTTTCTTTGATGATGAAACTCTTTCACTTATCAAATAGGAATCTCCAAGACCCAATCGTCTTCCACACTATGTCTCTTTATCAGATCTCTTTTCTTAAGAAGATGGGTGAGATTTCCAAGAGAAAACAACTAGGAACTAGAAGGAAACTAGAAGAGAACTAGAAGAGGGAGAGAGAGGAAGTAGTATGCAACTCTTGCACACATAAAAGGGGCTGGGCGTGAATCTCCTTTGGGATTCTCTAGTGTGGACGTCCAGCCCCCTTGCACCTCTATTTATTGCATTTTGCAATTTCCACTTACTAATTAATATTAGAAGTCTTACTTCCATAAGAATTAGCAACTTTCTCTTCTTTCTTAATTATAATAGAAGTCTCACTTCCATTAATAATTAATAACTTACTATTAACACTATTAGAAGTCTCACTTCAAATATAAATAGTAACTTTCCTTTTAGTGTTAAACTAGAATTAGTATCTTTCTAATTTGGGCTAGCGTGGGGACCGCTAGGGATTCCTTAGAAAGCTGGCTCCAACTAGGACTCGCGACCCTACATCTCATATGCAATCCGGGCCCAAAGTTAATTGCAAATAACTCCACTATATAAATGCAATTGAACTCCAGTCTTAGAAATAAATTACATAGAAGACCCTAAACTTCACTATGACCACAAGTAGGCCCTTCCATCAATATCCATGGATCAATTGGACCTGTCTTCCATACTAGATTCATATCTTATTGTCCTTGAGCCCCAATTAATTATAATGATCATGGTACTTTTTCAATTAACTCTTAATCATGATGGGTGTACACTTATCAATGATAAATCCATTAATTGGCACAAGAGGATATTAAAGATAGATTTCATCTTGACCATTGAATGTTCCCACAGTCCTACTACCACGTACCCAAATCACCGAGGTGTTGATCTACAGTTGGCCTCACTCATTGGTGACTCAAAGCAAATGAATATGTAGAAACTTGAGTTCATTAATGTCTCAGGATTGAGACTCTATTGGTAGGGAATTATGAGAGTAAACCTTAAAGTAAAGACAATGTTCATAAGGTGCTTCCCATGGTCCTTCAATACATCTAATGTACCAGTACTCTGATACAGAATCTTACATTCTGATGATCGAGACAAATCACACTATCTCATAGTGATCAAAGTAATGCAACCTTATCAGATGCGATGTCCAGTTTCATCACTGGTCGTGAAGATATTCAAGTATAAGATTTGCTATACATGTCTTCCGTATGTGGATCTCATCCATACACATGTATTACATCTAGTATACTTATGGACTCCGGTTCATCTCATGAACCATCTTACCATTTGTATTGGTTATGTGCAAGTATATAATTAAACACCATTCATCTCATAAAATGGAAAGCATAAATTGTATTGATAAATAAAAAAGGGGCATGTTCTCCTAAGCTACAGCTTATGGTATCCTAAGCTGCAGTAGTGTAAACTGCACATGTGTGAGCACATGTGTGACCCATTTTTACACTACTGCAGCTTAGGATACCCCTAAGCTGCAGCTTAGGAGAGCCTGGCCCAATAAAAAAATAAATCAATTTATTACATTATATACTAGATCGAGACCATAAAACTAACATTTAATACTCTTAGGGCTCCTTTACTCTGAATACAGAAGTCCAAGTAGCAAAACAGACTGGCCTGGACATTGACCACTTCTACTTGAAGCCCAATTAGATGGACTATCACAAGTCATAACTCTTCATATCTATTGCTAAGAGACTTGCTCGGGGTTACTCACAAGCCTGTGTGCCAGATTTGGGCTTCAGAATTCGCTACATCGAATGATTACGATTTCATATATAGGCCCCACTAATTAATCTTATAAAGATAGATTCAAAGAATATAAGGGCCTTGGAAAAGGGAAAGACACTTTATAGGCCCACTGAAAACACGCTTTCATACCCCTTTAGTAATCATTAAATTCTCCAAGCTTATTTGCAATGGAAAATACTCCTCAGATGAGATATTTTTGTTATCATTTTTTTATAAGTTTTTTTTCAAATGTAATTTATATATACATACATATATTTTGTGGCATTTAATAACTTTTAGTAACTATATACATCGAATTAGACATGAATTGTCACTAACCATATTGAATTATATATTTCGATTAGTGCATTAAATTTTTTGAAGTTAGACTACGAATTAATATAATCGAAAAATGAATTAAACGAGTTTGCCCTATCAAATTTCCGAATTGGATTAAGTGTCGAACTACAAACTATATGAGCTAGAATGCAAATCAATCGAACAGTTAATCAGGTAAGCCCAGCCCAACGGCCCTACAAGTGTACAACAAATAGACCAAAAAACAAAACAAAAAAAAGCTCATTAGGAGCTGTATCTGTGCCGAATTTAGGCTCATTTAGTGAATGATTTGGATTTGAACAGCCTTCAGCCGGGTCCAATGCACCCTACCACTTACAAATCTTTGGTATATTAGTGAGGGGAGACTGAAAAAAAATAAGGTATATCTAGCCCAAGAGAAAATCCAAAGAGACTACTATCGTGTTGCAGTGAGCAACCCATCCAGCTGGGGCACAGACTTCTTTCGTACCGACTGTCAATGTGTGGGGTCCATGATGAATCAATGACTTGCTTGGGAATTGATGGGTGAAAATGAAACAAAGGTTGTGGTCCATATTCAATTGCAAAAGTGTCAAACTAGTAGGGTGAGCAGGATTTTTGAGTACAGAAGCTTTTTATTTCTGTATCCACGGTGGGCTCCCCTAGTTGTGCAAAAGAAATCAGGATAGATATCGTGAAAGTCACTGTCACTTGTTAAGACTTAAGAATAGGGTTTCAAGTGGGCTCGGTTAACCTACTTTGGGTTCGAGTAGTGTACTGTGACTCAGTGAGTGGGCCTATTTCTAAGATGATATCTGGAATAGTTATCATACCTAAATCATCTTTTGCCAGGCATATCCATCTAAAACAATCGGCTTTACTATTCTCTAGGGTTCAGTTTGGACCAAGCTTTTGGCCCGTGGGCCGGATCTAGGCTCCGATGGGATGTCCATTAAATCAATCAATGTACTACATATTCAAGTATTGGCCTTCCATGGTGGTTGGGAATTTATTATGCCTATGAGCTGGGATATATATGACTGCTTTTTGTTTATTCAGAATTGGATTCTTAAGGACTTGTTCTTGCAATAAGGAGATTTTGTTAATTTTTCTTTCATGGTAGAAATCAAAATCCTCTATATTGAAGAAAATGCGTTCATTTTTTTATTTTGTAAGGAAAATATGTAGCACCAAATAACGGAACAATGGGCTGTGTGAAGAATCAGAATTGGTTTCCTCACCGCTACGGCATCCTCTTAGCAATGCCTTCTTATTGGGGGAGTAAAAGTGATGGACATTGAAGGCGAAGATTTAATAAGGGCCTTTAAGAGGCATTCGGAGTTGATATGAAATGATTAGCCACCCATTGTACTAGTAAATTAAATCATGAAAAAGTGAACATCTCATCTACATCTGCACTCACTCTACTCGATCTCCTCTTCTCGTTTATTACTCATGTACCATGAAACAGGAAATCAATTCAAGTAGCAAAATGGGTCCAATTCCAGCTTGGATCCTTCACTCCTCACCTTTTAACGCATATAGATACATACAATCCACGCATAAAGAAAAAATGCTGGACTGAAATTGACCAGCTCTACCGGTACCTAAAGCCCAATTAATTAAATGGACTACCAACTCTTCATATCTAAGATCCAGAAAAATGTTCACCTGCCCTCGTGCGCTCTGAACTCCCGCATACCCAGCCTACTGACATGAAATCAAACCAATAGGACTTAATTACCTATTGCTAAGAGACTCGCTCCGGCCTACAAGCTTGTGTGCCAGATCTGGGCTTTAGAGTTAGGCATAATAACCAAGCGTGCTAGGCTTATAGAAGTTTGGCATGGACAAAGAGGCCTATTTTATACCATACCCTGCTGCCTCATTTGTGATGTATCGGGTCAAATTGGGGCGGTATCTCGGATTCAAATAACATGTCTATTTCATTGTCATGATTGTTCAAATGTTTTCTATTTGGTTGAATATAAAATGTAGTATGTATACTCAAATGGAGAGGATGAGATAAGAATAGTAGGAAGAAAAAGATATATGGAGAAACAAATATGGTCATGCTTGTGTAACGGGGAAGATGAAAGATCCTTTGCATGAAAGGAGAAAGTCCTTTTCTTGGAAATAGAATCCTCTTGACTTGGTTCAATTCCTAAGGTTAAGAGACATAATTAAGATTTCTTAACTAATTGGGAAGATGAATTTTTTAAGGAAAAACTAAGCACCTAGCTAGGTATTATTTTAAGTTTTGAATAACTAACAGATTTTGCAATTAATAAATATAATGACTCTTTGGGGTGGAAAGATCAAACTTGAACCTACCCCAAACCCGTGACGGTTTTTTTTTTTTTCACGGAGATACACAAACCTACCCCTAATAAGAGCGGGTTGGGTTGGGTTGGGTCCTCTTGAAGTTGAGTTCATTCTTACTATTCAACCTATCAACCTAACTCAAACTGTTTTAACCCAATTAATTGCATTACGACTAGCCATTCTAACCCTATCCTGACCTATTAATTAAGGATTTGAGCTAACCCTTTCAACATTGTCTAGATTGGTATTTTCAGTCTTTTAATCACAAGTCGATTTCAGGTTGGCCTCTACATTAACAAGGGGGTACTTCAACCCAACCAAGGGCAGACCTAAATACAGTCTTGGGGTAGTTGCCCACGCCGTCGGATTTTGATCTCTGCACTTAATCCAACCGAACCCATGGAGAGAGAGAGAGAGAGAGAGAGAGAGGGCCTTTCTCCGGAACTATCCCACAATATTTAAAACACTGATTGTACAAAAGGACATAGCAAAGAGTCGATGGAAGGGGGATTACATTGTGAGGCCAGTTGTCACACGTGTGGTCTAATCATGTGAACCAACAATGCACCTTGATGCAATCATTCACCCCATAGACCCATCCTTTTCAGCCAAAAATCCATCATCTTTTTCATTGTTTATGCCTACTTCGTAACAATCAGTCACTGCCTCTTTGAAAAAAATTAAAGTGTGGTGGGTCACTCCGCTCGTGCATTGCATGCGAGCAAGGCCCCCACACCCACTTCCAATTTCCAAAGAGAGAGAGAAAAGCAGCACCCCCTCCCTTCTTTATAACCTCTACACCTCTTTCCTGTCTCTCACACACACTTCCATAGAGAATTAGAAGAAGAAGAAAATAAACAAGGAAATGGCATCAGAGAAGGTTGAGACTGTCATTGCTGGGAATTATGTGGAGATGGAGAGAGAAGGAAATGCAAAGGATGGCAAGAATAAGTTGTCAAGATTCTTCTGGCATGGTGGTTCTGTCTATGATGCATGGTTTAGCTGTGCATCCAACCAGGTACTACAAGACATAAATATCATCTCATCTTAGTCACTCACTGTCACACGTTTGTAATGGCCAGGGTCTGATATATTGGTTCAAACCAATTATTTTTAATTTAAATTTTAAGAATGTCCTTAAAACCAAAGAAAAAAAATCTTATTTCTTCGGGGTTTGTAGTATGGTTTTGGAATTCGGTCATAAGTCATAACAAGGCACATCACCCTATGATATCTAGGTACTTTATAATAGGCAAGGTATGGTAGTGTATTCCATACTTCATTTTTCTAATGTGTAATATCTGTGACCCTCTTGTGACCATGGCATTTCACTACCATATCCAATCTGGGCATCATAGGTGTCACCTCATAGATAAAGGTTTTGGCCATGAAATATACCCATTTTTTGTGTTCAATCCAAAACTTAATATGTAAGGAAAAGAAGAACATTCTAATATCATTATTTTTCAAGAAAAAAAGGCATTGCAGGATCAATATATCAGCCCATATGAAAAGGTTTCAGCTATACTAGATATACCAGAAACCGCATCTGTTCTGAAAACAGTGGTTTGTTGGGCATCTTATATGCAAAAAAAAAAAAAAAGAGCTAGAAATCTGATTTCTACTTGTGCACAGACACGTACATATAGTTTGATTGATGTAATTTAGGTTTTGACTAGAGATACACATACTCTTTTTTAATGTGATTAAAACCATGACTGTTGGTTTCATCAAAATTTTATCCCACTGGATGGCCGCAGTCGGATGTCCCAATCCGCGCAATAAAGAGACTTGAGCTTGGACCCCTGAATTTGACAGCACCAACTGTGAGTTGCATCAGCCATCCCTATGTGGGAATGTGGGCAGGAGGAAACCTTTTGGTAGAAGCTCCTTTTTCTATAATTAATTTTTCGTCTGGTGTTTTTGTGGATGTCCCAAGTTCTTCAGATGTTTCTTCTTTTTCTTTAAAGTAATAGATAATATACATATGTCTAAATATATAGATACAGAAAGAATTTACAAAACAAGGCAGCGCATGTGGATGCACCCAGTCCACAGTTGATGGCGCACAAGTACTCTCATATGTTGGGACCGTTATTTTTACTTGCAGTTTTTTATTTTTTGGTACTTGCAGTTATCATTGCTGTTGGGAGTTGAACATGGGGTTGGTAAAGGTAATGGGTGGATTTTATGTGGGTGATTTTGTAGGTGGCCCAAGTACTTCTCACATTGCCATATTCATTTTCACAACTCGGAATGGTATCTGGGATCCTTTTTCAGCTGTTTTATGGGTTGATGGGGAGCTGGACTGCTTATCTTATCAGTGTCCTTTATGTTGAATACCGCACTAGAAAGGAGAGAGAAAAGGTGGATTTTAGAAACCATGTAATTCAGGTAATGATGAAATGCATTACTTGTCCTTTTACTATTGCAGATCTTGCACCCTCTATATGGGCTTTTGTTTATGTCAGTATAAAACCTGCGTATGAGAAAGGAGACCAAGGATCTATTTTGGTTCTCTTTTAAATACCAGAACCAGAATCAGTGTGTAACTACTAGGTTTTTCAGATAATATCATGATATTTTCATAATATTCTCAAACTTGAAAATAATATCGCAAAATTGCAATAATGTTGGAATAAAAATGGCAATATAGGGAAATTTTATAGAATATTTTTAACATTATATATATTTTTTATAAATTAGTTTATTTTCTGTGGCATTGTCCTGATAATAATATCATGAGAGAGACCACAAATTTGAAAATATCATGACATTTTTTTGAGATGATGATTTTCCAAGAAGTGACAATTCTAGCCCATTTTTGTTAGCACTGAATTTACTCTCTTGGATGGTGAATTGAGAAAAGTAGATGACATGAACAATTGAATATCTGTGTTTTTTATATTTTCTAATTTGAAAGATTTAATCCTCTACAGTGGTATGAAGTACTTGATGGGCTCCTGGGGAAGCACTGGAGAAATATAGGTCTCTTTTTCAACTGCACATTTCTCCTCTTTGGATCAGTAATTCAGCTGATTGCATGTGCAAGGTAATCAATAGAAGATAAACTCACAATAATAAACGGCTAAGGATTATAGAGCTAAAGTTTTTCGGAGTTGAACATATACATTCATTCAGAGCCCTCTATCATGATCCAGACTGTTGATTTAATGGCCCACATTGTGGATGGAATACACATACATGGATCTTCCATAGGAGAAAACTGTATCCTGGTGCATGGTACAGCTGATTCCAAAACCACCAGAACAATGGTTTGGATAGACAAAAAGGGGGCCCCACCTGTATGGAACAGGGCACATTGGTAAACTCTATAGAAGAGGCTCGGGAGCCTTTAATTCCTCTTTAACAGGATGCTTTTGTCCCGTTCCCTTTGTAAGAAGAAGAAGAATATAATAAGAAAATCTACTAATATTCATGTGTCCTTTTCATGCAGTAACATCTACTACATCAATGATACTTTAGACAAGAGAACTTGGACTTATATCTTTGGTGCATGTTGTGCCACAACAGTTTTCATCCCTTCATTCCATAATTACAGAATATGGTCATTTTTGGGGCTAATGATGACTACCTTTACAGCATGGTATCTAACCATTGCTTCTCTCACACATGGACAGGTACTAGACTTCTTTTACAATCTTTGCTGATCTCAAAAATCAGAAAAAAAAAAAAACCCAATATTCAATCAAGTTCAATTCATGTTTTTTTTTTTTTTTTTTGGTCTCTTCTTACCTTTTCTCTACAAAATTTCAAGGTTGAAGGAGTAAAACACTCAGGTCCAACCAAAATGATTCTGTATTTCACGGGTGCCACCAATATTCTCTACACCTTTGGAGGACATGCTGTCACAGTGTAAGAAATTTCTTCCTATACCTCACTGTTATGTATACACATACATGCACAAGGCACAGCATGTCTGTGCACTATATATTTCTGCGGTGTATTTTATTTTCATAGTGATTTCATTTTGTGTAAAAAGTATGTAAAAATAAAAAGGAGAAACTGAAGACTTCACATGTGATTGGCTATTTCCTTTTCTACGGAAAATGTATCTTATTTCTAGGTAATAGAAATAGTGAATGTTGTTTGGATATCCATTTCCTTATCAAAGTACAATTCATGTACCCTTGATGTCCCTCCATTTCCCCCCTTATTTCATAGTTTTTACTCGACTAAAAAAAGGAGCAAGTGAAATGAGCTTTGCAATTGAACTGTTTGTTCATAAATGTACCTTATTTCTAGGTAACAGGGATAAGTTTTTATAGAAATCCAAGCACCCAAATTCATTCATTTCCTAAGGTTTCAATTTCTCATGTAGGGTGCTGCAAACAATTTTACATCGCGAAATGTGTTTTAACTTCTTATATGAAACTACAGAATGGTTTTCTACCTTAATTTTATGTCTGAATCTTCTTTCCACAAATTTTGAAAAAAAAAATGCTTTCAACTCAGGGAAGGAAAAAAATGAAAAATGTTTAGAATGTAAATAATTTTAACTCATTACACATTTTCATTTTCTGCAAAATACGGCACAAAGATGCTCTTACACTATACAAATGTGCATACAACTGAATTTCGTATTGGGGAGATGCAGAGAGATTATGCATGCAATGTGGAAGCCACAGAAATTCAAGCTCATATATCTGATTGCAACTCTTTATGTGCTGACTCTTACCCTACCATCAGCCATTTCTGTTTATTGGGCATTTGGTGACATGCTTCTTAATCATTCCAATGCCTTTTCACTGCTACCAAGGTCTGGCTTCAGGGATATGGCAGTTATCCTCATGCTCATTCATCAGGTGAGAAACCCAAACACAATTCATAGTATCCAGCAGATCTTAAAATTATAGCATCATCAACACCTTGACAAAACGGGCCTGCTTTTTGTAACTATTTTAGCTTACACAATTTCTGTGTTCTCGTTCACGTAAAGTATAGACATTTAGACTTACTGGAAGCATTATCCTCACAATGAAAATCTAAATTGCACCCTAGGTTACCTAGACTGCTGTTCCACAATCCAGTATATATCTTGGTCGTTAATAGGCCAAGATGGGAACATGGCCCGTCATATTAACAGCTTGGAATCTTTGGTCTAAAATGTAATCTCATTTAATTTGTCAATTAAAAGAATGGGAATATCTTTGATAGAAATCTATATTAATGAATTATCTCATCCTACCCCTAGTAAAATGGGATTGTTGACAAGAGGTGCACAGCATTCCACAAACCATGAACCATGGAAAGTGACCCAGCGGTTCACATAGCCACAGCCTTAAAATCTTGGAATTCAAGGTTTATTTGTGCTAGATATTGCCTCTCAATGGCCAATATCTTAGATTTCAAGAATTCCAAAGGAGATTTATGAACCTCCAATTTAACCAAAAGGTAGATAATTTTTAACTGACAACTTTGAGTGTTGGACACAGTTCATCACATTTGGATTCGCATGCACTCCCTTATACTTTGTATGGGAGAAGTTGATAGGAATGCATGAGTCGAAGAGTATTTTCAAGAAAGCTCTGGCTAGGCTGCCGGTTGTTATCCCAATATGGTTCCTAGCAATCATCTTTCCATTCTTCGGCCCAATCAATTCCACCGTCGGCTCTCTCCTCGTCAGCTTCACCGTGTACATCATCCCTGCATTGGCACATATGATAACCTTCGCTCCTCCTGCTGCAAGAGAGGTTAAGTTTCTTACTCAGCTTCATTATGTTTGATAAGTCTATGTGCACAAGCACAATACCCTCACAGTAGTGTTGGAAATATATATAGCTTTACATGCCAAAGATACTTCCTAATTAAGATTATCTACAAATGTTATTCTTCTAATTGTTATTTGGTGTTGTTTTTATTGTATTTTTTCTGCAGAATGCTGTGGAGAGACCACCATCATTTCTAGGTGGATGGGCTGGAATGTACTCCATGAATTTCTTTGTGGTGGGGTGGGTTTTGGTGGTAGGATTTGGGTTTGGAGGGTGGGCAAGTATGCTCAACTTCATTCAGCAAGTGAACACTTTTGGTCTATTCACCAAGTGCTATCAATGCCCTCACAAGAATTGATTCTCATCTCCCACTAGATGAAAAGTAAAAGAAAGGTATTTCATAGCTTGTGTAAAGGGATTGGCTCTATAGTAAGTTGTTTACTCCAAGTGAAATGTAACCCTTCCTGGGATCCTAAATCCTAATCCTAATTTGTTTTCTCCAAACTCAAGACTCTTTCACATTCATCATTCAAGTGAATGATTCTTAGTAGTATGGATTATTCTGCTGTGTTGCAATCTCATAAATAAAATGGTGGGACAATCACTGTCATGATTAGTGCCACATCTGATTAGTGATTACTTAATTGTTTGATTTGCTAAAAGATTGAGGGGTTTTTTGTTATTTAGTTAATCCAACACCAAATACAATTTTTCATTGCCTTTGTTCTTTATCTTTCCTGCCAAAGTAGCCTTTTTTTCTAAAGGACCCTTAAAAGAGGGGAAAAAAGCACGTGACAGCATGCACAAAAAGCATTCTCCCCTGAGCTCTTTTCTAGTTTCTACCCCCATCTTGTTTGCCCCATTTCAATAAAGTGAGTAGGTCTGAAAGAGAAGTTTCCTATAACCCATATCCACTCCTGACTTACTTTCCAATGTATCTGCAAAGAAAGAAACAGGAAATCCTGTTCCGCAAATCTATACATGTGACTGAAAACAACCTTAGAGGCCTTTGGGAAAGTGAAAAGTTTAATTCTGATATTGATCCACTGTAATGGTGTTTATATCCATTGTCTTCAAAGAAAATAATAAAGTGTTACAGCCATGCTGGCTGGATTATGAACAATGTGAACCATTATATCGCAACCTGACTGTGTGATCTACCAACTGATTGGAAGTTGCAAGGCCCCACTTTGCAAATTAAGACATTCTTAAGCAGACCGTGCTGTTGTTGGAGACTTGTTAGTCATCTGTTGCGGGTACTCCATTTCATTAGTGTATATTGAACATACATGAGAGAATTGAGTGATTTGACCTGTTATTGAATAAATAACACACTTGATAAGTTTTGGCCATGTTGCCTGGGTCTTGAAGGAGTCAACCTGAGTCCAACCAAAACTCATTATGCACAACAAGTTTTTAGCTAAGTACTCCGTTATATTGCTAATCTGAGTCAATTTAGCCAACTCAAATCAGGTGCACATCAATCTACGCTGGTGGATATGGATAGGTCCTGGCATTCATTAGTGATGGACTAAATATCAACTCGATCAGATAATCAAAGCCCTTGATTGTAAAGCATCAATTTTCTTCAATGGCTATTAAATATAAATGCATATTCTTTTATTACAACGCAACCAGTAAAATGGTTGGATTAGTATAAAAACGAGGATTTGATGGTTACATACAATCTTAGTTTCAAATTAAAACTATTTCACCCTCATTCACACTTGTTTACTTGACTCAAAGGTGATAAGAGTAGAGCATCACAAGGTGAACTATGTAAGTTTATATGTGGATGACCTCTACTGATGTACCTTAGATTCGATGCAAGATCAAGTACCCTCTTCTACAACAACTTCTCCTTGTTGTATCATGGAATGACTCAGTCCCAGGTCCCATAAGACAGACCTCCCATGCCACTCTTGTTTTCTTCCACATTGGAATCTAGTCACAATGGAATCATATCTTGTTTAGGCTCCTTATTCCATCACCTTTCATATCAGCTACAGATGTAAATGGGCCCCACCGCGTTGGGATTGATATGTCATCTAACACACCCAATGATGTGAATCTAATGTGTCTTGGCATGCTTGACTCATCATTTGACATGCCTCTCAAAAAAGACTTTTGTGGGGAGTGGGACCCACTTGATCACTATGTAACATGCTCTTGGTCATGACTGCCTCGGTGGAAGAGGCCCCATAAGCTATGATGACAAAAGCAATATGGGGGGTTCATCCTACTCATAAAGGTCAATCCCCCAACTAAACAACTTTTTTTCTCCCCTGACATGAAAGGATCAGTATGGATAAAGGGAAAGAAAAGGAGCAAAGGTGGGGATAAAAGGAGAAGAAGCTTGAGTCCATTCAACATGCACATGGAACCTTCCATAAGCTTGTTCCAAAAACAGATATTGATCTTTTATTAGGAGATGATTTTGCCAAATGAAAGAGTACAAGAGTTAGGCCCCAATGTGAACATGAAGGGCAAAAAGATCCTATTGATTTCCAATTCTCAAGTTTGTGGTTCCATTTCAGTCTGGTGTATTAAAAGATTTCACATTCTTACATCGCCCCCACCCCCCTGCGAAGAAATTTGGAAAAAGCACCTGGCAAATTAAAAACTTTAACTTTGTTACATTGGCCCTCCAATAAAACTGGAAAAGTCCCCCCTTATGTTACAGAAGATTTTAGTATTTATTTTAACAGTGACCCCTCCAAGAATTTCTTCTTACATAGTGGCCCTCTAAGGCAAATCTTCTTATTCCACCCCTGATTCTTCTTTCCTTTTATTGCTGCCAATGGCTTGGGTCAACAAGTCAGGCACTTAGTCCTCACCTGGCTGATTAACTGGGCTAAGATTCCCATGTTGAGCGAGTACCAAGGGTCAAGTCACATTACTGTATGCTTTGAACATGCTACCATTAATTGGTATTAGAGAACGTTGGACTCTGCTGTGTTTAGTTTGAGATCTCACCATTTTTCATCACATCCCAGTCAAATATTCTTCTCTTCAATCACTAAACTCAATCTATTTACATAATTGGATATCACAGTCTGCTAGGATCCGGGCCCAGCCCATTACAAGAAATGCAGCATATCCAGCCAGCCACATGAAGATTTTTATCTCTTAAGCGTGTGCTAGATTCCTAGATAGGAGACTTAGAAATTTTTGGCTGAGTGGATGAGGCAGCAGCTGTCTTGGAGCTTTGTGAGACTGTAACAGGTTCCCCTTGGTCGAAAACGACTGCCCAGGGAGTGAAAGTCGACCCAGGAGCACTTGACTTGAGCCCTGAGTGCTTGAATTGCAAGCGGGTGGCGCGTTTACAATCAGGTTAATGGGTTTCACTCTTGGCCTCTAAGTAGGCCTAGTATTTCTTCTCCAAGACTATAAATAGTTAAATACTCCCTCTTGGGGTGATTTCAAAGATCCTTAGCTAGCCATTGTTGATCCATCCTTGGTCATCCCTTTTGGTCCGTGTGCATCCTTAATCCACTTTTGAAGGAGATTCTCCTGGAATATTACAACAACACAAGCTTGAAGAACCTTTGTAGTTTGCAAGGTAGTTGAAAACATTGAAGGATATATACCCACAAGATTTATATCTGCATCATGGTTTTGGATGTGGTCTTTTAAGGCTCATTTGTGATTTTCATAATCTGCATGGGAGAATATGCCAGAATGCAGGCCGCTGGATTATCCCTTGCCCACACACTTTGGATTTCCTTTCCTAAGTTCATTTTCAAAGGGTTGTTTTGATTTAAAATGTAAGGCCACACTACACCAAAAATGAAAAATTGGAACGGATTACCGTTCATAATCCGTGTGTTCCTAATCTTGATTAGGAACACACGGATTATGAACGGTAATCCGTTCCAATTTTTCATTTTTGGTGTAGTGCCAATCCATCAATAAATCCAACTACCACAACCACATTAAAGGATCATTCAGAGTTAAAGCATCCTAAATCAAGACGTACGTATCACTCTGACAATCCGAACACCTATTCCATGTATGTATATAAAATTTGGGGCATTTGGTGAAAGGTCCCTCAACAGTACGTTTTATAGCCTGTGGTCCAGGTTATTTTCTCATAAAGGCAGCGGTCCCCTTTTAACATTTAATGAGTCAAAAAGACAAAAATGCCCTCTCTTTATATACTATATACGTCACCAAACATACATTGCTTTAAAATATTCCGTCACACTCCGAAATTTAAGCAAAATAAAGATGAAAGTTGAAGTAAATTGCACAAAGAAGTAAAATCAACTCATCAGTGACCTCAAGCAATCGAATCATCTTGACTTAAACTTAATTGAGTTTGATATAAGTTTATCTAAGTTTTGGTTTGAATTTATCTGAACTTGATATGAAATTATTTGACTGTGACATGTATTTATCTAAGCTTTATATAAAGTTATCTTAGTCTATGATCAATTAAATAGGACTTTAAATGAATTTATCTGTATATTATATTATTTTTCTGAGTTTGATTTCAATTTAACTCTGTTTGTTATTAATTAAATAAGGTTTCAAATGAAATTATGTGACTTTGAAATGATTTTCTCCGAGTTTTTATTAAGTTTATCTAAGTTTCTTATGAAATAATGAGTTTGGTATGAAATTAACTGAATTTCACAATATTTTATTTGACTTTAAAATGTATTCAACTTGGTTTTAAATGAGTTTTTTTTAGTTTGCTGTGAATTTATCTAAGTTCTGTATGTGTTATCTGACTTTGGCATAATGTTATTTGACTTTGGCATGATGTTATCTATGTTTGGTATGAATTTATCTAAGTTTGATATGAATCTATTTGTGTTTGCTTTGAATTAATATGAGTTTGATACGAATTAAGTGAATTTATCTGAGTTTGCTGTGAATTTATCTAACTTTGATGTATGTGTTATCTGAGTTTTGTATGTGTTATCTGACTTTGGCATAATGTTATTTGACTTTGGCATGATGTTATCTGTGTTTGGTATGAATTTATCTAAGTTTGATATGAATTTATTTGTGTTTGCTTTGAATTAATATGAGTTTGATTTGAATTTATCTGAGTTTGCTGTGAATTTATCTGACTTTGATGTATGTGTTATCTAAGTTTTGTATGTGTTATCTGACTTTGGCATAATGTTATTTGACTTTGGCATGATGTTATCTGTATTTGGTATGAATTTATCTAAGTTTGATATGAATTTATTTGTGTTTGCTTTGAATTAATATGAGTTTGATACGAATTAAGTGAATTTATTTGAGTTTGCTGTGAATTTATCTAACTTTGATGTATGTGTTATCTGACTTTGGCATAATGTTATTTGACTTTGGCATGATATTATCTGTGTTTGGTATGAATTTATCTAAGTTTGATATGAATTTATTTGTGTTTGCTTTGAATTAATCTGAGTTTGATACGAATTAAGTGAGTTTATCTGAGTTTGCTGTGAATTTATCTAACTTTGATGTGAACTTATTTGACTTTGGCATGAGTTTTTTTGAGTTTGCTGTGAATTTATCTAAGTTTTGTATGTGTTCTATGACTTTGACATGATGTTATATAACTTTGGCATGATATTATCTGTATTTAGTACAAATTTATCTAAGTTTGATATGAATTTATTTGTGTTTGCTTTGAATTAATCTGAGTTTGATATGAATTAAGTGAATTTATCTGAGTTTGCTGTGAATTTATCTAACTTTGATGTGAACTTATTTGACTTTGGCATGAGTTTTTTTGAGTTGTTAAATGAGTTTTTTTTTTAGTTTGCTGTGAATTTATCTAAGTTTTGTATGTGTTATATGACTTTGGCATGATGTTATCTGTGTTTGGTATGAATTTATCTAAGTTTGATATGAATTTATTTGTGTTTGCTTTGAATTTATCTGAGTTTTATACGAATTAAGTGAATTTATCTGAGTTTCCTGCGAATTTATCTAACTTTGATGTGAACTTATTTGACTTTGGCATGAGTTTATTTGAGTTTATATGAATTATATGAATTTATCTGTAATCACAACCAATTTGAAAACAAGTTATGTCACTTTGATATGATATTATCTAACTAGATTTGGTTTGGTTTGACTAGATTTAGTTTGAATTTATCTAGCTTTGATAAAAATTTGACTGAATCTAGCAACCTGTCCTATGTGACTTTATGCAATCAGTTGTTCAAGCAATCTCTTAGTTTTCTTCTTTAGCTCTTCATTTCTATTGAAACAATTCTTCCATCAAGGTGCTCTTCCAATGTCGATAAAGAAAGACTTTCCTCAAGGCTGTTCTAGGACTAGCCATGAGGATTATGAAGTAGTCCACTTGCCTTGCTCCAAGACCCAACCCGTTACAGATGGTAAGGACTTGTAAAAATAATCTGGGAAAGACAGTGATGTCATATTTTTAGGGACCACACACCCATTTAATTGGTTAAAAGGGCAAATAAGTCATAAAAAATCTGATGTCACATGCTTAGGGACCACACACCCATTTAAATGGTTAGAAGGGCAAATATGTCATAAAAAATATGATGTCACATGCTTAGGGACCACCGCCTGAATTAATTCCATGCGCAAGGGACTCTAGGCCTTAAACCGTAATGCTATGTCCTAGAGACTTTATAGCCCAATAATGAGGGATCTCTCCCTAATTTACCCATAAAATTTTCAATGGACAACAATTTGTGAGATTTATTTTCTCTTCATATTGTGATTCAAACTTTTTTTTTTTCTTTTTGCATGACCAAAATGGAAGACACAGCTAGATTGTTGATCTAATGATGAAAATATCTGGGTAATTGATCTAATGGTTAAGGCACCACATTTTATTAAACCAATGGTAGAAAATATATGGTCGCCAATCATGTGATGGAGACACCTCTAGTGATCAATCAAATAATAGAAAATATGTGGATCACCAATCAAATGGAGACACCTGGATTCGATGATAAAAATATGTGGATCATTGATCTAATGGTGGAAACACCACAGATCATTTGTCTAATGATAGGAAGTGTGTGAAGACACACATTAGATTACCGATCAAATGATGAAAAACATGTGGTTTATAGATCTAAAGGTCGAAACACCATAGATCATTGGTCTAATGAGATAAAATATGTGGATTGCGGATCGCATGGTGGTAGAGACACCTCGGATTATTGATCCAATGATGAAAACATATAGATAATCAAACTAACAGTGAAAGCACCATAGATCAAAGATTTAAAGATATAAAATATGTGGAGTGTTGAACATAAGGTGGAGAGACCTTGTATTATCAATCCAATGATGAAAACATGTAGATTATCGATTAATGATGGAGAAACCACATATTGTTAATCAAATGATAGAAAAATGTGTTGATACCAATCCAATGGTAGGAACACTCAAATAATCAATTCAAATGTAAAAAAGAATGTGAATTGTTGATTCCAACAAAGTCCAATTGATGCATAGGCCCGTTCAGCCCACCAAGGCACAATTAGGTGTTGAGGCCAAATTGGACCTCAAGGCTTATTATGGCTCAATCATATGTCTAACACCATTAAGTCCAATGAAGTTAAAAGCTCTAGAAGAAATGAAGTGGGATTACAAATCATCTATTTGATTATTGATCATGTGGTCCTTCGTATTTTATTTGTCAATAATAGAAGCAGGTTAAAGGCCAGAAGCAAGCTCCGAGACTTTGTCTGTATGTATGTAGGTTAGCAATATACACTATAAAAGGGGGATTTCCTTGTGATATTTAGTAATAGATATATATTTTTTGCGAGCTAAGTATTCACACACCCACACAAGTCCCCTCATCA
The DNA here is from genome assembly GCA_012931725.1 of Litsea cubeba. Taxonomy (NCBI): domain Eukaryota; kingdom Viridiplantae; phylum Streptophyta; class Magnoliopsida; order Laurales; family Lauraceae; genus Litsea; species Litsea cubeba. The sequence continues at coordinate 51,635,671 of CM022948.1, forward strand.
TCCCAAGGACTCTCCGTGCTATTTTGTAATTTACTGCTCGATGCTCCACATATTCAATACAAGACTGTCTCTATTTTGTAATTTAGTGCTCGATGCTCCACATATTCATGTCCTTATAGAGGAATTCTCTCTACTTTTCCTCGATTACAAGGAAAACCCACGCTTGGGTAAAGAGACGAAAAGTGAGAGGATTTTTATAAAAATCATCTCTTCCACTGATTCTTCCGTCTTCACCTCCCCGTTGAATCTTAATCAAGAGAAATAATAAAGCACCTATTACAAAGGAGTGACTCCTCCTGCATGTTTTTCAAACTCGAATGCAGTGACTTCTCTCCTTAAAGATTCCAAAAGAGGATATCATGGTTACGTTGGAACGGAAGAATCCTCTCTATTTACCAAAGGTGCTTGTTACCATTCGATTCAACGGAGGAATCTACAGTTTGGAAGAAGAATGTTTTAATTTTCGGTAGAAACCACTTATTTCTTGTGTTGGTGGAGAAATTTTTATCACACAAAAGGAAAAACAAAAGTTTGATTTTCCTAGATTGAGAGGATTTGGATTTCCCATGTGTGGGTATGAAATATAAATGCTGGATTTCTCTACCTTTCCATGCATTCCACTAATTCCTCAACCTGTGTTCTAAAAGTGCGAAATTCCATCAAAAGTTCAAGGGAAGTTCTAAACACACCCACCCAATTGGTTGAGCCAACCTACGTTTAAAATTCTTTTTATTCCAAGAATACCCATCTGTGAATTTTCCTAAGTACTCTTGCCTTCATCTTCCTCTTCAGGCCATCTGCTTCTTCCTGGGTTGATTTTTTCTTCTTCTTCACTTCATATTTCTCCTCTCTTCAGGATTTCATCTTCACTTCTTCTGCACTTCTTTTCCTTCAACAATATATACTTCTTCTTCTACTTCCTCTCATTATCATAAAGCTCCCACTTTGGAAGAACTCATCTCCTAACTCCATTTCCCCATATAAGCTGTCACATCTTCAATCTTAGGCAACATATTGTGTTTTAGAGAAGCCATCTCCAATATGGACAAGCAAATGACCATATATGAAGAGAAAGGCTCGTTTTTTTGACACATGTTTTCATTTTTTTTTCCAATCGCGTCATGTGCGGATTTGCAGAATCGCGCATCACATGTAATGCTCGACAATATGAAGCTATGCATCAGTGTATTGCTCAACAATATTAAGCCGTGCATCAGTGTATTGCAGGCTCAGATTTCCGTGCATCAGTGTATTGCACGGCTCTAGATTTCCGTGCATCAGTGTATTGCATGACTCTGGATTTTCATGCAATACAACATGGCTCGGCAATTGGCATCTAGCAGTTCAAGGATATCATATGGGACTCTGTTGCTATGCAAGAGACGATTTATCTAGATAGCGATTGACTTAGTTGATCTAATGTCTACGCGAACTTTATTTTATCATATTGTGTACTCTTAGGCTTAATGTAATGTTATTTAAAATTTTGCATCACCATTGCTACTTTGATCAACATGCATACTTTGAAAACAAATTGGTAAACAACTTCATCCACTATCCATTAAAAGTACATCCGAATATCAAATGTCATGCAAATAGTTTTCTCCACATCAAAGTTCATCCACAAAAAATAATACATTGTTCATCTTTCAACCAACAAAATACAATCACACCCATAAAATCCGAGTACGGTCACTACACATCTGTTTGATCCATGACGTTCTAACCACCCCACCACGAGCCAAGGACAACTCTGTGTTGGCAGCCCCTCTATCCATGTTTGATTATCTTCACCCAGTTGCGGTAGATACCATGATCTTAACTTAGGCCAATGACTTATACACTTAAGAGCATCACGATCCTGCACATTGTAAGAAAACATATTAAAATTAGATTCTAACAATTCCAATAAGAAAAATGAATCATTAACACATTGTCAGAATGAATGCCATACCTCCCCTCCCCATATCGACATAGCTATGTGCATCATAAAGCTGACAAGACATGGAGATCCTCTGGACCACCTAGAATAGGACCTACGTGACGATTCTCGTCCACCCTCTCCTCTGGAATGAGCATATGTGCATCCTCATCAGTAATATCATCATTTGTAGCCTCTTGAGGGGGCTACATCCTCCTCCAACTCCTCTATCGGATCCGGACTTGGATCCTATCGCGCTTTGACGCCGTAGGCCTATGACGATCTGTGGTGGATGAGCTCGCCACACCACTCCGACCTCACGAGGTGGATGGACTATTAATAGCGCCATTGCGCCCTGAGGTCGAAGAACTACCACGAAGAAATCGTCTTGGCGGCATGCTGAAATATATACATCATTCGGATTAGCAATAAATAAATAAACATACTGCACAGGTTTCATTAGCAGTGCATATATGAAACTGCAAGGTTTTAATTACCCGTGCATATGCACAACGCACAGGTTTGAAACTCTATGCATATACAACCTGTACGGATTTGCATATCCGTGCATATGCAAACTACACAGGTTTGAATTGCCGTGCAAATCTTTTTTGCACTTCATCAAATTGCCGTGCACATTTTATTGTGCACAGATCTACTTTTCCGTGCATAACGTGAACCATGTTTTTTTATTTTGCATACAATCCGTCAGTAATTTTTTTCTTCTCCCTCCCATCCCTTCCATTCAACTGGATTTCCCTCCCAATTGCAACCCACACACTCGATTCCATTTGGATGCACTCAATCCATTTGCTTTCCATGTTAATTTAGTTGGAAAAAAGATTAACAAAGAGAAAAACAAAAATGGAAGAAGTTGAAGATGAAGAGGTGTCACGAAGAAGAGAAGAAGATGAGCTATCCACAAGCTCGGAGGAGATGCTCAGACGATTGGAAATGACGCCGTACGTTTTTTCAATGAACGGACGAAAAATGAGCTAGGAATAAGGGAAGAAGGAGAAGGAGAAGGGGCACGTTAGTCATTTTCCATGAGTGGGCTCAGCAAAAAAATGAAATTTATATTTTCTCTGTAGGTGAGGTCAGCACGTGGGTTGGCACAGCAAAATGGGTGGATGTGTTTACTCGCTATAAGTTGGCCGGGAAGAAAGACTGATACACTTCATCAGAGCTGGCCCTGGGCTAAAGCCCAGAAAGCCGCTGCTTTAGGCCCCCAATTTTTGTCCATTTTTTGGGGCCCCAAATTTCTTTAGCCCATATAATATATAGGTCTGTAAAAAATAAAAAAATGTTACCCAAGACATGATAAAGGGCCTAATTTCTAAATAGCCCATTACAAAAGGGCCCTAAATTAATGATTTTGTGTTATATTTAAAAGTAAAAAAATGAAAAAAAGAGTATGAAACTTTGGAAATTGGAAAAGATTAGGTCGGCTATTATAGAGTAGTTTTGGATGCCGATTCACTTTCGACTTCGGAGATCAAATACACCTCGTCTCTCTATCTCTCTCTCTCTCTCTCTCTCTCTCCTTATCCACAATCAAAACTGGGTCTCCTTATTCCCAATTAAAATTGGGTTTTTGGACTACAAAACCGTTTTTGACTTTCCGTTTATGTGTTTCACCGCTTTGTGCCGAAGAGCAGGGAAGAGAATCAGGTGATTGAACATTCTCTCCTTTCCAAGTTTCAAAGAATATTTTAAAAATGAGCCATTATTTTTTTTTATCTTTTTGAGTTTTTAGTTGGCATGATTATTTGGCACAATCTATTATTTGCTGTTAATTCCGTTAGCAATGTTTTTAAAAATGAAGACATGCACATAGATGTTGCTGTTGATCAGTTGAAAGGGCTTATTGCATTTATTGAAAAGTATAGAGAAACTGGATTTGTAGAGGCCATGATTGAAGCTAAAGAGGTTGCAGTTAGAATTAATGTTGAGCTGGCATTTTAAGAAAAACGAATCATATATAGAAAGAAACAATTTGACGAGAACAATAGTGAAGATGCGACACATTAAGCTGAAGAATCTTTTAGAGTGAAGTATTTCTTATATATTGTCGATCAAGCTCTTTCATCACTTCAAAGCCGGTTCGAACAGTTTCAAGTATATGAGAAAACTTTTGGATTTTTGTTTGATTTGAAGGATTTAAATGCTACCAATGATAAAGCTTTGATGTCCTATTGTGCTAATCTTGAAACTTTTTTGAGCAAGGATGCGCTTTTTGATATTGATGGGAGAGACTTATTTTCAGAATTGAAAGTGTTGAAAGAAGTTTTGCAAAAAGAAACAACAAAGTCAATTGATGTGCTCAATTATTTGAAGGTGATGGATGGTTGTTTTCCTAATACATGGATTGCATACATAATATTGCTAACTATACCAGTTACAGTTGCTTATGGGGAAATAAGTTTTTCAAGTTAAAATTGATCAAGTTTTACTTTCGGTCAACCATGTCACACGAAAGATTGAATGGATTAGCTATGTTGTTAATTGGAAAGGCCATGATTGATAAGATTAATTACGCAGCTTTGACTAGTACATTTGCAGCAAAAAATACTAGAATAGTAGTGTTTAAATGAATTTGAAGTGATGTAATGACTATTGATTTTTTTATATATATATATTTTAAATTTGAGTTATGATTAATTTATGACCAAGTTTTTTTAAGGCTAATTTTCGTATATAATACTTAAGGGCCCTTTGAAAATCTTTGCTTTTTGTCCCAAAAATCTCAGGGCGGCGCTGCACTTCATCGGCAGCTTCATCTAACGAAACAAAACATGGGACCATCAACCACAGACGAAGAGACCGTCGTTCTGGAATTACAGGGTTTATCCTCGAACAAAGCAGAAGTTACCCCAGAAGAGATTTCCATTTCAGCAGAAGACATAACCACCTGGAATTTGCCTCTCATCCTCACTTCTCAAACTGTCAAAATCCAAGTGAACAAACACAGGTTCGCCCTTTCCTTTTGCACTTTGTATGATTTTCTTGTTGAAATCCTTATGGCAATCCACTTCACGTCTCCATGGCGCAATCTGGGATCTACCCAGATCGCAGAAAATGTTCAAAAAGAGAATCCAACTACCCCAATACCTTATTTGTGTAAAAATAGTTACGACTATATCACAGCTAGTCATTCTGTGTAGAGGAAGAGAGAGAAATGACCCTGGGTAGGTTTCTGGTATAATTCGGTTCGAGCATATGAAATTGTGGTGAAAAACTCGGCCGTAAAATTAAGAGGGGAAACACCAATATGTTATATGAAGGTTAAGTTTGGGTATAATGTGGTTCTTGGTTGAAAAGTTTGGAAATTCGGTATGTGTGGATGCATGAATGTATAGAGTCATATTTATGTGACCCCATTTCCTTCCACAGGTAATTAAAGTCTAGGCCAACTTTCTTTCATGAATCTCTCAATCAATTAGTGAAATGCATCTACTTTAATGTGTGATATTTACAAATCATTGTGATTGTAGTGATATTTACTGTTGGCTTGGACATAGGAGAAGAACATGACTTAATCCCTTTATAGTTCATCACATTTGTCCTCTCACTTACAATCCATCTAGAAAACATTGGATGGATTTTAGAATAAGTGCATGCCCCTTTTGTCATTTGTCTGTTTTTTTTTTTTGGATGAATACTGTTTCATTTTTAAATTGGGGGTTTTATAATTTTGTATGAAGTTGTATAAAAGAATTTTGGAAAATACCCATATCTTACATGTGTTTTCATAGGAGCCATTACTTGCGTATGATATGATTTTTGAAAAACATTGAATATTAATCCACAGGGGTCATTGCTTTGGTGCAATGGTAAAAGTCTCGGGTGCCATGTGTGATAATGCAGGTTTGAGACCTGTGAGCAGCCACTTTGTGCAAAATTGCCAAAGGCTGGGTCTGTCTCTGGTCTTGACCCTCCTAGGACCCTGCTTCGGCGGGACCATACTGGGTGATGGTCATTGAATATTAATCCATACAACTTGAAAATATGGTGTGCAGAGTGTATTTTTGAAAAATTTGTATATACATATTTAATATGCCTCTCTATATGCAAACTGGGCTACAAATAATGGGAAAAGATTCCTTTAATCTAAACCTTGACTAAATTACGTGATTAAATCTACTAATTGTAGAAGCATAAGAATCCACAACCACCCCATCAACAGAGGAAAATATGAAGAAGAAAAGAGAAAGCAAGTTCTTTAAGAGTAGAGAAGAGAAATTGAACAGGAGAGAATAGAAATCACGAGGGAGCTATCATTGTCGAAGAACCCCCTTTTATATTGAACCCAAGCTAATTAAAGCCCTAATCTTAATCACTCATCCCTTTATAGATCATTTAATCTAGGCATACAACATACGACTTAAAGAACCCTTAAAAAAATATAATGTACTAAACTAATTAAGAGTCTTAATACACTGCCCTTGATGATATCATGCTTCTCAAACGAACATTGCCTGGATCTCCTTTGCTTTACATGGATTATGTTGAAGTGAGAAATGGTCCATGATTGATGTGCCTTAGTATTGTGGCTCGTAGAGACTGGTTCTTATTGTTAACCACTCAAATCACCACGAGTAACCCATTTATTTTCTGTAGTCATGCTGAATTCTAAATTGGTCATTTTCTTTCTACTTAAGATTTTATTAAATTGTGGGCTTATAAAACAGTTTTGTTCTTATTGTTATTACTACTGAAATCACCATGTGTAACCCATTTATTTTTTGTAGTCATGCTAACTTCTAAATTGCTCATTTTCTTTCTACTCTATGTTTTATTAAATTGTAGGCTCATACAACAGTCCTCGTATTTCTGCAGCCTTTTTGAGGGGAACTTTAGGTAAGTGCTCATCATTTTCTCTCTCATATTTCATTCTCTATTTTTAACCTTTGTGAATCCTAGTTTATCTTTTTGGTCAGAAAGGTTGGGATTAATCTTGATTATATTTGTAATCATATATATATATATATATATAGAGAGAGAGAGAGAGAGAGAGAGAGAGAGAGAGAGAGAGAGAGAGAGAGAGAGAGAGAGAGAGAGAGAGGCAACTCTTTTTCAAGGAATGCACTCTTATTTACGAATACATCCAAACCCAAATTGCTATCTAATAAACCTCATTTAAATTCTCCCACAATCCCTTAACTGCCCCTTTTGTAATGAAAATAATCATGCTACTCATGAGTGTCGTAGAATGGTGGTGATTAGAAAAAAGACTTGTACTTTTTTTTACTAAAATTTGAAAAAGATAAAATGATTAACTTACTCTTAAGCAAGAGTAATTAATTGAAGTAGAGAGAGTGGTATCAACTTACTACAATGCAATTCCCCAAGCTGGAATATAGATTTCTAGCATGCCCAACTTATTTACTGCTTCCTTTATCCATTTTCAATGAAAACCTTCTAAGTTATAGGCATATTTTTGAACTAAACTATTAATCTCATTTGATTGTTATGAGGAACATTTGGTGCTGCCTTTTCTCTGATTGGCAACTAACCTCTATTTTCCTTTTTTCTGTCATTTGTTTGGGACATTGATTATTATTTTTATTTGTTAAGCCATTTTTGCTATGCTTTTAGTGGCTACCTTATTCTACATCTATAGTGCCTTTCAGAAATAAATTTTACATCTATAGTGCACTTCCTGTCTTTTTGCTTATGCAGTAGGATGACAAAAGACCTGTGGTGTTACTGATATGGTAGTGCAGGTGTTTTATATTAGGAGGATGATAGGGCACGGGTGCTAGGATCTCTTTCACAATCATCTATGGAGTTGTCTATGAAATTTCTGTTGCTTTTTATTTGATGGCTTAGTTCTTATTTACAACTTTCAATTCTTGCAGTGAATCAACTCTCAAACATCTCCCAATTCAGTGGAATCTGGAAATAGTTATCAAGGTTCTCCAGTTTATTTATGGCTGTCCATTGGATATTACGTCTATTAATTTCCTTCCCATTTTGGAGGTCAGAAATTAGAACTATCTTTTGCCTGCATTAGTTGGATTTTCTCTTCAATAGCATTTCACCTTTAATTGGATGTATTTTTTATGTTTGGAAAAGAGAGTAGTTCTTCCCATGACAATAGTATGCTAGTCATTCTGAAAGTTGAGTTAGATGATCCTTAACTTGAGGATCAGATGTCATCTCTTTACTGTAAAAAACGATGACGCAGTCCTGATTTTACACAATTGGACTGTCAATGGGCCCAATTGAAATAAACAGCCCAAAACCGGAAAATTCCGGGAAAATCCAGCAAGTGTGTATTATGCATTAGATTAATAGAAATCTCAGAATTGAAATAAGCGAAGGAACAATGCACTTTTAACCTAAAACTGACGTTAGAACTCTTCTCAATCACCTTGCCTTCACACACGACACAAGGGAGAGGAAAAGAGAGCAAACTGCTGCACTATTATTAAACTGTATTGACTGTAACATCTGTATGCCCACTACCAACCCTTATAATGCCTTCTATAAGCTATAACACACCAAAACCCCTAAGAATAACTACCTTCTATGACTTCTACCACTGATGGGCATACCTTCTAGGACTAAGACTTCTAAACAAAATACAATTACTAAAGGAAATAGAGGAATCCTGCAGATTTCAGCTAGCCTGGTTGTCCCAGATGCTCTTGGACAAAAGGCCACGTGATCCCACATGATCCACTGTTAAGGAAAGTGCCCTATCCACTTGAAGAGGACCCTTGGGCAACCCTAGGGGTGCAGGCCTCAAGTGGATTTGGGCCCTAGTTAGCCCACAAAATTAAAACCTAAAGCTGTCCGCCACCTTCTGGAATTTCTGGGTATTGAAATTCTGGAAAGTTTAAATTTGCTCCCTGTTTTTCTCTGTTTTGTCAAAACAGTCCCCCTGGTATAAATTAAAAATTAAGAACTTTTGCGCTCGAAACTTGATCAATTCTTGACTTAACCCTTGCGGGCTTTCTTGCAATGCTCAGTTTGCTCCATGAACTATGAAGCTTTTGGCTAACTCAAAATGGTGATCAAAAATTTAATTCTGCATCAGAAATGTAGAATGTACTACAAGGACTGATGGTCATCTTTGACATGCAGTATTATTAAATAATCCTAACCCTTCAATTGATAGACCGTAATGAGATGGTTAACATTGAAATTGCAATACATCAATGATCCGCCAATCGACACATGGTTAGGGATGCAAATGGGTTAGGTACGGGCGGGAACCATGTTGGACCGGAACTGGTTCCTAAAGGATAGTTATGGTTCTGGATCGGAAAGAGGTGAAAGGTTCCGGATTCGTTTCTGGTTAGAGGCATGAGTTCCGGTTCCAGGTTGAGGTGCTGGCGTTTTCTCACACATCTATTCTCAAACTCCCCTTCTCCGACAACACTTCAAACCTCTCTTCCCAACCCCTCCGAAAACCACCACATATCACAGTATCACTAGAAGCCTCTCTCTCCTCATCTCCATCTCATACTCGTCCTCCTTCTCTACCACTCATCACACACCAAAACCGCACCCCCCTTCATCCCGACCGAAACCACTACCCTCGATGGCCTCCGCTACGTACTCGGTGACAAAATCGACACTGATTGGATAATCTCAGCAGAGCATCTCACCTCATCCCCCCCAAGCTCGGCTCCCCTTGGAATCAGATTGCAACCTTTGCGATGAGTGCGGCAATGGTGAGGTTGTCACGATCGAGCTAGAGGAGACCCGATTGATCAATCATAGGAGAGAAGGGTTCATAGGGCTTGACTGATTGTGGAAGGGAGAAAATAAAATCCCAGTCTAAGGTCTAAGGCGGTTTGTACGTATAGGAGACTCCTAAACATATGTAGTAAATAGAGGTAATATCTGTGGGCAAAATGATTGTCATGTCTTCTTTGAGGAGAGCATAGAACCACAACACTTCTTGTTCAACTTTCTTTTCAAAAACAACAAAGTGGGTGGTAAAATGGTAATTAGAAATGAAGTCTTTGGTTGAATAATGTTCATTTAATTTCTAAAAGCATGCACAATGAGAGAAGTCACCTCCTGCCGGCATGCTCTCTCTAAAACCAAGCAGAATAGAGATAGATATTTTTGCAAATGGCCGGGTCCTGGGAATACGGGTTCGAACGTTTTGGTTCTGAGCTAGACTGTTTAGCTTCTGTATCCAAATTGATGTTTTGGAACTGGACCAATTTATTAATCAGGAACAAAATCAGGTTCCAAACCTGGTTTATAATGGGTCGGAATCATAGTTGCGAAACTTGGTTCGGTTCCGCTATTCGCCGAATAATTTCGGTTCGGTTAGTGGACTGAAACTGAACAACCCTTAAAAAGTTCGTTCCAAAACTCGGGCTGTTTCGGCCGAACTTTGAGATTGCCCACCTGAATCTTGGGTTTCGGATGGGAGATGGTACTTGTGTTGCCGCTCGCCATCCCCTACCGCCACTGCCGTTGCTGCCCCATACCGCTGCTGTCGCTGACGTCCCCTATCGTTGTTTCCATCGCCGTCCCCTACCATTGCTGCCATTGCCATCCTCTGCTACCGTTGCCGAAGTCACCAACCTCCTCTTTCTCTTCCTTTCCTCCCCTCTCCCCTCTCCCCTTTTTCTTTTTCTTCCTTTTATTCTTCTTCCTTCTCCAGCACATTTCGATTAGTTTCCAAGAGAAAACTGGCTAGGGAAAAATTCGAGAAGGGATGGGGGCGAGAGTGTTATAAGAGAGGGGCCAAGAGTTTATAAATGGGGCTGGGCCGAGATGTATAAACGGGGCTGGGCTGAGACCATAACTGGGTTGGGCTGAGACTTATATAAAAGGGCATGGTTTGGGTTTTTGTTAAAAAAAGAAAGAAAGAAAAACTATTGACTTAAAAAAGTAAACTTTTAAACGATAGGAAATAGGGTCCTACCCAATTTTCTTTCTCTTATATTTATATTATTTAAAATTTAATATTATTTTCTGTTTTTTTTTTTATCTATCTATCTATATATTATACTATGTAATTTTTTTCTGTACGTTTCGTTAAATTCCGAACTAACTGAAATATTTGGTTTGGAGGCGAATCGAAACGGCGTCTGAAACGAATTCCTCAACTATGGTCGGAATCTCTGGGTAGTTGGATAATCGGATGTCTTTTTGCATCCCTAACTCATGGTTTTGTGGTGAGGCATCTCCCTTTCCACCTTGTTGGTTAAGGACTATTGTAGTGCATGCGTGTGTGCATGAGAATTTATCAGAAAAAAAAAGAAGCATCAGCGATCCACTTTATATATAAAATGTTGTAATATTCGATAGCTAGGACTTCCTCTAATCTTGTAAGTTTTTAGTGCATGTTCTATCCATGGTTGGGAAAATTAGATATACGACATTAAGATCTCTACACATGCAAGCCATAGCTACCAACATATCTCATAATGTGGCCATCTTACTTATAACAGGGGTTACCTGAAGTATAATTACACCTGCATAGGGATTATGCTGCAGCTAGCCATAACATGTAAATATAGTCTACCTTTTTTAATCGGTAAATACAATATACCTTTCACTGTGTCTAGTTACAGTAGGACCGACGCTAAG